>CM035168.1:99388531-99827986 GCA_020205615.1 Panax quinquefolius | reverse complement strand
AAAATTTTAAGGAGAGACTGCAAAAAATTTGAAAGATAGGAAATAGGTAACTTTAAATGGAAGTGAACATCTTTTGGGAAAAACCTTCAAGCTGAGAAATAGTGAATAATTTAAAGACTGGAATTTTAAAATATGGATAGATAAGTAAAACTTTCAAGGGAATGAGTGAATAATTTAGAGACTGAAATTTAAAATTTTGAGAATTAAGTAAAAACTTTATTAGGAGGAAAAGTTAAAACTTTTAAGGAGAGAAATTTAAAAACTTTTGAGCGTAGAAAGTGAATAATTTAGAAACTTTGAAGATTAAAAAATTTGAAGACAATGCTCAAAAACTTTTTTGAGAGAGAATGTTCAAAAACTTTTATAAGAAAGTGAATAATTAAGAGTGAAATTTAAAATTTTGGAGAGCTAAGGGAGTACAAGATCTTGAGAGAGATTGTTGAAATTTTGAAAGATAAGAAATATACATTTGATGGAGAGAAATATAAACATTTGACTTTAAGAGAGAGAGATTCGAGAAAGAGTGAAATTTTGATATTTAAGAAGTAAAAAAAAATAGGAGTAAATGTTAAAATTTTAATGGGATAAAAAGTTAAAAACTTTTGAGCTAGAGAAAGAAAATAATTTAGAGATTGAAATTTAAAATTTAGAGAGATGAGTAAAAACTTTTGAGGGAGAGATGGCGGATAATTTAGAAATTGAAATTTAAAATTTTGAGAGGCCAAGTAAAAACTATTTTAGAAGAAAAAATTAAAATATTTTTGAGGAGAAAATGTTAAAAGCTTTTTGAGCTAAAGAGAGTTCAAAACTTTGAGAGAGAGAATGTTAAAATACTTTTTAGAAATAGATAAGTGAAAACATTTGAGAAAGAATGTTAAAAAAACTTGAAGTGAAAGTAAAATCTTTTGAGGAGTGAAAGTTAAAAAAAAATCTTTTTGAGGGATAAGAAGTGAAAAAATTTTATTGAAATAAGCATCTTTGAGGAAGAGAAGTAACTAATTTAGAGAGACTGAAATTTAAAATTTTGGAGAAATAAAGCAAAAACTTTTTATGTAAAAAAAAAATTTTTGGGAAAGAATGTTCAAAAACATTTGAGACAAAGTGAAAAAAAGTCTAAAATTTTTAAAATTTTTGAGAGAACAATTTAAACACTTGAAAGAGAGAATATATCTATAATTTAATTTTGAGAATTAAATGCATTTTGCATCCAAGTTTATTTTTTATATTGCACATTGCATTTTATACTTCAAAACGTGAACTTTCCAACCAGCGCATTTAGCAAATAGGTACATAACACCCTCCAACCCAAAATTCGTCGCTAAAAGTGCAAAATCCGTCACTCTTAAACACTAACCCAGTCACTTTTATAGATGGATTTTGAGTTGCAGGACATTATATTGACACTAAAGTGTTGAATGCAAAGTGTCACATTTTGAAGTATAAGATAAAATGTGCAAAATGGGGTCAACTTTGGATAATGCAAAATGCATTTACTCTAATTTTGAAAGATAGAGAAATACACTTTTGAAGGAGAGAAATTTAGAGACAATTTAAAATTTTTTGGAAGAGAAGTACAAAACTTTTGAGGGAGAGAAAGGGAATAGTTTAGAGTTTGAAATTTGAAAATTAAGAAGTAAAAACCTTTTTAGGATACGTTAGAATCTTTTGCGGGATAGAACGGTTAAAAAAAGTTGAGCAAGAGAAAGTGAATAATTTAGGGATTGAAATTTAAAAATCTTGAGAAATAAGATGTAAAAACTTTTGAGGGTTAGAAAGTGAATAATTTAGCGAGTAGCGACTCTAATTTTAAAACTTAGAAAGTTAAGAAGAAAAAACATATTTAGGAGTAATGTTAAAATCTTTCGAATGAGAGAAAATTAAAAACTTTTGAAAGAGAGTTAATAATTTATAGATTGAAATTTAACATTTTGAAAAGATGAGTAAAAACTTTAGAAAGAGAATGCCAAAAACTTTAGAGGGAGGCAAAGATAAAATCTTTTGGGGGAGAAAAGTTAAAAACTTTTGAGCTAGAGAAAGTTGATAGTTTAATGACTAAAATTTAAAAATTCAGAGAGAAAAGGTTAAAATCTTTTGAGGTAGAGCTAAACAAAATTGGGTGCGAAAGTGAAAATTTTAGAGATTGCAATTTAAAATTTTTGGAGAGATAACTAAAAACTTTTGACATGTTAAACACTTAGAAAAAGAAAGTAAAATCTTTCGAGAGTTAAAAACTTTTGAAGGAGAATTTAGAGATTAAAATTTAAAATTTTGTACAGAACGTTAGATAGAATTTTAAAAACTTATGAGATAGAAAGCTAAAATCTTCTGATCTCTTCAGAAAGAGAAAGCTAAAAACATTGTACCGAGAGGAAGTGAATAATTTAAAGACAAACTTTAAATTTGGAGTTATGAAGTAAAATGTATCTTTTGGGGGAGAAAAAGTTGAGAAAAACTATTTAGAGATGAGAGTTTTTGAGAAAGAAAGAATTTAGAGTTAAAATCTTTTTGAAAAGTTTTTAAGAGAATTAATAATTTTGAAATATAAAATTTTGGAGAGAAGATAAAGTGAAAAATTTAGAGAGAGAGGAGAAATAAAAAATTTAGAGAGGGAGAATGTTAAAAACTTTTGAAGGAGAGTGTTAAAATCTTTTGAGTGAGAGCTAAAAATTTATTGAGCGAGAGAAAAATCAATAATTTAGACTGAAACATAAAATTTTTCAGAGATGAGAACTAAACTTTTTTATGAGGAAAACGGAGAAGTTAAAATCAGTTGAGGGATAGGAAGTTAAAAAAAATTGAGCGAGACAAAATTTAAAAAATTTGAGCAGGAGAAAGATAGTAATTTATAGGTACTCGAATTCAAAATTTTAGAGAGAAAAGTAAAAAACTTTTTAGAAAGAGAATGAACTATTAAGCAAGAGAAATTGAATAATTTAGGGGTTAAATTTAAAATTTTGAAAGAGAATGTAAAAAATCTTTAGAGAGAAAAGTAAAAACCTTTTTAGAAAGAGAATGCTAAAAACATTTGAGGGAGAGAAAACTATTGAGCGAGAGAAATTCCATAATTTAGGGTAATAAATTTAAAATTTTGGAGAGGTAAGAAGTAAAAACTTTTAAGCGAGAGAAATGTAAGAATTTAGAGTCTGAAATTTAAAATTTTAGAAATTAAGAAGAAAAAACTTTTTTAGGAGGAAAAGTTAAAATCTTTTGAGGAACAAAGTTAATTAAAAAAAGAGGGAGAGTTAATAATTTTTAAGACTTGAATTTAAAATTTTGAAGAGAAGTAAAAACTTGAGAGAGAGAATGTAAAGAACTTTTGAGGGAGACAAAGTTAAAATCTTTTGAGGATGAAATTGTTAAAAAAAAACTTTTGAGCGAGAAAAAGAGAATAGTTTAGAGACTAAAATTTAAAATTTTGGAGAGTTATGAAGAAAAAACTTTTTTTAGAGGAAAAGATCAAATCTTGAAAGAGAGCAAATTACAAAAATTCAGCGACAGAAAGTGAATAATTTAGAGATTGGAATTTAAAATTTTGGATGGATAAGTAAACACTTGTTAAAAACTTTTGAGGGAGAGAATGTTGAAATCTTTTGAGGAAAAGATTACATGAGTCCTAAGTTGTCATAATTATAATTATTGTAGAAGTTATTTTCTGGCAAGAGTAGTAATTATAATTTTTAGTGGCAGCTATTAGAAGGTATTAATAGTTATTAATAGCTTTGTTTTAAATACTTATAAAGCAGATTGTAGGATAGGATGTATGGATAATCTGCATTTTCAGATTGTTGTCTCAATGAATATTATGCAGTTCTCTCTAATTTCCTCTCTATTCTACTTTTCTTTCTCTAAATTTCTCTTTCTCTAAATCTTCTCTTTATTTTCTCTACTTGTTCTTCTTTTCTTTCTCAACTAAATTCAGCTTTATAAAACAGATCACAAATTTAGATTGTGACAAGTTGGTATCAGAGCGGTACTTTACTGTGACCTGATTCATCATGTTTCCATAAATTATCAAGCCAATCTACTTCCTATACACTTTAATCTTCTGTAAATTAAATTCCATTGTCAAGTTATGGAAGAAAGTCCCAGATCTCAAGTGCTATTACAAGAGGATTCAGTAGTTATATATGAAAGTCCACCTATATATGATGAGGATCCAGTTGGGCTAGATGAAGACTTGCAGGAGTATAAAAGTCGGACAGTTTTTTTTAGAGATGTGTTGTCAGAAGAAAAGGTGAATTGTGGAAATTATTTGGAGGAAAACAAAGAAGAGTTGGACATAAGCTATTATGGTAGTATTTCCATCTATGATGAGCAACCAGTGGACGATAAAATTCATTGGGAAGACAAAGAAGAAATGAAGATTTATGTTAGTGCCTTGGTGGCTAATAATATTAAAAGGATTGTTATAATTGTTGCTCCAATAAACAAACTAATATTATGTAAGGAGGAATATGTAGCATTTACAAAACCTATGATAGTTCCCTTGTTAACAGGCTATTATAAGAAGAACCAGGCAATCAGGCTTATTGTTGTACATGTTTTTGTACAAGATTTTCATTTGAGTCCTTGGATGAATACGTTTTTAACATTCTGTTTTGACCCAGGTGGAGACGTTACTTGGAAAGATGATCATAAAAAAGTTTACACACTATTTCATATTTTGATTTAAATCCATGGGGGCATGGATTGTTTGGAGTGGAGGGGTGTGTCATAATTATAATTATTGTAGAAGTTATTTTCTGGCAGAAGTATTAATTATAATTTTGTGGCAGTTATTAGAAGTTATTAACAGTTATTAGTAGTTTTGTTTTAAATACTTATAAAGCAGATTGTAGTATAGGATGTATGGATAATTTGCATTTTCAGATTGTTGTCTCGATGAATATTCTGCAGTTCTCTCTAATTTCCTCTATTCTGCTTTTCTTTCTCAACTAAATTCAGTTTTATAAAACAGATCACAAATCTAGATTGTGACAAGTTGGTATCAGAGCTGCGACCTGATTCGTCACGCTTCCATAAATTTTCAAGCCAATCTACTTCCTATACACTTTAATCTTCTGTAAATTTAAATTCAATTGTCAAGTTATGGAAGAAAGTCCCAGACCTCAAGTGTTATTACAAGAGAATTCAGTAATTATATATGAAAGTCCACCTATATATGATGAGGATCCAGTTGTGCTAGATGAAGACTTGAAGGAGTATAAAACAGTTTTTTTTTACAGATGTGTTGTCAGAAGAAAAGTTGAATTGTGGAAATTATTTGGAGGAAAAAAAGAAGAGTTAGACACAAGCAATTATGGTAGTACTTCCATCTATGATGAGCAACCAGTGGACAATAAAATTCATTGGGAGGACAAAGAAGAAATGGAGATTTATGTTAGTGCCTTGGTGGCTAATAATATTAAAAGGGTTGTTATAATTGTGTCTCCAATAAACAAACTAATATTATTTAAGGAGGAATATATGTAGCATTTACAAATCCTATGATAGTTCCCTTGTTAACAGGCTATTACAAGAAGCACCAGGCAATATGGCTTATTGTTGTACAAGTTTTTGTAGAAGATTTTCATTTGAGTCATGGGATGAACACGTTTTTAACATTCTGTTTTGACCCAGGTGGAGTCGTTACTTGGAAAGAAAATCATAGAAAAGTTTACACTTTCATATTTTGATTTAAATCCATGGGGGCATGGATTGTTTAGAGTGGAGGGGTGTGTCATAATTATAATTATTGTAGAAGTTTTATTTTCTGGCAGAAGTAGTAATTATAATTTTTAGTGGCAGTTATTAGAAGTTATTAACAGTTATTAGTAGTTTTGTTTTAAATACTTATAAAGCAGATTGTAGGATAGGATGTATGGATAATTTGCATTTTCAGATTGTTGTCTCAATGAATATTCTGCAGTTCTCTGTCTAATTTCCTCTATTTTTCTTTCTCTGTCTTTCTCTAAATCTTCTTCGTATTTTCTCTACTTGTTCTTTTCATTCTCAACTAAATTCAGTTTTATAAAACATATCACAAATTTAGATTGTGACAAAAGATTGTGCCAATTTGGGCCAGTCATAAATGCAACACACCCACAATTATTCTAATAATATCTTCAATACATGATCGGAAAAAAATATCGAAAATTCAGATTTCAGTTCAACAAGCAAAAAATAAGGCAGAGAATGTACTACTTCTATTCCAAAATATAAGATCAGTTGGCTTTCGTAAATTACAAGGAATTTATAAAAGGTTAGTGATCTTAGATTTTGGAACGGAGGGAGAGTATATGGCATGCAAAATTGTGAGACTGAGAGAGAAAAATATTTCGTACCTCCATGTCCTAATTTGAACTTTTATCTTTGCCTTCATTCCCAACACCATCAATGACTAGAGCCATCGACCTCTGATCTATTACTTACTTCACTAATTAACCCAAATTCCTGAGCCTCTTTTAGGGTCATAAAATTATCCCAAACACGAATAATATGCTTGGAATAGTCATATCTTTAGACTGTCCACTACACCCACCCGACGGCTGATGAACGATAATTGTTGCATTAACAGCTAAGAAGAGAGAACCCATTGATGCACGCTTGATCCATGCATGTTGTATTGATTGGTGCATAGTATCACATATTGCAATACCTATACAAAAAAGTACAAATCGTAAGGCCTTGAAAAGAATTGTTGTAATCTTATATCCCAAATCCTAATTAACATGACTCGTGGTCCTCGACAAAGTTCAAAAGTAACAATAAAAGGACAAGTATTTATATTAGTTATCTGCTTCAAGTTCATAATATGAGCTAAGGTCATTGTCACTAAATTGAAAACCCTGCATATAAACAATATGATTATTGTAGACTTGTTGCAACAAAAAACAACGAAATTTTCCCCTGATTGATTGTGACTTTCATCCAGTCTTATGTACACAATACATTTTGAAATTGTTTAGGATGTGAGAACCCCCAATAAAGGTCAATCATAGCAACAAGAATTGTTCTCAGAAGTGTTTAAATAGAGAATTGACTCTAGTTGACAGTCTATCTAATACAAAAACAAAAATGTTCATATAACTTGCCGACTCAAAATCAATTTAGTTTTCTAAACTTTTCAAGGTAGCCTCGTGACCCAAATTCAAGTCATTAGTGAGTGGAAGCATTATCCATATACTCAAAACCCTTCAGACAAGATTTGAATTTACTAAAACTGCATCTTTTCAATTTTCTATATAGGCCAAGTGAGTAAAGGCCATGAATCTGATAGTCTTGGCATATAACCACTTATATGATTATATTCACCACCAACACTCGCTACATCTCCAAGAAATCTTTAAAAACAAGACTCAGTTAATTTTTTCATCAGTTCAACAGCAAAATCTTATCTTCCACAGTTTGTTAAATTAGTCAAGTGAATGAAATTCAACACCAATGGTTGTTGCATATCCAAAAAAAACGTATAAGAACTCTAGCCCTAACCCTAGCCCTAGCCCTAGCCCTAATCAAACACAAAAAATAAGATCAAAAATCAATACACAACCCTAACCCTAATCAGAGCAGAAACATTTATACATTAACCGCAAAAATCAAGCACGCAGCTACAAGAAACCCAACCCTAGCCCTAATCAATAATTATAAGGATAAGCCAGCAAACTACAATATAGGAACTCCCCCACCCCAAAACACACACCCCAGGGAAAAAACATAAAGGGTACCTATCTTCCACTCTCCAGTAAATACAATAATTCTTTGTTGCTGCTTCTTGCTTCGGCGATGCTTGAAAGCTAACCATGCTACTTGGATCCCTACTGCCAAGTTCATCTCACCACCTACGTCCAAACCTGAATTAACAAAGTATGCAACTTCAATAAATTGTCAAAAAATAGGAAGAGGGTCGTAATAGTTCAATACTTGGAAATGAAAGAGAAAGTAGCCACTTCTGGCTGTATTAAATATCTGAAAAAAGGTATCAAGGCTACAGTGAAGAAGTATATGAAACTATATCCTATTCAAAATCCATATATACTAGTACCAACTAATAGAGGACAATTTTTATCTGTTTATAGGTTATCTATGATTTAATTCATGCAGCACAAGTACCATATACATCCCAAAAACGAAAAATATTGAATCAACCCAAATATGCAAATATTAACAGTACAAGGAATCCAGGTACTGAACAATTCTTAAACATTCCGACAACCCTAGTACCTAATAATAACAAACTCTTACAAGAAAAGTTAAATTTGTGAAACTTATAAGAAACAAACTCTCAAACTACTAAGAAATTATAGCAGATCAAAGCTCATAGTGCATGCAAGCTAACATCACTGTATGACTGACTAGAACGTGACCCCTTTCCCCACCATTGTCAAAATTTTCACATACTCAACTGAATACCACAACAAAAAATATATATTCCTAAAAAAATCGCATCAGATACAAACCCCAAACAATTCTAACTAGCAAACACCCAAATAAAAATCTTTGAAACAAACAAACGAAATTACAAATTTTACCACTAATGCAGAATATACATATAGAGAGAGGTTTACTTGTGTTTTAACCCCACATATTAGATTAACGGTAGTGGGTGAGTAATCATCATTGTGCATCCATTCAGAATATCGACAGAGATCATTGTCGCCTAATATATAACACAAAAAAAAAGCTGACTGCGTACTAGTACAGCCCGGGTAGATGAATACAGTTGGATATTCACTTTTATTTTTGTCCATGGAATTCAATTTTGACTAATTTGTAGATATAAGATTTTTCAAAAATTCAAATATATTTATATCCTAATATAATGGTTAGGAATTGGATATCGGCACTGTCTTACCAAAGAAAAACATTAAAATATTATTAATACAAATTAAATAATATCATACATTGATCTAAATATTAATATTTAAAATTATAGAAAGAGAAAAGTTGTAACAATTTCCTTTAATAATAAGGACACTTACAATAAGAACAGCCGATCACCGCCTACTCCACTTGTTTAGGGGAAGGGGCACCAAAGTATCACGGAATCGACACATAGACATCTTCTTAGTGCCGACGTCACCATAATCATCCATACGTTTACCAGAAAATAGGGACCAAATCAGAGAGCCGCGTCCAACACCGAAGAGGCGTGCCGTCTCGAATAGAACCGATGACGCTGATTAGGGTTTGGTATAGAAGGATTTCCAGCAGGAAAAGAATAAGAAGTTGAATAGAGGGGGTCTTGTATGTGGAAATTAGGGTTTTCAGCAGCAACATGAAGTGGAATCGATGGCTATGTAGGGTTTTCAGAGGGAAAAGGGAGAGAGATGAAATCGAGATGTTCGTCGAAGAATCCCAGTAAAACCGAGGGAATAGCCGTTGGGGAGGGAATAGTTTGATTGTATTACATTTAAAACTTTATAAAAGTTTATTGGTATTTAATTATAACTTTTTTAATGCCTTTTAAAAGTTAAATGTTATTGAATTAAAATTTTTACGAAGTTTATAAAAATATTTTGGTATTCAAAAAGTCATAATTTTTCATATTTATATCAAATGGTAGAATTTGCCAATCTTTAGAAAAAAAATTATAACTATTAAATATAAATATGAAAATTTGGATTGCCAATAAAGAGGAAATTCAGAAATTCACGGTGTAAATACAAATTTGCGGTGTAAATACAAATTCGCGGTGTAATGCCCAGAAAAAAAATAATAAATAAATAAAATAAAATAAAATAAAATAAATAATATTTAAATTTAAAATAATTTAATTGGACTTTATACACAAAGGTGAAAATTTGGATCGCCAATAAAGATGGAACTCAGAAATTCGCGGTGTAAATACAAATTCGCGGTGTAATACCCAGAAAAAAATAATAATAAATAAATAAATAAATAATATTTAAATTTAAATTTTAAATAATTTAATTGGACTTTATCTTTTATTGGGTCAAACTAGTTATTTATTTTATATGGGTTGATAAGTATTAATATTGTGAGAGATTTCGAATTTTATGAAACGAAAAGATTCAATTTTTTTATAATTATTTTATTTAGTAAATGGTTAAATTGATAAAAGGTTAAAGTTAAAGGGTGATATGTGAAATTTTTCAAAGTAAACAAGTTGTTATAAAATAATTGGTGATAAAAGTATAAGAATAACGCTGCTATTAGATAAGAAGATACGTGGTATTAGACAAAGATATTTGATTAGTGATGCTTATATGAGAAGTCACTCAGTTTTATTCAATTATTGTCACAATATGTTATATTATTGAGACGACAAAGTTATTCATATTATTATTTGCAATATTGACAATGTCTAAAAGTTCCGTCAATGAGAGGTTTGGTTATCTAATTGCGCGTCAATAAGGAGAAATTCTTATCGGAAAGCCCCCTCTTTCCTGAAAAACGACCTGATTGTTAAATATTGTGAATTATAATAATAATGAATAAATGTTCTTAAAAATCGAATTTGAGTTCAGAGTTGAATTTGGAGATGTGGACGTGATATTTGAGTCCGAAACGATAAAATTAGTAAAAATAGACTATAAACATAAAAATTTTCGGGGTTGACTTTTTGGTCAAGAAGTCAACAATTGACTTTTTCGGAAAAAGTCAAACTTCAAAATTTTAAAAATAAATTTTTTGATAAAAATAGTTCCATTGTGTTGAGATTATTAGTGTTAGTGGAAATCGACATTTATTTCGATATTAATTGATGTCTGGAAGTTATATTGACCAATCGGGTAATTAACCGGATAAATGAGCATTTAATTGCTATTAATTCACATGATTATAACTATTTATTCACGTGTATGTGTACTATTGATTCACATTCTTCATCTTATTAGGAGGTGGTGGAAGATTGATAATACTTGCATTGACTAAGTTAAAAATGGAGGTATAGATAGAGTCTTATCTTCGTAATTCAGTATTTTCACATGATTATAACTATTGATTCACATGATTGAACTATTGATTCACATTATCTACTATTAGGGGAGGTGGTGCAAGTTTGATAATACTTGCATAGGACTAAATTAAAATGAAGAAAAAGAGGAAGGTATTATATTGTAATATTTTGAGCCCCAAAGCGTGCAATTATTGAAACTATATTTTTCTATAAATAGAAGCTCATTTTTTCTTTTCATTTATCACCAATTCACTAAAAGTTTATAAAGCAATTATTATAGAGAAAAATTATAGAGGAAAGAAGAAGAAATGAAGTCTCTACCTCACTATTCCAAAGATCCGCTTTTTTTTAAGGTAAGGGATATTATTATTATAGTAAGGGGTATTATTTTTTCGTATTCATGAAGAGAGCTATTGTTATTCCATTTTTTATTATTATGTTGGAATAACCTGTCTGTGCGGATTACGCATAACTTTGGTTCCATTCTTTATTATTCGTTGTAATATTGCGTAATGGATTACGCATTAATTCGATTTCATTCTTTATTATTCATTGGAATAACCTATCTGCATGCGATCTATCGCAGTCTCGGTGAATTTCGTTGTTATTCCATTCTTTATTATTCTCGTTGGAATAACCTCGTCTCATGCGGCCTATCGCGTCTTGGTGAATTCTTACATTATTAGTTATTTATTATATTGTTGGAATAACTTTGTCACGCGGACTACCACATGCATGATGAATTCTTACGTTATTCCATTCTTTATTATTCATTTGGAATAACTCATACATGTGGATTACCACATGCATGGTGAATGATCCTTCGTATTCATTCCTTATTAAATTGTGGAAATGATGCATCCACGTGGATTCTGCGGCATGACGGGCAAAAATCCATTTAGGGTTTCGTAATTTTTTCGACCCTCAAAAATTCTGGAAAAATTTGAAATGATAATTTGATGAGTTTTCTAGATTGTGTCCAAAAATGGCGATTTTTGGATGTATAGATTAGGAGTTATGAATTTTACGGGAAAAGACTATTTTAAAAGTAAACCTTTATAACTCCTTGTGGTTAACTCCAAAATTGGTGAAATTTTTATTGGAAGTACATATATATAACAGGAGTATACCCTGTAAATTTTAGAATTTTTGGACAAAAGTACAATTTATGATAAATGTCTAAATATTCGGCAGTTTTGGCCATATGAAAAATAGTAAATGAATTTTAAAAATTCCGAGAAAAATATATGTTCAATATGGGACTATATTCTGCTAAATCCCATAAATGAATAATTTTTTGTACTGATTTGGTATTTTTCATGAAAATGATTTAGTTACGAACATATGAATTAAATATGTTATGTGAAGTTGAAAAATTGGTAAATAGGAGTTTATGGCTTGGAAATCCTATATAAGGTATATGCAGATTTTTTATGAGTGATTTGATCATTGGTGATGAAATCTTATGAGTATTGCATTTTTGAATGATTAAATGCATTATTTGGTAAAGTGTAAATAATTAAAATAAATTGTTTATAAGTTTAAGAAGTGATTAAAATATTATTATAATATTAATAATATTAGATTATGAGTTTATTAAATGATTGATAATATTTGGATAAATTTAAAGTCTTTAATATTTATCCTTGATTTCGATTGATTAACGCTTTATATCATCATCATCATCATCATCATGCTTATATTGTGATGAAAGTCATCTTTAGCTTACGTGCATAGATGGACTGTTGATTATTGGTTTTACTGATTGTATATATTTGGCTTACATGCAAAGATGGATTTATTGATTATTGGTTTCTGATTGTATATCTTTCGCTTACGTGCAAAGATGAACTATTGATTGATGAGTATATTTCGCTTATGTGCATAGATGAACCATTTATTGGTATGATTATGATTAGGATCATTTGGTATAATCATGACCCGTAATGTTATAGATGATGTGGTAAAAGTCCTCATCGGCTCCGTAGTGTATTGATGGGCGATTATTGGTATGATTATAACCGAGGATTATTCGGTATAATCATGACCATTGATGATTACATGAATATTCTTGCCGTAGTAAGTGGGGATGATTCGATGATGTGGATTATTTATTAAGTTGAGTCTCGCCGAGAAAATATTGATTATACACTTTTAATTCAGTAAAAGATAGTAGATATCACGCTCTACTGACTCTCTTAAAAATACGGTTGTATATCTTTGGCCTTTAGTGCAAAGATGAATTGTTAATGAATATCTTTGGTCAGAAAGTGCAAAGATGAATTTATTAGTATGATTATGAGCAGGAATTGTGATTTGGTATAACCATGATTTTTGATGTTGCATGTGAAGATTGGTGATGAAAATTATCTTTGTCCTGGGTGTGAAGAGGAATTTAGAATCGCAATTATGATTATGAGTTATTCATATGATTGTGGACAGGAATTGTTGATTGATGTTATAGGATAAAACATTATTGGTGGACTTTTAACATGGAGAAGATAATAGATCCGATGGTCTATTCGACTCTTCTAATGGATCGCTTCGTTCAATTAGAAACTATGGTTGAAAATTTTTATCATCTACCATATGTTCTAAATCTCTGATTTACTACTGATGAAGGCTATTGATGATGTAAATTATCTTTAGTCATGATATTCTTTACTGGGTTAGTTGTGCTCACCCTTTTTGCTTCACAATTTCTTTCAGGTAAAAAAATATATATGGGTCGAGATGGGGTAACAGGAGAATAGAACGGTGGTCTATAGCTGTTGAGGTTCTCCTTAAATAGTATGAAAATAATTTTATTGAGAACTTTAGATAAGTGTGTCGTATTGTATATGTCATTTGATATTTAATTTTGGTGAACCGAATAGGGTGAGGTGAACTCAACTTTGGAAGGGTGTTTTGCCACTATTATACAATCTCGTGTTATCATAAGACAGGGTTGTGCACATCCACTTGCTAAGTATATTAACGAGCACTACCTATATGATCTTTGAGTTTGGTTGAAATATAATTTTCAATTGCAGATAATGGAGATAGTTATATGTCAAGAGAAGACTCACCATTGAAAAGAACATGATAGTAATCTTCTCGTTTTTCTTTGGGGTCTATTGGGTCAACCTAGGATAATTCTGTGGACATATGATATCTATCATAACCTAGACGCATGGCTTCCCATGTACAAAAGTTTCCTTGAGCACTTCCCAAAGATTTTAATTTCTAAAACAGTTTTTGACTGTACTTTTATGTAAAGTACCATTGTAAGGTTGTGGTCGAGGCACCATGAGAGTTACATACATTTGTATTAAAACTCACGGTTTAAGCGGTAAATTATTATGCATTTACGATTCAACAGTTGTATAAATGAAGTTTGTATTTGATTTTTATAGTGTGATATCTAGCGACTCAGAATAGGTCGTGTGGACCTATTTTGGGGGCGTCACATCAGCGATAAAGTTGATGAAAAATATTTTAAATCATAGAAGATAGTAGATATCATGCTCTACTTGACTCTTCTAATGGATTGCTTATTCCGATGCAGTTGTTGATCTAAAACTTGTTGTCTATTATATTCTATCAGTTGTTATACTGTTGAAGGCTAATGATAATTTATTCTGCATTATCTTAGTCATAATATTTCTTATTGGGTTAGGTGAGCTCACCCTTTGCTTTTATTGTTCTCTTCAGGAAATGAGAATATAGCTGGAACTAGTCGGGGAACGGAGTGATGGTCCATATGATAGCATTAGTAGTCCTCACTATTCTGTTAAATAGTGTGATAATAAATGTAATGAGGACTCCATTTGAGTTTGAATACTGTCTAGAAGACAATATTTGTGTAAAAACTCTCAGCTCGTGTTGTATAATTAAGTTTGTATTTGTATTCAGTACCATATACTTAGCGACCCAAGATGGGTGATGTATACCTATTTTAGGGATGTCATAGTTGGTATCAAAGCTTAGGGATATGATCCCTGAATGAGATGTGAGACAAGAATTAGGAGGGGAGAGACGGGGAATTTCTTCGCTAGTATAACCTACCTAAGTTTATTTGGTATTTAATTTATCGGTCAGAGTATAGGATTAATATGTGATATGTCAATTAACCCTTGTTTTGTGACAGTGTTTGAAAATGGCATCTGAAAATGTTGAGATCAGCAATGAAGCACATGAGACCGTTGAGTCACTAACGATCAATACACAGGATAATGTGCAACATGAAGATAATAATCCTCAGGTAAATAACAACACCGATCAGATGATGAACGATGAGATGTTCAGAGGCTTTATGCAATTCATGCAACATCAGGCGAGAGAGACTCCTGTTCAAAATTCTGGTGGAAATACTGGCAACTATCGGATGGTCACTGCTAAGCAGTTCAAGGAGATGGGACCGTTGAAGTTTTTGGGAAAGCCAGAACCACTTAAGGCGGAGACGTGGATAAAGCAAATCACTAAGATATTTGATGTCTTGGAATGCTCAGAGGAGCAAAAGGTTCCCTTCGCCACCTTTATGTTGCGTGAAGAGGCAGATTTTTGGTGGGAATCTGTAAAGAGTACCCAGCCTGACGCACTCAAGATGTCTTGGGAGAGGTTCCAAGAGTTGTTCAAAGATAAGTACTTTCCCAAAAGTATTCGTCACATGAAGGAGGTGGAATTCATCAAGTTGGAGCAAAACAATATGATTATGTCGCAATACGAGGCTAAATTTGCGGAGTTATCCCGGTTTGTATCCCATTTGGTCGATAATGAGGAACGAATGACGCGAATATTTCTAAGAGGTTTGAAACCCGATATACGTCAATACCTCATTTCTCATAAACTTTGTTTATATTCAGATGTTGTGAATATGGCTCAGTTATTGGAGCACAATAATGAATCAGCACAACCAAAAAGAAACGACCAACAACACGATAATAATCGTACCAGTGGCAACGACCATCGGAACAATGATAACCATCGTGGGGGAAATTATCATGCCAAGAATGGTAACCACTTCGGTGGTAATCATGGCCAAGATAATAGAAATGGAAAATTCAAGAAGAAAAGATTTAACGATAATGGGAAGACATCGGCAGCAGCACCAACACCAGCAACAAATTCTAGTGGAGGAGAACGACCGTCAGTTAGATACTACAGATGCGGAGAGGAGGGACACATAAGTCCAAGATGTTCACAGCCTTCCAAGGTATGTTTTAGTTGTGGAAAAGACGGTCACATAGCTTGATTTTGTCTCAGAATAAATCAAGTCCAAATTGAAATTGGCAATTGGCACCAAAGGAGGATCTGAACAAAACAAAGCTCGGTGGTTTCAGGAAGAGCGTTTTTCGTGACTTCTAAAAAAGCGAGTAACCCTAACGAAGTTAGCACGGGTTAGTTAATTATAAATTCTTGCAAAGTCTATACCTTATTAGATACCAGTTCTAGCCATTATTTTATCTCTCTTGCTTGCGCTCAACATTTAAATTTGATCCCAGAGAAGTTAGACTTTGACTTATTGGTTGAAACTTCGTTAGTAGAAACCTTCGTTACCTTCACTGTTTATAAATCTTGTTGATTCAAATCGACACTTTCACGTTACCTGTCGATCTTATCTCTTTGAAAATACTTTCCTTTGATGTGATTTTAGGAATCGATTGGTTAACTACTCATCATGCCAAAATTGATTATTTTCGTAAGGTTGTTAGCTTTCATATTCCTAACCAACCTGTTATGTGAATTCAAGCAACCAAACCACTAAAGTCAATCACTGTTATATTAAGCCATAAGTAAAGAGCCCTGAGCCTTTCGATGGTGACTTCCTTGTATGGAATGCACCGAAGCCAGACTTTCTATAAGGGAAGCCATGAATAACGGTGGAAAGTTGATAGGTATCAATGTGACATACTATCCATGTCTTGGGATGAGAGTCACAGTTTTTTTTTCTATCATTAATAAATTTCCTAACGTATTCCTGAAGACTTCCTAGCCTATCCCCAGAGAGTGAAATCAAATTTTGTATTGACCTTAGTACAAAACCCATCTCTAAAACCCTCAACTAGTTTCTTCACCCAAAACGAACGTATTATGCTCCAAAGACGTTGGCTCGAGCTGTTGAAGGTTACAACAATACCATTCAATATCATCGTGGAAGAGCGAACATGGTAGTTGACGCGTTGAGTAGAAGATCGTATGTGGTTACGAGTGTGACGTTGTTAACACAAAAACCCATTTCGTATAACTTACAAATGATGAAGATAGAGTTAAAGACTCTAGGGACCCACATGGTGATATCAACCAATTTCAAAATTGGAATTGAGCTATTTATTTTAGCTAGAATTATAATTATTTGGAATTGCAAATATGTTTTCAATTCCAATTTCAAAACTACACGTGATGAATATAGAATCAACTTTAATCGATAAAGTTAAAAGTCGTTCAAGCTACAGACCCGGAGTTGATAAATACGAAGAAAAAGGTTCAAGAGGGCGTTATTCTAGAAGCAAGACTCGATAAAGAGAGGAAATCTCAACCCTTGATTTTATTGGTCTATTTGAAATCCTCGATCAAAAGGAATTGTGGCCTATAGACTCGTTTTATCACCAAGTATGTTGCGTGTTCATAACTTTTTTCACGTATCGATGTTACGTAAATATGTGGATGACCCGAACCACATTATTGAATTAGAACTAGACGAGATAGCCGAAGATTTAACGTATGAGGAGATATGTGTTAAAATCTTGGATAAGAAGGATCATATTCTACACTCAAAGGTTATACCTCAAGAGTTAGAATCTGACGAGGTATCCTTACCTCTTCGGCATACCAGGTACGTACCCTAATTTCGATGACGAAATTTCATATGAAGGGGAGGTTGTAAGACCCCAACTTTTATGAATAAAGAATAATTTTTCTCAAAATATATTTTTGAATATTATGGTGTGGACTTGATATAATGTTATAGTTGTGGGTGATATTTACAATGAGCTGCTATAATGAGTCCTTCCAGCCTCTATTAATGTTTTGTTCTTTCTCTCCGCAACTCCATTTTGTTGAGGAGTTCGTGGAGCTGAGAAGTTGTGACTGATGCCATTGTCAGAGCAGAATTGGTCCATTTCTGAGAAGTCAAATTCTCTACCATGATCACTCCTTATAGCCTTGATTTCCTCTCCTTTCTCGTTCATCACAAGCTTAAACATTTTGATCAGCTGGGAGCTTGTCTCATCTTTTGAGGTTAGAAAGAACACCCATGTAAATTTGGTGAAGTCATCGACTACGACCAGAGAGTATCTATTTCCTCCAAGGCTTGTTGTTAGAATTGGTCCAAAAAGATCCATGTGTAGCAGCTGTAAAGGCTTGTCAATTGAATTGACACTTTTGCTCTTGAATGTGCTTCTGGTCTGCTTCCCAAGTTGACAGGCATTGTAAGGCCTTTCTTTAACGAAGTTAAACTTTGGTAGGCCTGCAACTAGATCTTTTGAAGCTAATTTGGACATACTTTTTAAGTTGAGATGAGATAATCTTCGATGCCATAGCCAGCTCATTTCTTCAGATGCTTTAGCCAGAAAACATATTTTCTCGCCTGAGCTTAGTTGTTTCGATTAGCTTTACTACAGATGTCTTCAGGTCTCGGACTTGACATTGGTTGTTGAGGAAAGTTACTTGATGACCCTTTTCGCAGAGTTGGCTAATGCTTAGAAGATTGTGCTGTAGTCCTTCCATATAGGCCACTCTACTGAATGATACTGCACCATTTCTAGTTGACCCATATCCTCTTATTTTGCCCAAGCTGTTGTCTCCAAAAATGACCGAGGGACCCTCCTTCTCTATATAGTTAGACAGAAGGGCTTTATTTCCAGTCATGTGTCTTGAACATCCACTGTCCAGATACCAGGTTGTGTTTGTGGAGCTCCTTTCCTGAAGTAATATTAAACCTTCATTTTCGTACCCATACTTGCATGGGTCCTACTATGTTAGTACCCTTGGGGACCCAAATCTGCTTGATTTTGGGTCTCACATGCATGGAATTATAATGACAATTTGCAGCCTTGTGACCAACTTTGTAGCACACAATACATTCGATATGGTGCATATTAGTGTGTGTGTGAAGGTTCTTCCTCCATTTAGACTTTTGTGGGTTATTGGTCATCCTCTTGCTAAGCTGATATTCTCTTTTCCATGTGTTCTCTTGTTTCATTATTTGTGAGGAGTGTATCTTACTTCTATTGTATCTTCCTGGTTGGTTCGTAGAGTTGATTTTATTGGACTCTACGATCCTTCGAGAAATTGATGGTAGTAGTAGCTAGATTACTCTTTCTTCTTTCGAAACCTGACCAAAGACGAGATCCCCTTACTCCAGGAATATGAATTGAATCACCAAGGGGGTTCGACAGCTCATCCTTCTGTGAGGATTTCTGTGAAACCCTAAATTTTATGAAATAAAAGTATTCAATTTTTTTATTTTGGTAAATAGTTAAATTGATAAAAGTTTAAAGTTAAGGGTAAAATGTGAAAATTTTGCAAAGTAAGCAAGTTGATATAAAATATTCGCTGTGTGTGGGAATATTCTTTTTTATGCGAGAATATCCGCATTTACGAATACAATCATTAGTGGACCCATTAACGGAATTATTATTCGGATTGAGAAAACGATAAAAATATTTTTTATGAAAATAACGACGGAAGTTTTACCGTTAAAACTTTAGAACTACTCTTAGTAAAGTAGAGTAATACTGCGCGTGGTTGCATAGTAAGACACCAGTATTGATTATTAATGCTTACGTGATAAGTCACTTTCGGTTTTGTTTTATTAGTATTATTAATATAATAAAAATGTAAAAGCTTTTTATATAAAATGTAATACTTTTATAAAGTTATTCTATAAATATAATATATTATATTCTATTATGCATAGTATTTTGCATAGTAAAATCTTTTTTATATAAAATGTAATACTTTTATAAAGTTATTCATTTTATTAGATTATAAATAGAATATACTATATTTTATTAAAAAGATTTTGCTTTAAATACGGACCGTCCAGATTAAAAGTAAATCAATCTGGACGATTCATGAATTAGTTACTATTCATCCATTCTTCATAAATAGAAGCTCATTCCTTCATTATTTCTTACTTAATTCATTGAAACTCTTGAGAGTGAAGCTATAGAGAGAATTCTTCTTCTATAATCTTGGCGTGATTTATTTTTTGAGTTTAAGAAAGCTTTGAGCGTAGTGCAAGTTTTCTTCGAGTATATCCTCGCCCCTACCAAATGGGAGTACTCTTCTTTCAAAGGTAAGGGATATTATTTGTTGTACACTGTAAAGGGGTATTTTTTTCATATTCATGAAGAGAACTTCGTTATTCCATTCTTTATTATTCATTGGCTGAATAACTTGTATACGTGATTTCTACCCTATACTTGGTGAAATTCTTCGTTATTCCATTATTTATTATTATTTGGAATAACTTGTCATGCCAAGCACCGCATACATGGTGAAATTCTCGTTGTTATTCCATTTTTATTATTCATTTGGAATATCCTATTCAGACGCTTTTCTGCGTACACGGTTCCGTCTTTATTATTCTCGATGGAATATTCTATCCGTAAGCGTTTTACGCTGCACACGGTTCCGTTATTTATTATTCTATTAGAATAACCTCGCCTATAATGGCACCGCATGCATGGTGATTTTTGTTGTTATTCCATTCTTTATTATTCGTTGGAATATCCCGCTTGCACGTATTACGCTCGAATTGGTTCCGTTATTTATTATTCTGTTAGAATAACCTGTCTATGTGAAGTACCGCATGCATGGTGATTTCTTTTGTTATTCCATTCTTTATTATACTCAGTTGGTTAAAGTTTTGACTTCTATACTCCATGAAATTAGTGGAATATCCTTGATATTTGCGTTTCATCCAGTATCTTTTCATGAAAATATTCTTCTGAGCATTCTTAAATTTTACTTTACAAAGAAGTATCATGTTGACAATTTGGACATTATTAGTTCCTGAATAATTTAATTCTTGAACTTGTTTTATTGAAATCTTATATCATTGTCATCATCCTCATGTTTATATTTTGTTGAAAGTCATCTGTGGCATGTAGTGCATAACTGGACTTGGTATGATTATGACCGGGGATTATTCTAGATAATCATTAATCAGTAATGTTACAAATGATGTGGAAAAAGTCCTCATTGCCCGTAGTGCATTGATGGACGCTTTTTGGTATGATTATGGCTATGGATTCTTCGCCAAGGAGCAAAGATGAATTATTTTATGGCATGATCGGGATCATTGATAAAAACACGATGATCTTTCGCCCGTAGTGCATGGATAATTCGTGGTTGTGATACTAAATAATATCCTTGGCCCAGTAAGCGTGGATGATTTGATGAGTTGGATTATTTTATTGTCGAGTCTCGTGATAAAAGTGATGAAAACTTTTAAATCATAAAAGATAGTAGATTTTATTTCTATTTGACTCTTCTAATGGATCGCTTGCTCGTTTGCAATTATGGTTGAAAAGTTTTATCATCTACTATATGTTCTAAATCTCCGATTTATTATTGATGAAAGCTATTGATAATTTAATTATCTTTAGTCATGATATTCTTTACTAGGCTAGTTGTGCTCACCTTCTTTTTGTTTTCACAATTCCTTTCGTGTAATAAGAGTGTATGGTCGAATTGAGCGGGATATGAGGGAATAGAGCGGTGGTCTATAGTCATTGAGGTTCTCCTAAATAGTATGGAAATAATTTTATTGAGAACTTTAGATAAGTGTGTCGTATTGTATACGTCATTTGATATTTAATTTTGGTGAACCAAATAGGGTGAGGCGAACCCAACTTTGGAAGGGTATTTTGTCACTATCATACAAGATGTCTAATGACAAACAACCTCGTGTTATCATAAGACAGGGTTGTGCACATCCACTTATTGAGTATATCTACGAGTACTACCTATATGATCTTGGAGTTTATTTGAAATATAATTTTCACTTGGAGACAGTGGAGATAGTTATATGTCAAGAGAAGACTCGCCATTGGAAGGAACATGATAGTAATCTTCTCATTTTTCTTTGGGGTCTATTGGGTCAACCAAGGATAATTCTTTGGACATATGACATCTATCATAACTTAGATTCACGACCTCCTATGCATTGAAGGTTTCTTGAGCACTTCCCAAAGATTTTAATTTCTAAAATAGTTTTTGATTGTACTTTTATGTAAAGTACCATTGAAAGGTTGTGGTCAAGGCACCATGAGAGTTACATACATTTATATTAAAACTCACAAGATAATTGGTCAGTCAGATTCGCATTTACGCTCAACAACATATAAATGAAGTTTGTATTTGATTTTTATAGTGTGATATCTAGTGACTCAAGATGGGTGATGTATACCTATTTTGGGGGCTTCACATTTGGTATCAGAGCTTAGGGATATGGTCGTTGGCGGAGATAATAGTCTAGAACTAGGAGGGGAGAGACGAGTTATATACTTCGCTAGTGTGTGACTTATCTAAGCTGAAATTGTTTACTTGATAAGTTGACAAATTGTGATATGTTGATTAATCTTTGTTTTGAAACTATATTATAGAATGATATCTGAAATACAGGAGATGAGAAATGGGAAAATCATGATAGCGAGAAAATTACCGGGAAGGTACAATCTGAAAAGAAAGCAAGGTATTCTCATCTCTTCGAATATCAGGTACGTACGTAAATTTCGAGGGCGAAATTTCATAAGGAGGGGAGATTGTGAGACCCCAAATTTTATGAAATAAAAGTATTCAATTTTTCTATTTTGGTAAATAGTTAAATTGGTAAAAGTTTAAAGTTAAGGGTAAAATGTGAAAATTTTGCAAAGTAAGCAAGTTGATATAAAATATTCGTTGTGTCGGGGAATATTCTTTTAGTCTGGGAATATTCGTAAGACATTACAATCATTGGTGGACCCCACAACGGAATTATTATCGGATTGAAAAAACGACAAAAATATTTTTATGAAAATAACGGCGGAAGTTTTACCGTTAAAACTGTTGAACTACTCGGTAGTAAAAGTAGAGTAATACGCGTGGTTGCATAGTATCACACGGTATTGATTATTAATGCTTACGTGATAAGTCACTCAGTTTTATTTTATTAGTATTATTAATGTAATAAAATAGAAAAGCTTTTTATATAAAACAGAATACTTTATAAAGTTATTCTATAAATAGAATATATTATATTCTATTGTGCATAGTGTTTTACATAGTAAAATCTTTTTATATAAAATAGAATACTTTTATAAAGTTATTCTATAAATAGAATATATTATATTTTATTATGCATAGTGTTGCTTTTAGTGCTGCGTAGTGTTTTGCATAGTAAAATCTTTTTATATAAAATAGAATACTTTTATAAAGTTATTCGTTTTATTAGATTATAAATAGAATATATTTTATTTTATTAAAAGATTTTGCTTTTAATCTGACCGTCCGATTAAAAGTAAATCAATCTGGACCGTTCATGAATTAGTTACTTATTAGGTCCATTCTTCTATAAATAGAAGCTCATTCCTTCATTATTTCTTACGAATTCACTGAAACTCTAGAGAGAGAAACTATAGAGAGAATTCTTCTTCTATAATCTTGAGCGTATTTCTTTGGAGTTTAATATTATTTGTTGTACTTGTAAGGGGTATTTTTTTTCATATTCATGAAGAGAACTTTTGTTATTCCATTCTTTATTATTCTGTTGGAATAACTTGTGATACATGATCTACCATATACTTGGTGAAATTCTTCTGTTATTCCATTATTTATTATTCTCATTGAATAACGTATACATCAAGTATGCATACATGGTAAAAATTCGTTGTTATTCCATTCTTTATTATTACATTGGAATATCTCGCTCGTGCGTTTCTTGGGACTGGATTGTTCCGCTTTTTATTATTACATTGGAATATTCGTACATGCATTTTACTGTAGGACCGGGTTCCGTTATTTATTATTTTATTGGAATAACTCATCATGCGCAATACGCATGCATGGTGATTTGTTGTTATTCCATTCTTTATTATTACATTGGAATATCCGCTTGATGACGATACGCCTCGACACGGTTTCCGTTATTTATTATTCGAATAATAACTCGTCACGCAAGTACCGCATGCATGGTGATTTTTTTGTTATTCTATTTTTTATTATAATCGGTTGGTTAAAGTTTTGACTTTATACTCCATGAAATTAGTGGAATATCCTTGATATTTGCGCTTCATCCAAAGATATCTTTTCATGGAAATATTCTTCCGAGCATTCTTGAATTTTACTTTACAAAGAAGTATCGTGTTGACAATTTGGACGTTATTAGTTCTGAATAATTTAATTTTGAACTTGTTTTATTGAAATCTTATATCATTGTCATCATCCTCATGTTTATATTTTATTGAAAGTCATCTGTGGCATGTAGTGCATGTTGGACTTGGTATGATTATGACCGAGGATTATTCGGTATAATAATGTAGTAATGTTACAAATGATGTGAAAAAGTCCTCGTTGGCTCGTAGTGCATTGATGGACGATTTTTGGTATGATTATGGCTATGGATTCTCTTGCCACGAGGAGCAAAGATGAATTATTTTATGGCATGATCAGGACCGTTGATGAAAACACGATTATCTTTGGCCCGTAGTGCATGGATAATTCGTGCTCGTGATACTAAATAATATCCTTGGCCTGTAGTACAGGGATGATTTGATGATGTGGATTATTTATTAAGCTGAGTCTTAGCGATAAAAGTATTGAAAAACTTTTTAAATCATAAAAGATAGTAGATTTTATTCTCTATTTGACTCTTCTAATGGATTGCTCGTTCCACTGCAATTATGGTTGAAAAGTTTTAACATCTACCATATGTTCTAAATCTCTGATTTATTATTGATGAAAGCTATTGATAATTTAATTATCTTTAGTCATGATATTCTTTCTTTGGGCTAGTCAGGCTTACCCTTTTGCTTCACAATTCCTTTCGTAATAATAAGAGTGTAGTTTGGGTCGAGCGGGGATAACGAGGGAATAGAATTCAATGGTCTATAGCTGTTGAGGTTCTCCCTAAATAGTATGGAAATAATTTTATTGAGAACTTTAGATAAGTGTGTCGTATTGTATACGTCATTTGATATTTAATTTTGGTGAACCAAATAGAGTGAGGCGAACCCAACTTTGGAAGGGTATTTTGTCACTATCATACAAGATGTGTAATGACATACAACCTCGTGTTATCATAAGATAGGGTTGTGCACATCCACTTGCTGAGTATATCTACGAGTACTACCTATATAATCTTGGAGTTTATTTGAAATATAATTTTCATATGGAGACAATGGAGATAGTTATATGTCAAGAGAAGACTCACCATTGGAAGGAACATGATAGTAATCTTCTCGTTTTTCTTTGGGGTCTATTGGGTCAACCAAGGATAATTCTCTAGACATATGACATCTATCATAACTTAGATTCATGGACTCCTATGTACGAAGGTTTTCTTGAGCACTTCCCAAAGATTTTAATTTCTAAAATAGTTTTTGACTGTACTTTTATGTAAAGTACCATTGTAAGGTTGTGGTCAAGGCACCATGAGAGTTACATATATTTGTATTAAAACTCACAAGATAATACGTAGGTCAGTATTACATGCGATAGTTCAACAGTTGTATAAATGAAGTTTGTATTTGATTTTTATAGTGTGATATCTGGCGACTCAAGATGGGTGATGTATACTTATTTTGGGGGCGTCACAATTTCACAAATATAATGCCTCCATTGAAGCCTGAGACATTACCAGTGCTAGTTTCCTTTGCTTTTTCCACACTGACTCTAAGGTAGATTCCCCAAAGCCTAACCCTGTTCTATCAGAGACACTTCTCTGGTTAGAGATTAAGGAGTCCATGTATGAAGAGGATTTATTCTATGTAGAGACTATCTTTTCTAGATCCTCAATCTTAGAGGATAGACTAGACTCTCTTTGAGCACTGAGCTCATTTGCCTATCTCAAGAGCTTATTCTCAGCTTCAATCTTGGAGAGAGTATCAGTACTGAGAAAGGCTGCTTCCAGTTCCTTTTGAACTTTTTCTTTCTCCTTTTGAAGAAGTGAATAGTCTTTAGACAGAACTCTAAACCACTTCATGTATTGGTGCAGATCAGATGTTATGCCATGTAATGCAGTTCTAAGGTCATCAATATCTACATCAGGAGAGTTGAAGTCAAATACCTCGTTGATACTTACTTCATGTATGTTGGAGTTTTGCTTATCCCTTGCATTTTTGGCCATCAGGAAGAGATTAGCCATTTGAGGATCTTCATCGTCTCCAAATTCTGGAGTTGAGTCATTATTAGAGTCACTCCACGATCCTCCAGCTATAAGACCTTTGTCCTTCTTTACTGGCCTTTTGTTGCCTTTGTATTCCCTCTTTGCATGTGATTTCTTCTTGAGTTCTTCTCTGAGAGGTTTGTTGCGATTGGCAATGAAGTGACCGAGTTTCTTTGCAGTTGTAAGATAGGTCATTCATTTGCTCCTCGGTCAGTCAGAGTCGCTAACTTTCTTTGGCTTCTTTGCTTTTGCCTTGTCTCATGAATCTTCTTAGTCTTTTAACCAGCATTGCAAAGTCCTCATCATCATCTTCATCGTAGTCAGAATCAACTTCAGTGTTGATTTTGGAGGTGTTTTCGGTTGCTTTGAGAGCAACACATTTGTCCTTCTTTCTTCCTTCGCATAACGTTTCGCGCCGTTGTGTCACTCCAGTCAGATGCGTGAGGAGGTTGCCATATAACTGTTGAACAGTCATTTCATGTAGATTCTTTGATTCTCTAATGGCAGTGGTTTTGGCATCCCATTTGCTTGGTAAAGCTCTCATGAACTTTATGATCAGATCTTTATTTGGATAGATCTTTCCATAGGCTCGTAGAGAGTTGAGCAGAATATTGAATCTCTCGTATGTAGCAGTGACGTTCTCTCCTTGAACATGGGCAAACATCTCATACTGTTGAGTCAAGAGAGATTATTTGTTTTATCTGACTTCTTCTGTTCCTTCATGCATAATGAGTAGTGCTTCCCAAACCTCCTTTGCTATTTTATTGTTGACCACGTTTTCAAATAGATCATCTTCGAATGATTGAAATAAGATGTTCTTGGCCTTTTTGTCAAGTTGGACAGCTCTTTTCTCGTTCTCTGTCCATTCTCCTTTGACCTTAATCAGACTGTCTGCGGGTCATCTATAGTTGGTGCAAGCTTTTCAGGAACATAGGGCCCATTTCGACGTCAGTTTCAAATAGATCTTCATCTATTGAATCCATGTAAGCTTGCATCCTAACCTTCCAGTTAGCAAATTTATCTTTGTTGCACATAGGTGGCTTGCTGCCTCCTCCAGTCTTTGATTCGCTTGGTAAGTGTGCCATTGGATCTACTCAAGCTTTGTAGGCTGTATTATAGAACCTGCTCTGATACCAATTGTTTGTTCCCGAAGGCACAATAGTTATCTAGAAGGGGGGGTTGAATAGATATTAAAATCTTTTCATTGTTTAAAGAATGTTTTGATAAAGCTTTGTAGCACAACGGAATTATTGTTTCTTTGAAATCCCTTTTAGATAGCAAGTTAAAGAGAGAAAGGCAGTTATAGTAGTTATAGATAGACACAGTTGTTTTTAAGTGGTTCGGAGCACTCAAAGCTCCTAGTCCACTCTTCTACTCCTTGAGTAGGAAATCCACTAAGGATGTCTTTTACACTTTTACGAATCTCATGATTCCTTCTGTAATGTTAATTCTAGGCACTTCTAAGTTCACTCTTGAACTCTTCAAGTCCAGCAAACTTGGCTCTTCACAGTTCACTTAGAACTCTTTAAGTCTTTCTAACTTGGAACTTCTTACTTCAGTAGATTGATAGTTGTTGAGTTGTGATTGAGGCTACTCGATTGCGATTAAGCACTTGTTCGAAAAAGAACCGAGTAAATGAGCAAGCTTTTCTTTTCTCGGATCGTAGAGTTTATCATCGAAAGTGTTCTTATGCGTTTTGTTCAATACTTGCTTACATCTCTCATATGTCTCAGATTCTCAGTATATATGAAATCTTCGAAATCTATCCGTTGAAGTTATCTGATGAAGCATTAAATGTGTTTGACATTTACGAGCCTTGATGGAGACATTTCGATATCTTCCGAATTGCATTCGCCCAATCGACACATGATCGCTTCTCACCTAACACCGAAAAGGTGTTTTTCTCCGCCAATGGTCCTTTTCTTAGCTTCTTGAATACGTTCCTTTTGATCAATACTAAGGATATCTTTTGCACTCATTGGGAATTTGGTGAGTGCTTCAACGTTCAAAACCTATTCCTCATTTGTTGGAATTTGTCTTCAAACAAAAGTTAAGGCTCGATGCTTCGACACAAGGCGATGACACTCTACTATCCATATCGTAGTGTCTTGTCATATTGGTGCTTCAGACTTAAGAGAACACTACGATTTCTCGCAAGGATTCAGACTTCTACGATCTTTTCACTAGACGATCATCACTTGCTCGTCTAGCGGATTCAACGTTTCCGAGAGCACACTACGATCTCTGAGTTAGCTTCGGCAAACGTCTGGACCACTCTACGATTTCTGAAGAAGTCCTTTAAGGCGGATACACTACGATCCGTTAAGCTCTCACGATCCCGCCTTTACCTTCGCATAATCTGTTGATCGACTTGATAGACTATGATTCTTGTTGAAGCCTATCTATACTTTTCAAGTCATAGATCAACCTAACATCTTTGATCTCTTTATCTATACATTCATTTATGGAATGATGAACATTCAAAGCAAAGATCAACCTAACAAATTTGATCTATCACTAAGTCCTTGTATATATATTCTTTTAAGGACTTTACATATAATCATGATCATTTACTTTAAACATCAAATCAAGATATGCATTCTTCCAACAATATCTCTCATATTATTGATTCAATTATTGTCACAGTATCATCTGAATAATATGTTATATTATTAAATCAATAATTGAGGCGACAAAGTTATTCATATTATTATTTGCAATATTGAATGATGTCAAGTTACATCGAGGAGAGGTTTGGTCACCTAATCATGCGGCGCCTAATAAGGAGAAATCCTTATCGGAAAGCCCTCTCTTTTCTGGGAACGACCTGGTTGTTAAATATTGTGAGTTATAATATTAATGATGAATAAGTTCATGTTGATTAAAAATGAAGTTGATAGTTCCATTGTGTTGGGATTATTAGTGTTAGTGGAAATCGACATTTATTTCGATAATAATTGATGGCTGGAAGCTATATTGGCCAATTGGGTAATTAATCGGATAAATGAGCAATTAATTGCTATTAATTCACATGCTTATAACTATGTGTTCACATGTGTGTACTAGTGATTCACATGTATGTACTATTAGGGGAGGTGGTGCAAGATTGATAATACTTGCATGACTAAATTAAAAATGGAGGTATAGATGAAGGTACTATACTGTAATTATTTTTTTAACATGATTGAACTATTGATTCACATGATTGTACTATTGATTCACATGATGTACTATTAGGGGAAGTGGTGCAAGTTTGATAATACTTGTAGGACTAAATTAAAAATGAAGGAAAAGATGAAGGTGTTATACTGTAATATTTCGAGCCCCAAAACGTGCAATTATCGAAACTATATTATCCTATAAATAGAAGCTCATTCTTTCTTCATTCTCACCAATTCACTAAGACTCACAAGAGCAATTATAGAGAGGAACTTATATAGAGAAAGTATATAGAGATAGAAGAAAAGCAATCATTACTTCACTACTCCAAAGATCCAAATCTTCTTACGAGGTAAGGGATATTATTTATTTCATATTTCAAGAGATATTATTTTTCAGTATTCAATCGATATTAAGTAAAGAATATTATCTTCGTTCAATATTCGTAGGAATATTATCTTCGTTAAATATCGTTGGAATATTATTTTAGATTCGAGGGATGTTATTTTTGTTGATATTAAGCTTGAAATAATATTTTCTTCCATACTTTGTAGTATGTAATAATATTATTTCGCTTTTAAATTTTGAATTTATACTCATTTTTGTTGAAGTTTTGGCTTCTATACTCCATGAAATTGGTAGAATATCCTTGATATTTGCGCTTCATCCGAAGATTTTTCATGAAAATATTATTCGAGCTTTCTTGATAATTATTGATCTTTTCATTTAATTTGAATACTATTCATGAGTTACTATTTACTTAAGTTACTTATTTACGATTACATTATTCACTCAAATATTATTCACTTTCGTATTATTGAGGCACTTTTCATAAATAGAGTACTATTCATTTGAGTTACTATTCACCCGAATATTATTCACTCGGGTATTTGGGGTACTTTTTATGTCGGGGTACTATTCACGAGGTACTATTTTTGAAATACTATTCACAGGATACTATTCATGGGGTACTATTTACCCGAAAAATATATTTCTTTTCTGTCCAAATTATTTTTGGTACATGAATATTATTCTTGAATTTTACTCCACAAAGCGAAGATCGTGTTGACAATTTGGATATTTTTAAACTCGGATAAATTTAAAGTCTTTAATATTTATCCTTGATTTCGTTTGATTTGATTTCGTTTGATTAATTCTTATATCATTGTCATCATCCTCATGCTTATATTGTGATGAAAGTCATCTTTGGCTTATGTGCATAGATGGACTGTTGATTGGTATGATTATGACCAGGGATCATTCGGTATAATCATGACCCGTAATGTTATAAATGATGTGGTAAAAGTCCTCATTGGCCCGTAGTGCATTGATGGGATGATTGTTGGTATGATTATGACCGAGGATTATGGCCTAATCATGACTATTGATGATTACATGAATATCCTTGGCCCGTAGTGCGGGATGATTCGATGATGTGGTTTATTTATTAAGCCGAGTCTCAGCGATAAAGTTGATGAAAAACATTTTAAATCATAGAAGATAGTAGATATCATGCTCTACTTGACTCTTCTAATGGATTGCTTATTCCGATGCAGTTGTTAATCTAAAACTTGTTGTCTATTATATTCTATCAGTTGTTATACTGTTGAAGGCTAATGATAATTTATTCTACATTATCTTAGTAATATTATTCTTACTGGGCTAGTTGAGCTCACCCTTTGCTTTCATTGTTCTCTTCAGGAAATGAGAATATAGCTGGGACTAGTCGGGGAACGGAGTGACGGTCCAGATGATAGCATTAGTAGTCCTAACTATTCTGTTAAATAGTGTGATAATAAATATAATGAGGACTCCATTTGAGTTTGAATACTGTCTAGCACTACAAGAAAACTAGTCATTGCCGACGGGCACTGCCGTCGCCAATGACCATGGTGCCGTCGGCATTAATGTCATTGGTGACGGCACACGGTGCCGTCATCCAATGTGTCGTCAGCTTCTTGTTCCCCGCCACTTGACCATCAACATCTTTGTCATTATCGACGAGAGTCATTGGCGACGGAAGAATGTCACTACCGACGGCTATCTTAAATGACACACGGTAGTCGTAAAGACCCAATAGCTTTTTGAGGGAAAACCTCATTCGACGGCAGACATGCACGGAAATCAATGCCTACATAAATTTTAATTTTTTTTTTACAATTTCAAAATTTCCCTGTTCATTTACAAATATACACCTGTTATAAACTAATAACAACCATCAAATCACAACTATACCCTGTTATAAACTAGTAACCCAAATCAAATATAGATAAAAAATATAATGGTCGCCGAATGCACAACTCAAAACTGTATAAATATATACATGAAACTCGAATATAACATAAACTAAACTAACTACAACCCGTCGCTTTGTCTCCATGTCATCGAAGTGGTACGGTCATCACCACAGATCTTTGGAGTAGTCGCTGCAGTGGTCATCAAATCAACGGTCATCAACTCGAGGCTTCTCGTCATCAACTCATACATCTTAGAGGAGGGCTCGTCATCAACTCTATAAATCACCATGCCTCCACCTCCCACCTCCACGAGTCTAGAGCAAGACCCTACAAAATTAAAATATTAATAACAAAATCAAAATAAAAAATATATTTCATTATTTTAGTTTAAAGCGTTCTTCGTTCACCAGACGGACTCGAACTCTCCACCTCCACGAGTCGAGTCCGTGTAGTTCAAGACCTACAAAATTAAAATATTAATAACAAAATCAAAATGAAAATAGCGGGTTTTTACATTTTTTAAGTGTTGGCGAAGTTTTTGTAAAGTGGACGGGATGATAACTTTCGGATTTCAGATATATATGAATCGAGTCCGTCGATTCTTAACGCCTGTTCTTATTACAGGTTTCGGTGTGGTACGTGTGTTTTTGGCGACCTGCGGTTTTATTTTACGGCTTTTTGTCTAAATGTTGGCGTAGTTTTGCAAACTAGGCGATAACTCGGATTCCGTGATATCATAATCGAGTCCCGTCAGTTCTAACGTGTGTCTATTGCCTATGCGGTGCTACGTGTGTCTATTGCTTATGTCTAGATGTGTTAACTAGTTATTTGACAGTTTATATAAGCAATATAATTACAAATAATGAAATACATCAATAATAAGTTTTACCTGTCGAATATGTGGAGGAAAGATGTTGGCCAAGACAATCGCACATACACGGATGGCCTCCTCCCGGACTATACCTATAAGGTCGTCGGTGGTAGCCGCAGGATCTATGGAGCCGTGGACAACCTCCTGAGCAAGCTGGTAGATCCGCTCGCGTGATGGTGTGCGCCGATCGCACGACACCGCCGCCATGCACCCTCTATGATCTTCCCAAGAAGTCGCCAATAATGAAGGACCCTGGCGCCGATCCACTCGCTCCACTGCACCACTACCTCCGGTGGGTGGGTGGGCAACGCCGAGATCTCACAAGCGGGGACTATAGTGTGTAGGGTGGGACACGGGGTATGCCCACAACTCTACCCTTCTCTTCCCCCCCAGCAGCCTCCAGCCCAGAGCCACCATCTCCTCGCCCTCACACGTGAAGATCGCCTAATCGGAGTATCACCTCTCGGGTGCTCAAAGCCATAGAAAGGTCCTCGAACCGTGTATGAAAAAACACAGAAATAGGTGAAAAGCAAGTATTACAAAAAAATTCAAAAGAATTTCAAAGCCATCAAATACATACTAAATGAAATAATTAAATTACTTACCATGAACGCGCTCGCCTCAGTGAGATAAATCCACCATCACCTTTCTTTCGGTGAGCGTGCCACCAAAACTCGAGGTGGGAAGGTTGGTGCTTTAGACTCTCGCCTCGAGTCTCTCCCTGTCAGAGGTCGTGACGATCGACTCCCAGTCAAAGCAAGTGTGGAGACGATCATTGTCGAGCGGTATGCACGATGTGCCGACATCTTCTTGAACGCCTCGCCTCCCAAATATCGCACATCCGCCCCACACCGCACCGCAAAGACTAATGAAATCGATGGGACATCTCTAAGTGTCTGTCCATCAGCCATCTTGGTTTGGGCCTTCTTCTTCCAGTCGTACACCCACTTGTGCCAATTCATCTCGAGATACTTCCCGAGAACAGTCATCCCATGTGCCTCCTGCCCGTCCTCGAAATGATAATATCTCTGCAGTACAACATATGAATATCAGCAGTTACTTAGTAGACAACATAAAGCAAAGCGGTAAATAAATATTCAAAAAACAAATTAAAACTAATATATGAATGAATGACTTCTTACCCTAAACTCAAAGAATAATAAGCGCACGCATATGCGGTCATCCACATCCGCCCACCTCATCCACTTCACGGCCGGAGAATCGATTCATGACGATCCCAAGCAACGTGTTCTCAAGGCGTCGCATCAAGGATACTAAAATTGAAATTATTAAATTTTCAAATTACAAAGAATATATAAGAACTAAATAATTAATACAAACGTAATGTATATATTACCTAGTAGTCCCGACCCAACATATAAGTGGCGCACTGGGGATTCCTAGTAATCCACGCTTTAGTCCTCATGAGTCCTACACGTCGATCACCTATGTAGTGAAATACAACAATATTTATATAAACGAATATAATGTCAATATTATATAAAATTACAAACAATAAGCTTGATAACAACAAAACATGTAATTATACCTGATGATCCGGCCTCATCACCAACACTACCTCCACGGCCCCCACGGCCTGAACTACTAGCACGCCCACCACGATCGCCATGTGGTGTACGAGCCATATCTGTATATATACTGTCAAATCATCATCAAGAAGATAATATGCGGATACAACTAAAAGGAAACAACTATGACATTTGAATACAACTAAAAGGATACAACATGCATTTGTTCTTTCATTTTATTTTTATTTTATTTATTTATTATTTTTTATAGGCTTAAATATAAAAAATGACAAAGAAACAACTATGACATTTGAATACAACTAAAAGGATACAACATGCAGATATAACTAAAAGGAGACAACTATTACATTTGAATACAACTAAAAGGACATAAAGAGTACATACTCCTAATCATTTATATCATCAAAGCCATCAATATCAGAATCATCATCTTCGAGCAGTAGATCTTCACTATCGTTGTCATCACCATCTTCATTTTCCTCAACGATTTCTTCAATTATATCTACCTCCTCAACCACATCGTCTTCAATTTTAACAACGACAACATCATCCTCTTCTTCACTAGACTCACTAATAATTATCACATCAACAGGTGTGACACTGGTAGACTCGACTTGTAAAGGTTCATCGTCTGGACGAGGAGTTATGCCTTGAAACCCACGGGCTTTGGTGGTTATAACCGCATGCCATGGGCTTGCAGGAGTCTTAACACTCTGCGAAGTAGTACACCTCATGTTGTTTGACTTGCTAAAATAAAAGGCTCGTCCATACCACTTCATTAGTCTTAGTTTTGACTTAACGTTAATAAATAGTCTATTCGTCCCGATTTTTTATCTACTTTAACTCCATTCTCAACATCAAACCAATGACAATTAAAGCAAACTAATTCTTTATGACCCCAATACTTGAGCACAACAACTTCTAGCAATCGTCCATACCTACCATCCCAAATGTTATCGTAGTAAGCCTACCTTTCACCACAACACCATAATCAAGCAGAAGCGACTTCCCCAATATCGCAACACTTAAATCTGTAACCATTGACAATGCAACATGTATAAGTATCTACAGATCTTTCAGGGCCATCGGCTATAAGCTTTAGCCGATTGTCAGCTAACTCATCTGTGAGGACCTAATACATTAACACAACAATTGCACAAATGTTAATTACGCCATAAGAATAAATCCATGATGGTAGATTCATTGAACTTATAAAGGTTAGACTTATATGATCTTTAAACCATTGCACAAATTCTCCATTTCTCAAATTTTGCAAATCCCCATCCGATATACTCAGATTCGCTTCACGATTTCAAAGATCATATCGATCGGCAAAGATGCTTATATACTTAATGTGTTTGTAAAGGAACTTGACACAATTACACCGCATATATATAGTTATGACTACTTACTTAATGTATGGCGCTACTTCATTCATGTTGACAAGTGCATACAATGTGGCAAATGTGATACTCACTATCGGTCAAGAATCGCTTTTTTTTTTACCGAATGGGAGAACAGGATGACTAAAGGTCGTTAGTTCTCCATTTTCCTCGTGCTCAACAAATTTGATTTTGACGACGTATGCGTGATCAGGATTCGTCTCGAACATTCTACTCAAAGTACAATGAGTAGAAATTAACAAGTTCCTCCATAACATAACTTTCAAAGAATCGACCCTCTACACGTGGCTCTATTCTTCACCTTTTGCTTTAGACGTCGATATACCTATGTGATATATAGATTATCAAGAAAGAATGAACATTTTACCGTATTAAAAACATTAATGTCATTACCTCTCAAATGGATACATCCATCTATATTGACGGACCGCCAAACTTAGCTTCAGATGGCAAGTGAATAAGCAAATGCTCCATTGGATCAAAAAACGATGGAGGGAAGATCATTTCTAACTTGCACATTATTTCCACTATCTACATCTCCATTTTATCTATGTCTTTGACCAAGCTCCACAAGCATAGATCTCTAAAGAAATTAGAAAGCTTTATCGATTGCTTCAACCACACGCTTTTGGTAATAAGTCGATAAATGCCACAGGATCAACTTCTCGCATGAATACGTGACAATCATGACTTTTGAGACCCCAAAACTTCACTCTTCAACTTTACAACACCTCTATATTCAAGAATATCCATCCGGGAGCTTCAAATTAATCGATCCAATTACATATCAATATCAACTGCTCTCTCGTCAAAGTATATTCAAATTTTAGGCGCTACTGCTATCTTACTACCCTCCCGATATAACCCATGATCTTCCCTAATGTTCATTTCTACCAAATCAAGCCTCGACTTGTTGTTGTCCTTTGTTCTACCTATGGAATCTAAGACTGTATAAAAAATGTTATCAAATCCGTTCTTCTTAGTATGCATCGGATCTAAACAATGACGGATGCAGAGTGTAGCCCAATAAGGCAGGTCAAAGAATATGGATCTGTGTGTCCAGTTGTGAACCTTGCCATAACCATAAGCTCGCTCTAATCTGTGATTCTTCCTTGGAGGTGGAAACTTCAAATGACTAATCCAACTCAACACCGCCGACCCGAAAAGACGGCTGTGTACTTGACATTTTTCTATTTTTCGATTGAATTGTCTACTCATCCGTCGATAACGATGTTCAATCGGCAAAACTGTTTGGATGTTGCAAAGAAACTCATTTTCCCCCCATGTTTGAGCCGCACAACTTTAACTGACCCCATGCACACTGGACATGACAAGCCCCCGTGAGTCGACCATCCACTAATCATTCCTAACGCCGGAAAGTCATTTATTGTCCACACAAGTAAAGTCGCCTCATGTCAAAGTTCGCTTAAGAGATACATCATATGTTTGAACCCCTTTTTCCCACAACATCTTCAACTCATCAACTAACTACCGAGGTATACATTGATGTCTTTACTCTGACTCTTATCACCCGGAATCAAGAAAGGCATGAACATGTAGGGATCTTTCATGCACATCAAGGGTGGGAGGTTATACACCACAATAATCATCGCCAAGTTGAGTAGTAGGCTTTGTGTAAGGTCTGCTTAAAGGATTAAACCCATCCGTAGCAAGTCCAAGCCTAACATAGTGAACCTCTTCAAAGAAACGAGGGTGCTTGTTATCAAAATTTTTCCACTCAAGCCCATCCGCCCAAAAGGCCGGTTGACCTTCGACTATGTCCGTGTGAGAGTGCCACCTCATATCCTCGGCGCAGATGTGTTGACATGAACAACCAATGAAGCCTCGGGGCAATGGGAAAGTAACGTAAGATCTTTTCTCAAGACGCCTTTTCCTTTTTTTTCTTACTGGTCACAAAGATCTACTTGTACCACAAATATCACACGACCTCTTATCTTTATCGACATCACCGTAATACAACATACAATCATTCTCACAAGCATCAATCTTCTCATACCCTAGATTGAGCCTTTTGACCATTTTCTTCACATCATAGTACAACTCCCAGAACTTATTGCACTGCAGTAAGCACTCTTCACAATGCTTAACATTCATTAAAACCTCTCTCACATACCATGCTCGTTCTTCAAGTGTAAAACTTAGTCACTAGAGATAAGACGGTGTGCTTTTGTGTCTGTCATACACACAAGGCGTCGCCGCTTCATGCAATAACTCATAAAACCCTTAGCCCCGCTATTCGGCTCTTGCTTCGACGCTATCGTCATCCCCGTCTCGTATTCTAGTGGAAGTATGAACCAGCAGCCTTCGACTATCATGTTAGTACAACCAAAGGTTTCATCACCTCTAGATTTTCGTTCTCGATTCATGTTCATCCAACCAGTTTCCCCATGATAGATCCATGTGTCAGATAACCTCGCTTGAACCCATACGCAAATAAGTCGCATATGACATCACTCCTTTCCTTCCACACTTCATTCACACACCTCTTACAAGGACATTTAATCTCATCATCGCCGACTTGCTCAAATGCGAAATTGAGAAACTATTCAACCCCACTACGATATTTCGAGCTAAAGCCCACTCCTATCAAGTGGCTACCCTACGTTCCATCCAACTTCGATCAATGTACATCTCTTGACAACCTATTCGCTATATATATGGAAAGTTAGACAAACACAATCAAGTCTCCAAGTTAATGTATATGCAAGCTTATGAGTTTCCTAACTTCATCTCCCACTCTAACGGGTCAAAGCTTCTATCTCATTTCCGGATGTGTCACTTCATCGATGCTAACAACTTGAACACATATTTAAATTTTTCAAAATTTTTAAGAAGATTTCTCCCATGGTCTTCAAGTACACGAAATAGACTAACACATCGTAGTTTAAATATGCACCAAGAACATCAAGAGATATATCTTGACCAAAAATTCAAAAATATAAAGACGTTTCAAGTCCTTAACACCAACCTAAGTGAGATCGAAACATACAAGAACAATCCCAAAACGGGGACTATTTGAGATTCACTCCTACTAAGTGAATCTCAAACGGGTTTCTAAGCTTCCTAAACTATATGAAAATATATGTGCATGTCAAAGTAAGGATTATTCTATATAATTACACATTCACTTTTCAAACCATTAATTTCCAACAATGTGAAACAAAATAAGTTTCATTATGTTAGTAATGTAGAGGGTGTGAGAGATTACAAAAACTCCATCTATTTTTTTTCCTTTTCTGTTCATTAAAAAATACAAATAGCAACACTATTCAAATATTATCTCTTTCATTTTGTTTATCTGGTAAAAATCTCTGAACCCAACAATGCTAATGGTGTCAGAGAACATAATGCACCTATCAAAACCTAAAATCTTTCAACAAATCAAAACACATATGTATGAGCATATGTATTATCATTCAATACTCATATGTATTAATTTACTGTCAACTATGGTGGCTATTCATCACATCCAAGATACAATAGCATGATCAAGCCGTTATAAAAAATTGTGGTCTATGAGGTCTATCTTCAAAACCAAATAAAATCCATATAAAAATATACAAACTTTTTACTCAACAATTTGGCTATATATAATTGAGATATGTTATGACAAAAAGGGAATTAAAGTTTATCTACAATGTAAAGAACTCGAACTAGCTTGTGAGAACGTTACCAAAGTCATTAAGAGACGTAACAATTTCGTAAAGGCAACGGCAAAATCATTGTCACCAATTAACATCAAAATCTACCCCACCCAATCCCAGTCCCAAGTTGTCCCACTTACTGCTTGAGTTTACACAAGACACACACCCCCTTAACAACTCCTTAACTCAGTGGATAAATAATCAAGAAAACATTTGATTGTAGGTCTTGAATTCGAAACACATGATAAACACTATTGATTGCAGATCTTGACATTTTAGTCTTGACATTATTGATCCATTTATCTAATCTGATACTTCCTTCATAAAATGAACATCTATTATCGGGTTGAACTGCTTTCAATGAACCTTCACAATTTACACTATAAAATTATATATATAGAAATAAAAACACGAGACCAAATATACAAAACAAAAATAAAAATTAAACGAATGGCGGCGGCATTCCCGTCGCCATTGACCTTATTATCGACGCAAGAACACCGCCATCGCCGCATTCTCCCGTCAAGAATGACCCTTTTTTTGTAGTGTAGAAGACAATATTCGTGTAAAAACTCTTAGCTTATGTTGTATAATTAAGTTTGTATTTGTATTCAGTATCATGTATTTGGCGACCCAAGATGGGTGATGTATACCTATTTTGGGGGTGTCACATATGTGTTTGGGTCCTCATATGGGGAGGGCCCAAATTTGATGTGCATCTAGAAAGTGAATTCATGTATTGATCTTATTTGGTGATTGGTTTTCAGCCACTAAAACCAACTTGAGGCAGCCCCATCAAGGTGTAATTATACTATGGATAGCTTGCTATCTTCAGAAGTTTTGTAATATTCAAATTACTTACTGACTTTGTATAACAATTCTGTGGGATCGGCGCTTTCGAACCTGGGAAAATCAATTTTGGTTTTGGGATGGAATTCGTGAATTTTGGTGTTAAGGGTTAGATCAGGTGGAATTGCATCTGGTCTATTTCGTTGGGTATCTCGTTGTTCCTACAACACAACAGACATGTTTTTTTAAAACTATTGCATGAAATTTTGGGCAAATTGATCAAATAGTTGTTCTATTCTATCTGGGTCAGCCATGGTACTGCACTCAATGAAAGCACCAGTGAAGCCTACAAATAAGCTTCAATGGAAAAACTTCGAGGAGAAAAAAAGGGAGAGAGAGAGAGAAAATAGATAGGGACAAGATTTTAATTCATTATATTCTTCATATTATTTTTACCGGAGCATATATGTAACTCATGACAAAAGATAGCTAATAAATAGAATAAATATCCACCCTACTGCTGGAATGGTAATGCATAATGAGGACCCTTGGATCATTTCCTAGCTCTGCCTTTTCCCTTTTTGCCCTTGATATAGCTGTTCATCCATGTGGGTTCTCTAGTCATTCTCATTGACTTTCTTAGCTCATTCAATGTTATTATTTCCTCCAGCTCAACTATTGTATACTCCTCTACTATTAGACCCTTTACTTATCTGATGTCCATTATCTTATGCCCCACTAGCCTCATGGTTCATGTTCTCCTGCTCACTATGTGGACTCATAACTCCTTGATCAATCTTCTATTGTCCATTGTTTGTAACATATTCCCTTCGTTTAAGTTTTTTCATTCGATTAGCCATACAAAACCTGCATTAGAGGAAACCCACCACTTAGTTGAACATATAACAATTAAGATTTTTGAAATAACTTTTAAGTCATTTCAAATAAGTTAATTTGACCAATTATAATGATTGTTTCACAAATTACATCTAATTTTTCTCTCTTTATATCTCTCTCAGTCCATTTATGTCCCTCCATTTCCTCTTCTTTCCCCCTTCATCTCTCTCAAGCTATTAGCAACGAGATATACTATATATTGTGAAAGATTTCAGCCAAATTATGATTGTAATGTATATCAATACATGAGATTAGATATGATTATAAAATTGACCCACTATATCAAATATATCATAAAAATATTACCAATTAGATTTATCCACGTAACTCGCAATAATCAAATTGACATATAAAGTCGTAACGTATATCATTTTCTATTATTACACTCCATGTGCTTTTTTGCATCACATGGAGTGTAAATACGGAAACAGACATTTTTGGTGCATTTCTTGAAGTGACAATCCTTGGGTCCTCGTCTATAGTGATGGAATGTGGTTTCAGTGTTGATCAATTAGCAGTACTTTTGTTGTTTAGAGAGATGGAATGATTTTTGAAATCGGGAAGAATATAAAGAGGCTTGAGTTCAGATTCCATTATTTAAATTTAAACCAGGGGCATTTTGATTTATTGTTGATTTGGCATCAACAGTTTAATACTGCGGAGCCTAGGAAACTAACTAAAATTTTGAATTTGTATAATACGATGTCGATTTTCAATTGGCCAGCCATACTTAGCGTCCGCAGTTTAATACTGCAGACGACCCTTATTTAGAAACATGTCATTTCCCAAATGGCCATACTTAGTGTCCACAGTTTAAATACTGCAGACGAGAGACTTTTACAAGGAGGGACATTTAGAACATTTGTCCCGTTCACAATGTTTAACTGCAGAATACTGAAAATTAAACTGCGGATTGGAGCAATATAAGTCGTTAAATATCCAGATGGACGATCGGGATTTGTTGTAAGGATAAACACTTTTTTACAATGTTAGATATGGATCAACCCTCTCTCTATATATATATATTTAACAGTTAGATTATCAGATGGACAGTCACAATGTGTTATAAAGATAACCTTAAATCAACAACGTTGGTCCATATATATATGTAACACATTGTGACCGTCCATCTGATAATCTAACGGTTAAATAGAGCTCCCCTTCGCAGTTTAGTTTTCAGTATTCTGCACTATTAAACTGTGGACGGGACGAATTACCAAAATATCTCTCCTTTATAATTCCTACGTTCGCAGTATTAAATTGCGAACGCTAAAAAAATTGGCATCCACAGTATTAAACTGCGGAGCCTGATGGTACTTTTTTTTACATTCTTCGTTCATTCATTTCCTTCTCCATTCTCTCTCCTCCTCTCACTCCTATCATTCACCCCCTAATTCCATTCTTTTTCTCTCTCATCAACATTTAGTGGAGCAGAGGGAGAAACAGGGGATCAGGAGGCCAAGATGTTAACCCCAGGAGCAACAATGTCATGCTGAAAAATACATTCAGGCGAGTTAACTTGTGTAATTAAGAGACGACAGAAGATTTTGAGAAAGAACCCAAGCGGCAGTACCTTCAACACCGTTGGAGAGAGTGAACTTGGTCCTAAAGAAGAAAAAAATGCTACTTCTAGGGAGATCTGTTGCCCGACAATTGTCTTTGTAAAGCTAAACTTCGCTACTGGATTTCTATAGTATATAAGTTCTGTCATACTCAGTGATATAAACAACGAATAATCAGTAGCACAAATTGAACTACATTTTTCTTTAAACTGCATGAAATGAAACTTTTAAGAGTTCTCATTTTCTTTTCTTTTCAGCCACTAATTGATAATTTCTAGACTTGATAATTTGGAGATTAGCTTTAATGCAAAGACAATGTTTTATCACTTGAATATTATTAGAATTTAAAAGGGAACTAACACGTAAATAATACTTAAATATGAATCGGTTAGTATCTACGAAGCGGAAGCGGTTGAACTAGAATGTCAAATCTACAAGCGACACCACGAACACAGCTACTATAATCCTTCGTACTTCTCGTCAATATAAAGTTGTTATTAGCAACAATGCGAATGAACTAAAGTGTTCACACCAAGTACACCCAAGCCTATGATGGAAGTTTGAAAATACTTGAGAGAGAGTATTTAGAGAGAAACTGTATGAAAAAAATAATATGTTATTTTTCCTTAGCCCTACACACTGGAGCCATCAATATTTAACAATAAAAACCAATAGATATAGGATAAGTTTACAACTGACTAAATCAAGAAAATTATCTCATATAGAGTCCTAACCATATCAAGTATTAATTAAAATACTTTCAAGTGATATGAGACTCTTCCAATCCCAATTGGGTTATCCAATATCCATACCCAAATGGATGTCCATAATCCACGGGTCCGACCAGGATTAATTACTAATATCTCCCACTCAGACATTTGGGTTATAAAGGTACATATTCATCTCAAAAATCAATCATCTCTAGATTTTCTCGTACAGGTGTCTTAGCGTGCGACTGACGAGAAATAAATGATATTAAGGGCAAGAGCTCACATACTAAGTCTCCATCATAACTAATATGAAGCATCTTTAAAAAAAACTCGTCATGTCCTAGACGAGTCGATCACATTGTGTTGAGTATTTCAAATCCCTCATTAATTACATTTCAGAAATACATTCAACCCTATTTACCTTGGTATGCTTACCTTTTAAAAATATACATATAGTATAATACATAAAGTTTAAAATAGTTGCGTGCGCATAGCATAACCAACGGATGAATGTGATGCCAGACAAATGTCTTCCCTAAACTCTCATGTCAATCTTCATTAACTTTGCTGTTTTCCCAGACAAGTACCCATGGAACCTCATTATGTGAAGCACCATAAAGTCTTTGTTTATGACATAGGTTCAAGTTACTAAGGATAATATTTAATTTACAGGGCTCACATAATGATTGGATAGGGATCCACCACACCACTCTTCTGTATGTCGCTTATTTTGAACACAAGATACAATTATCATGTTACGGTGGAGCTCCAAAAAAATGTCGCTCTTGCTAAAATAACATCGTATGGACAGTAGTTAATAGCTATCTAGCGCTTAACCTTAGAAAACATCCCTAGCTACTTTAGCTAGTATCTAATATAAATCTAATATCCTGGCAACCCCAAAAAATAAGGCTACACCTCTTACAAATGTTTGGTATATAATGATACCTCTTCTTGGACCCAGCCAAGGCGACTAAATCATAGTGTCTCAAAAATGGTGCCCAACCATTTAAACCACCAAAAAATAGTCTCATATGTAACACCCCCAAACCTAGTCTATATTCAAACCCGAGTTCGGTGCATCACCAGTACTTCTCATTCCATACATACATTCATATATCCTTAAGATATGCTTAAAACTTTAAAATATAATAATATATTTCTTCCAAAATCCCAGATTTTATTACCTTAAAATCTTTATTACATTACAAATAATGATAATTACATTATTCTTTAATTATAAGTATGACTTTCATCTGCCACAACATATACATAAAAGTTCTAACAAATAAATTACAAGTCTCGGCTTAATCTTCTCTCTAGTATTCACCGGATCCTTCAGTTCTTCTTATCTTCGCTGAAAATATTTTTATTTTAAGCAAATGTGAGCATTCGATTGCTCAGGAAGTTATAGCAGTTGAATAACAACAAAATCAAGAATCAAATATTTTTTTCTTATAAAACATCAAAAACTGAACAAGAGTTATGAAGCAGCATGGATAACAGGAATAATTCTGGTTCCTATCATTTTAAAATATCAATAACATTTATCTTCACATAACACAATTCATTTAACACTTCTACGACTTAACTCATCTTACACAACTACATATGTGAAAATAATCACATTTTCAACATACGTATACCCAAACATAATACTCAGCGCACATCGAGTTTTCAACAGTTATCAATATAGTAAACTGAGTGGCTCCCCACCAAAAACTAATGAATTATTTTTTCGTTTCATCTACACTGTCTTTCACAGCGAGTTAGATCAGTTACTAGTTCATCTTAAACCTTTGCCCATAACAAAGAAGCGGAAGCGGTTAGCATCCACGAAGCAGAAGCGGTCGAACTGGTTAATAATACTTACTAGACCTGGCAAACGGGCCGGGCCAAAATGGCCCAAGTTTTGGAGGGCTGAAAAAGTGAAGCCCAAAGCTCGTGTTTTGACGAGCGAGCCGGCCCGGCCTGCAGGCTTTAACGGATTTATGACCAAATTTTGACATATTTATGGGCCGAGCCGGGCCAAAACGACCCAAGTTTTCATGGGCTAAAAAAATGAAGCCCAAAAACCCGTTTTTGGGTGGCTGACCTGACCATGAGCTCAAAGCCAATTTTGCTGTGTCTAATACTTACATATGAATTGGTTAGTATCCACGAAGCGGAAGTGGTTGAATCAGAATGCTAAATCTACAAGCAATACCATGGACATAACTATTACGATCATTCGTACTTCTCGTCAATATAAAGTTGTTTCTAGCAACAATGCGAACGAACTAAAGTGTTCACACCAAGTACACCCAAGCCTATTGATAGAAGCTTGAAACTACTAGAGAGAGAGTATTTAAAGAGAAACTGTATGGAAAAAATAATACCTTCTTTTTCCTTAGCCCTGTACACTGTAGACATCAGTATTTAACAAATACGATAAAAACCAATATATATGGGATAAGTATACGACTGACTAAATCATGAGAATTATCTATATAACCATATCAAGTATTATTTAAAATACTTTCAAGTGATATGAGACTCTTCCAATCTCAATTGGGTTATCCAATATCCATACCCAAATAGATGTCCATGATCTACAGGTCTGATAAATATCAATATCTGTTAACATGATTCATGCATGAGCAGGAAAATTTAGTTCCATGAATATTACCTGGTAATTCCTATGTATGTCAATTGATATGTTCAGAGTGTACTGAACACAGGGAATACTCGAGGACAAAATAACATCCTTCGCCAGAAACAGGGAGAAGATGAGACCAACACCCTACATTTTCTGTATAGTCCTTGCAATAGTGGCTGCAGATCTTAATGACCGAGATTCAAAGCATAAAACAACTTTTCCTCTCGCCAAAGTCTCATTCAGGGATCCCCATTCACAACTCCAGTTAAAGCCATACAATATGGAGAAGGAAAAAAACCTCTGTTACAACAAAAATGATCATAAGGAATTCGTGTTAATTAAAAAAATAGAAAGGTGTTTCACCTATCATCATTTACATCGGCATCAGTGGATGCAATATCTTCTCCATATAGGGCTAAGTAAGGAACCAAATTAGAATTGAAACCACACTAAAAACCGCACAAACTGCACAAATTAAAACCGCACCAACGGTTCTGGCGTATGTGGCGGTTTTAGGTGGGTTGAAAACCAAATTTACGACTTCGGTTTGGTTACTAGTCAAAACCGCACGCATAAAACCGAAACCGCACCAAATAATCATCATGTTTTCTTAAATTTGCTATAAATATATATAATTTCTCTACTATAAAATATTCTCCTCATTTTATTTTAGAAGACATATATTGCAGAGTTGAATGAAGAATAAATAGTATCAATTATGTTTGTAAATCAAGAGTAGCTTGGTATTTCCTAAATCAAATATGATAACATAGTATTAATTAACCATATAATTGTTGATGCCTGGATCTATTTTGTTAAATTAGCTCCATAATTGTGTTCACTGCATAATATGTTTGCGTGAATGATTTTGCTAACTATTTTATGGGTTTGTTATTTCAATTGGTTTTTGAACCGAAATCGCACCAAATGAAACCAAACTGCACGGTTCAAAACCGCACTGCACCAATCACGAATAGTTTCATGTGCGGTTTTGGATTTTTCAAGCCACACCTAAGCGGTTTGGTGTTCGGTTTGAAGCAAACCGCACTATGTTCACCCCTATCTCCTTATACAAAAATAATGAAATCTTACTACAAAAAGTAAATTGTTCCCACTCAATTTCTCCCTCTGCTCCACTAAATGTTGATGAGAGAGAAAGAGAAAGGAATTAGATATGGCGTGAATGATTGGAGTTAGAGGATGAGAGATAGGGCTAAGCAAGGAACCAAATTGGAACCAAAATCGCACCAGAAACAGCACAAACCGCACCAATTAAAACCGCAACAACGGTTTTGACGTATGTGGCGGTTTTAAGTGGGTTGAAAACTCAAATTTACGATTTTGATTTGGTTACTATCCAAAACCGCATGCATAAAATCGAAACCAAATCGCACCATGAAAATTAATTAATTATACAATCATATTATAGGAGAGATGTTTCAATTAACCTTGTGTAATGAACCTCCCATGAAAATTAAGCTAATAATTCTGAATTTGGATGGTATCGATCTACATGATAACTATCACCATACAAATCTCATACAATTATCTATTTTACAATATTAATATTGTGTGATGCTAAATTGTTACTTTAAATTGCATAAAATTTGTTGTTTCAATTGGTTTTGGAACCGAAACCACACCAAATGAAACCGCACCGCATGGTTCAAAACCAAACCGCACAAATCACAAGCGGTTTCATGTGCGATTTTGAATTTGTCAAACTGCACTTAAGCGGTTTCATGTGCGGTTTGGGCTTCAAACCACACTATGCTCACCCCTAATGAAAGAGAATGAATAAGAAAAGGAATGAAGGAAGAATGTAAAAAAAAAAAAGTACTATCAGCCTCCGCAATTTAATACTGCGAATGCCAATTTTTTTGTAGCGCCCACACTTTATTATTGCGGGCGGAGGACTTGTAAAAGAGCGATATTTTGGTAATCCGTCACGTCCGCAGTTTAATATTGCGGAATATTAAAAACTGAACTACGGACGAGAGCTCTATTTAACAGTTAAATCATCGGATGGAAGATCACGATGTGTTGTAAAGATAACATTAAGTTGACAACGTTAACTATGGATTGATCCCATATATATATATATATATATATATATATATATATATATATATATATAGCTCGTTTTTTTTGGTAAACCTGGAGGAGTGAACAAAAAATCTAACAAATCTATAGTGACGGATTTTTCCGTCGCTATAACTTATAAAACAGACTTTTTATGCTATATGGCGGAAAAAATCGCTATAAATGGATTCGTTTAGTTCATTCCTCCAGGTCATTTGGAGAAAGCGGATGATATATATATATATATATATATATATATATATATATATATATATAAATAAATAAACGGGAGGTGGCACACAATTATAAATAATCATTATGTTGATTAATACTTGAGTTAGTATTTAAACATAAAAGCTTTTGTGACTCTCCTAATATCTATTTAACTTTTTATTTTAATGTTTTTAAAAGTAATTTTTACAATTTATTTTAAACATGGGTATTTAGTTCATCTCGATCACATCAATGACTATTAAAAATAAGAGAAATTAGTCTATGTGCTTACAAGTTACAAGTTACAAGTTACAAGTTACAAGTTACAACAATTGATTCCTCCATCCCATTCTATGGGCGTAGATAAATTTGTTTATGCCAAACCGCTTGCGCCCCCGAGTATGCTGGGACGCTCTATACTACTTGCTATCTAACCTTCCATCCCTCCCATAATATATATCCTTTTAAAATTATGTATAAATATTAAAGAAATAATTATATATTATTAAATATAATATTAATTGTCTATATTATACTTATATTAAAAAAAATAATATTATTTATTAGTTAAAAAATAGTAAGAAAATTAAAATTATATTTAATATTTAGAGTAAACAATTAATATTTACTTGAAATTTTCAAATGATAAATTAATACTTATTTAAAATTTTCAAACGACAAATATTAAAAGATAAAAATATTCTCTAAAAAACGTTTAAAAGGGTACTTACTAGTAGAGTAGACAAAAATAATAAGTGATTATATTACAAACATATATTACGCATAATAATTGCTATAATTTTTGTTGTCATAATATATATTATATGTATAGGAGTATGTATAAAAAACTCCTTAATCCAAAATTCTAAATTGTATTTAAAATTTGTTCTCAAATGAATCAATACTGTAGATTAAGAATTTAATTAGGGTCATGTGATTTTAGATATGTTGGTAAAAAATAATAAATTTATAATATTATGTTATTATAAAATATTGATATATTTTTTAATTCTAAAACAAACAAACATAAAAAATATATTTTTATTTACGAAAGGAGTGGAGTATATATGGAAAAAAAATCACGTTCCATTGCAGTAATAATAATAGGCAAAATTGGCATTCCAAAAAGGGTTAATTGCAAATGAAACTCCGAAGTATACACTTTTTTACCATTCGTATTCTGATGTTTAAACGCTCCCATTCCTCTATTCAAAGTACCATTAAGTAAGCACGATTGCCCTATTCAAATTTTTTGTCAATTTTTTTGCCGAAAAATGGCCACGTGTCATAATTAAATATTTAAATATTGTTGACCGTATAAATATCGTAGTTGACTTAATTAATTTGTAGAAATAAATGCGAAATATTAGATTAACAAAATAAAGGGTAAAAATTTCAAACAATTGGGAATTTCATCAATCTAATTCCATTTCATTCAACAAACCAAAACACACAACAAATTAGAGCAATAAACTAAAGGGTCCTCTAATTCCATCTCATTTGGTTCATCAAATTAAAACATAGTGAATATCTCCATCTTTATCTCTTTCATTTTTATTTTCATTTGATCTTTATCTTCATTATCAACCCAAGGGCCCTCAAATTACGGTGATTTTTTGTGAAAGATCTAGAAGATTCAAACCCAGATCTACGACCGGTTTCCTGTGAAACTAGTAGAGACGATGATTTTGTGCGTGAGATTCGGGAGTCATGATTTGATTGGAGGACTTTGTGTTTTGGTCTGGTGTTGGGTTTGTCTTTGGTGACCTTTTGGAAGATGGAGCTTCTCTAGATCTAGTTTGTCTTTATTCAACTCTGGAACTGTTCTTTCTGGTGGTTTGTTTCCAGTGGTTTCCGATTTGGAATTTGTGCTCTCGATCCGGTTAGCATGAAGTTTATTTTTTTGGTAAGTTGGTCAATTGGCCAATAGAATGCTGACACACATAGAGCCTCGCCTGCGTGTCAGTACTCTATTGGTCAATTGACCAACTTACCCAAAAATAAACTTTATGCTAACCACTTCCTTGTGCTCTTATTGCTTATCTATTTCAATTTTTAGATTTGGTTGTTCATTGTCGATTACTAGGTTTGTTATCTGTTTAATTTTGGTAATGAATCCTTTGGCTCCGATGGTTTATGATTTCGTGGATGGGTCTTGTTTCCACGTGTTTTCAGATCTGGATATTATGTGTCTCGGTCTGCAAATTTTATTATTCGGATTTTGATGTTATCTTTGATTTCTGTTTTCCCATGTTCAATTTTACTTGCTTAATCTCCTATTGTGGTCTCTAATTGTTTATGGGTGCTTTGAATGAACGAGTTTTGATTCCATTTGATTGGGTTTTGTGCTCCTCTATTCTGGTTTGTCGGAATTTATGGTGGCTACTAGTAATTTGATAATGGGGTTTGATTGTTTGGGTTGCTGTCTCGTTGATTTCTTAATCGGTTGATGCTGCTATCTATGGCGATCTCACCGACTTTATTGCAATCAATTTATTTCGAGCTTCCTGTTAATCATTTTGTTAAATTGGTTTGTTGTTCATTTCTTTATTGTATTAGTAAGTATAAATGTATTACTTAATATAATTAATCAAGTTTTCAAAGGTTTTATACGGTCAAGTGTATAAAAATTTGGTAACTTAACGATACTTTGAATAGCGAAATGAGAGCGTTTAAATATTAGGATACAAATGATAAAAATGTGTATACTTCGGAATTTAATTTATAATAAACCCTTCCAAAAATAAACAGCTCATTCCGATTCCAAAACCACTTCTTCACCCACAGGAAATAAATATGGCCGCCAAATGCCTCCTGTTTTCGTCAAACTCCGTGCTCTCTCACTTCTACTCATCGCTCCCATTTCTGTCTCTTCCTATATATACGCAATCAAACACAAAAGTATCATCAAAATCAAATCATCTCCAACAAAGTCACAAGTTTTCAAATTAAAGCCGATTATCTCCTTTTTTTTTGCAGTCCCATAGTTAAGATCAAAGCAATTGAATTAGAAGAATGAATATTGCAGCAAGCAGAGCATGGATTGTGGCAGGGAGCGTTGGTGTAGTGGAGGCACTGAAAGATCAAGGATTTGCGAGATGGAATTACACCCTCAGGTCCATCCACCAACATACAAAATCCAATCTCCGGTCGGTTTCTCAGTCCAAAAAACTCTCTTCTCCGGCGATGGTTCCTAAAATAATAGAGCAGGAGAAGGAAAAGTTAAAGCAGCAGCGATCGGAGGAGTCTCTGAGAAAAGTCATGTACCTCAGCTGTTGGGGTCCTAATTGACTCTCCGACTAGCTTAATTTGTAAATTAGAATATGTATCAACAACTCTTTTGATCATATCCTACTATTTATTATCTCCTACATTACTGCACTGCACTGTGTCTGTGATTTTTAAAACTACGTTTGTGAAGAAAAGGAAAAAAGGGGAGAGGAGAGAATGTTTTGAAAATTCCTTTCTACCAGGCCGGAGGAAACCTTCCAAAAATTATCGACCTTGTTGTCGGATTCTGATCTGGGTTTTTGCCTAAGAGGGCTTAACTATTCCTCTAGCGCTCTGTTCGCCTTCAATTGCTCTTGCCAAGACTATGCCTGAAGCTCATGATCTTATTTGTTATCTGCTAATTCGATATATCAAAAAAAATAAAATCAAGAGGGCATATGTTTTTTCTTATCAACTAATTGGCTACGGAATAAAATTTGAAATAATTTCAGAACTTTTTACAAGCATAGCAGCAGCAGCAGTAGCAGCATATTAGCATAGAACTTTGATCGATTCAGGAGCAAACTTAAATTTTGTGACAGAAGGTTTAGTTCCTTCCAAATACTACTCTAAAACAATTCAAATGCTGAATACAGCTGATCATCTTGCGCATTAGCCACAAAACAAGAGAATCCTCATCCGATGGAAGAGAAATACTCGTAGCCATGTCACTCTCACTATCTATAGGAGCATGAAGAATAGTTTCTTTGGTCTCTACTGTACGATTTTGGGTGTCCAAATTTTCATCAATCTGATAAAGGTTCATCTTCTTCCTCACATCACCTCCATTAAGGAAATCTATAGAAAATCCGTATCTCTTGACTCTATCTCAGATACAGTCACATTAGACTGCTCTCAAACAAACACATAACCTTTGGAGTGTTCAGAATATCTTATAAAGATACACTTCTTATTCCTCATACCCAACTTTCCGTATTTATGAGAAGTGTTGTGCACGTAAGCTGCCAATCCCCAAGGCTGCATATCGCCCAATTCGGAATTTTTGTCGGTCCACATTTCATATGGGGTGGACTGAACCGATTTCGAATGCACACGATTAAGTATATACGTCGCAGTCAATAATGCATCACCCCGATAAGAGATAGGCAAATTTGTATGCGCCATCATAGACCTAACTATGTCTAATAATGTTCAGTTCCTCCTCTCCGCCACACTGTTTGGTTGCAGAGTTCTAGGGATTGTCAATTGCCTGATTATCCTTTTTTCCTCACATATTTCTTTAAACTTATCAGACAGATACTCGCGGCCTCGGTTAGTTCGAAGTGCCTTTACACTTTTATCCAACTATTTCTCGACCTCAATCAAATAACGTCTAAAGCAATCTAATGCTGACTTATGAGAGATCAAGAAAGTGTACCTGAAGCGCGTATAGTCATCTATCATTGTGAGAAAGTAGGAACGTCCATGTCTTTCTTTCACTTCACAAATGTCTGAATGAATGAGTTGCAATGGTGTTTCTGCCATAGTGGTTTTACCGAATGTTTTTCTAGTTGATTTCCCTGCCAAACAATGTTCACAAGTGGGTAGATTGACCTTAGTGAGTGGGCCTAAAAAGACCTACTCGAGCTAACCTAGCCGTTCTATCCTGTCCAATATGACCTAATCTAGCATGCCATTTAATTGAACTATCATGATCATTTTCAACAAGCAAGGAATAAGAATCATTACTATAAACGCTAGAATTAAAAGTATCTAAAACCATAAAACAATTTGAAATAAAACCATATCCATAAATTTCATTCCCACGAGAAATTACAACACCATTATTCTCAAAATGAATAGAGTAGCTTAAACTAAGTACTGCAAGAACAGAAAATAAATTCTGTTGGACATCTGGTGCATAGAGTACATCATGAAGAATCAATGCAGAACATCCTCGCATCTCTAATTTGTAAGTGTCAATTCCTAGCACATCAACACTAGAGTCATTCCCCATTAGTACTTTTCTGCCAGCTGGAACTCGACGATACTCTATGAACCTGGTCTGATCACGCGCTATATGGTCCGTTGCTCCATAATCTACAATCCACTCATGGAGAGAATGAGCAACGAATACAGTGGAAGATACTAAACACATAGCTTGACTAAGACAAGGGAGTACCTTCTTCGGCTCAATGAAGCCAAGAGCGAAGTGTCCTGCTGTACCACAGTTTTAACAAATCAACTTGGCATTGTCCTTCTCAACAGCCTTTGCTGTAAGACCCCAACTTATTATAAATGAAATTGAATTTCCTGTATTTATTATTTTAAAATAGTAAGGGTTGATTTGATTAACGTGGTTAGTTAATTATGGGTAAAATGCTCAAATATCTTAAATAAGCAAGTAGTTATAAAATATTCATTGTTGTCGGGGAATATTCGTTTGGTCCAGAAATATTCTTCTTGTTTGGGAATATTAAATGCAATGGCAATATGACCTTGTGTGGGCCCATAACGGAAAATGATTGGATGAAGAAAGCGACAAGTATATCGTTTTTTTATAAATAACGACGTAGTTATTCTGAATTAACCTTTGTTGGAATATCCGGTGGTTAAAACACATAATGTCTGGCGGTTGTTGCCGAATATTACCCAGATTGCACTAATTATTGATTTTTACGTAAGAAGGCACTACTCAATAATTGTTATAGTAATTACTGTTCAATATTTTATTGATTTAATAATTGCTATGTTGATATTTTATATTATTGTTGTTTCAATAATTATTGTGACGCCCCCAAAATAGGTATACACAACACCCATTCTGAGTCGCCAAATACATGGTACAGAAACAACTACAACTTTATTATCACAACAATAAAACTGTGAGTTTAAATACAAATATTATCTTCTAGACAATATTTATACTCAAATAAATCCTCATCACATTTATTGATACATTATTTTACAATAATGGTGAGAACTACTAAACAACTCTCTTCATTCCATACCCGACTAAGTACTCGCATTACATTCTCGCCTCCTCGAGAAGAAAAATAGAACAACAAGGAAAAGGGTGAGCTCAACTAGCCCAATAAAAGAATACTATGACTAAGATAATATACAACAAATTATCGTTAGTCTCCAACAGAAAAAATCGATGATAGAATACAATAGACAACAAGTTTGGATCAATATTCATGGCGTGAAATAATAATTCATAGAAGAGTTACGTAGAGAATGAAATCTACTATAATCTATGAATTTAACAAATCCATCATCAATATTTTATCCTCAGTAACATCAATCAATATTCATCTCAAATCAAATATTCATCTTTGCACTACTGAGCCAAAGATATTCATCAATCGGTCATGTTCATCTCAACACATTTCATCTTTGCACTATAGGCCAAAGATATTCATCGATCGGTCATATTCATTTAAACACCTTTCATCTTGCACTACTGTGCCAAAGATATTCATCGATCGGTCGTGTTCATTTAAACACCGCTCATCTTTTGCACTACTGGTGCCAAAGATATTCTTCAGAAATCATTCATCTTTGCACTCTGGGCCAAAGATATTCAATAATATCATCATTTAAAGGCGAGGATGATGAAAATATTTTTAAAGAACGAATCCGGTGAAACAAAATGACAAGGATTAAGGATTAAGGATTAGTACTTTGTTTTATCCATGTCAACAATACCTCAAAAATAATCATAGTGGTGTAAAATTCAAGAATGATCAAAACATGGATACAATCAAAGCTAGTATCCGAATAGATATTTTGGACGAAAAGAAGAAATTTTATTTTTAGATTGAATAGTCGAGTATCGTGAATAGTCAGAGTATCGTGAATAGTCTGATATCGTGAATAGTAACTCAGACACCAAAAGATAGAAATTCCACAAAAAAACATTTTCACGCTTCATGAATAGTACTCGTGAGTAGTAAATCGTGAATAGTAACTCATGAATAGTAACTCATGAATAGTAACTCATGAATAGTAACCCGACATGAAAAAGTTCCAAATTTGATAAAAAGTTCCAACCAACATTTCAAAGATAATGATATTGAAGAAATAATATCATTACGAAAAAAAAATAATATCCCTTACCTCAAAGAATCGAAGACTTTGGAAGGAAAGGTTCAAGTGATCTTTGAATGAAACTTGTCTTGAACAAAGAACTCTCAAAGTATCTAAATACTCACAAAATACGCTCAATAATATAGAGAGAAAGAGAGAAAACTTTGTTTACGGTGTGATTTTCAATTCTAACTTAGCCCTCTATTTATAGGAAAATGTTAGCCCGTAGAAGCAGACTTGACTGCACACCGATGGCTTTTTACCGCTACTATTGCCACCCACCACATTTGAAATAAAATTCAGCACATTTTTCACCAACCACAAGTGGGGCCCACTCAATTCTAGAATTTTCCACCAAAATCAATTATAAACCTAATTTAGAATCCGACACCTCTTAAAATTCACAACAAATCATTCGTGCATTTTTAACGGTTCAAAATTTGTGGACATATACTCAACTTATGTATGTATAACATACCCAAAAATTACCACAATCCAACGGTCGGATTAAAATTATAACCCCCAATATATCTCAAAACCCCCGATTTGATTTTTAACACCTCCAATCCGATAAAATCTTGATAAAACACCTCAACATTAATTCCTTCATTAATAACCACATAAATAAATCCATCATTTATATTCATATAAAATAAATATTTCCTTATCATATGAATCAATAATTAATTATTCACAAATAATATTACGTAATCACATTTATGACAACCAGTCGCTCCCAGGAAAGAGGGCTTTCAATAAGGATCTCTCTCTTCTTGGCGCGCAATTAGGTGACCAAACCTCTCCTTAGAGCGAACTTTCTAGACATTGCCAATAATGTTATCTAATAATATTATTCAAATAATATGAATTATTGATCCGATAATGGGAAATATTTGTGCGATGACAATTATTGAACAACAATAATATAAAATATCAACGCAAACAATTATTGAATCAATAAAATAAAATATTGAGCAATAACTCATGTGTGGAAAATTATTGAGTAGTGCCATCTTACGTAAGGATCAATAATTCAACAATCACATGTAATACCGTGTGCCATCTTGTGCAACCACGCCAGACATCTTGTATTTTAACCACCGGGTATTCCAATCTTAACTAGAATAACCACGGCGTTATTTATAACCACCCAAACTTTGTCGTTTTCCTCATCCAATCGCTTTCAGTTATGGGGCCCCACACATGGTTGCATATTGTTATACGAATATTCTGACAAAGACGAATATTCCACGACCAAACGAATATTCACAAGCAGATCACGAATATTCCACGACCAAACGAATATTCCCCATAAAAATGAATATTTTATAACCACTTGCTTATTTTGAAATATTTGCGTATTTAACCCTTAACTATCCACATTAATCAAATCAACCCTTACTATTTCAAAATAATAAATAAAGGAAATTCCTTTTTATTTAAAAAATTTCGGTCTTCTGACCTCCCCTCCTTATGAAATTTCGTCCTCGAAATTAACGTGACGTACCGTGTGTTTGAAATGGTGAGGATACCTCGCTTTCATTTCGTTTCCAATTCCCGGTCATTTCCTCTATAGCATGATTCCTCCACAAAACTTTAACTTGTGGTATGACCTTTCTTGCGTAGGACATGCTCCTTCCTATCCAAGATCTTGATAGGTACCTCCTCATACGTTAAGTCTTGGGCTATCTCGTCCTGGTTCTAACTCAATAACGTGGTTGGGTCTTTCACATATTTACTGAAGCATGATATGTGAAACATTATTATGAACACGAGACATACTTGGAGGTAACGCAAGTCTATAAAGCTACATTTCTACTCGGTCAAGAATTTGAAATGGACCAATAAATCGTGGATTGAGCTTTCCTCTCTTTCCAAATCTTGTAACTCCCTTCCATGGAGCAACTCGCAACAATACATGATCCCCACATTAAATTCCACGTCCTTTCGATGAAGATCCGCATAACTCTTTTGTCGATCTTGTCTTGGTTTGTATACATTGTCGAATCATTAGTCATATACATATTAACTCGGGTCCCAACAATGTTGCTTCACCCACCTCATCCCAACATATCGAGAACGACATTTTTGTCCATATAATGCTTGAATGGAACCATGCCTATATTTGTTTAATAACTATTGTTGTATGAGAATTCCACCAATGGCAAGTACTTATCCCAACTTCCTTTGAAATCTAGGACGAGTTTTAATATATCTTCAAGAGTTTGAGTAGTCCTTTTCGATTGCCCATCCGTTTGAGGATGGTAAGCCAAACTAAATCGCAAATCCGTGCCCATAGCTTTTTGCAAGTTAACCCAAAATCTTGAAGTGAATCTTGGGTCACGATCCAAACTATGGATCTGGCATGCCATGCAACTTCACAATCTCATTCACGTACATACTAGCAAAGCGTTCAAGGAATAAGTCTCCGATCGGCAAGAAATAAGCGAGACTTGGTTAATCTATCAACAATAACCCAAATAGCATTGATGCCTTGAGAAACCGTAGGAAGACCCGTAACGAAATCCATGGTAATGTGTTCCCACTTCCATTCAGGAATCTCAAGTGGTTGCAACGGACCCTTAGGTACAAGATGCTCGCCTTTTACACGGCGGCAAGTTAAACACATCGAGATAAACTTTGCAATCTCTCTCTTCATATTGTTCCACCAAAATGTATGTCGAAGATCACGATACATTTTAGTACTTCCAGGATGGATTGCAAATGGCGATTGTGTGCCTCCATCATAATCTTGTACTTTAAATCGAGTCGTTAGGAACACAAAGTCTAGAGTGGACTCAAGTATTCCTTCTTCATCAATTCTCGCTCGGAATAGCTCCTTCTTGTACTTTCTTCTTCATACGCGCGATCGACTCCGGATTCGGTGGCTTGAGCAACCTTAACTTTTTTCTATTAAAGTTGGCTCTGTCATGCAGATACTTGACATCATCGCACTCGTTCCTCGCGATATGATCTTCTACTCAACGCTACGCCTACCACGCTCGCTTTTCAAGATGGTATGGTTAGAATATGTGCGAAATGAGTCGCCTCTTGAGCTCTTGGAAAATCTTCTCGCATTCCTCGCTCCATACTAATTTTGTATCTTTTCGAGTCACTAAGTTAAGCAGAGTAGCGATTCAAGAAAATCCTTCCACGAATCTCCGATAATAACCAACTAAGCCTAGAAAACTACGATTTCGATTCTTGACTTAGGTTGCTCTCAAGCGTGACTCATATCCCAATCTTGGATAAGACGTCACAATGACACCTATCGATTTCTTATCGCATCGAATATGACGTCCCCCTAGAGAGAGAGTAAAGCGGTGAATTCCACAAAGGAAGTCACAAGATAAAGGCTCGGTACCAAATTTATAGTTAAATTTTTAACTCCGAAGTTCAATAGAGCCATTCGATATGAGATTTTAGAAATGAGTTTTGTATAGGGTTCAAAGTCGATACAAAATTTAATATCGAAGCTTTGGGAGTAAGCCAAGAAATTCTTCAGAAATACAAGTGGGAAAAATCAATAACAACAGGAATATTATTCAAATCGACGTGTCTTTATTCAAATCCATAACATGGACTAAGAAAACTTGACATCCGTAATAAACGAATGACTTCATGGCTTGATATGAAAATGTTTGATTACAATGGTTTGATTGCTTGAATTGAATAACGAGTTGCTTAGGAATATGAAAACTAACAACCTTACAAAAGCAATCAATTTGGCATGATGAGTAGTTAACCTTAAAATCACATCAAAAGCAAATATCTCTATAGAAATAAGGTTAATGTGTAATGTGATAGTGCCAACTGAATCAAACAAGATTTCTAAACAACAGATGTAATGAAAATTTCTCCTAACGGATTCTCCATAAATAGGTCAAAGTCTAATTTCTCCGTAGTCAAGTTCAAACGTTGAGCGCAAAGCAAAGAGAGATAAAAGAATGGGTAGAACCCAGATCTAGTAAGGTATAAACTTCGCAAGAATTTATAATTAACTAACCTTGTGCTAACTTCGTTCGGGTTCCTCGCATTTTGATTGATGGCCACAACAAACGCTTCTTCCAAGAACCGTTGACTTTGACTTTTACGGGACATCCTTTTGAGTCACCATTCACGCCGGGGTGGGTTTCGATATCGCATAAATCTCGAAGCGATATGTCCTTCTTTTCCACAATTATAGCATACCTTGGAAGGCTTTGAGCAGTTTGACCTTATATGTCCCTCCTCTCCACATCTCAGCAGCATCTGGCGGCGATCGTTCTCTTCCCTAGAATTTGTTGATGGTGCCGATGTTCTTTCGCCGACGTCTTCCCGTCATCGTTAAATCTTCTCTTTTAGATTGGACATCTCTTTCCATAATATCAACGCGTCGTGCGACTTTTACCCACGCATCACTCATTCTCACTCGTTCGCTTATTTCTTCTTTCAAATTTCGATTCGACTTTATCATCTTATACTCGCCAAAGAGTGCTTCGCTCAAGCATCACGATCGGGTAACACAAGCTTGAATCGTTGCATCCTTTTGCTCCACATTTGCTGCAATTCTTTGCCGCTCTTCTAACTCATGAATACGATTTTGCAATTCTATATTTCAATCATAAAATACCTCTAATAAACTCTCTTGTGTACCTCTTCTTTCTCTTCTTCCTCACTCTCAATTTGTTACCTCTGCGATTATCTCGTGTCAACTATCAATTCTTCACTCACCACATGGATATCTCTAATTTTCTTCTTACCGACATCACATTATCACGGTTGGCGATTAGAGGTGTCTCCACGATCTCATTCACTCCATTGTTAACGTTCTCGTGACCATTCTAAAAATACTATCATAAAACAAGGGTTAATTAAATAAATTAACAAATCACATAATACCCCTATAATATGACCAACCAACAAATAAGCTTAGGTAGGACACCTTTAGCGAAGGATTTACTCGTCTCTCCCTCCTAGTTTTATTCCCGATCTCGCTTGAGAGATCATATCCTAAGCTACGATACCAACCGTGGCGCCCCCAAAATAGGTATACACAACACCCATTCTAAGTCGCCAAATACATGGTATGTAAACAACTACAACTTTATTATCACAACAATAAAGCGTGAGTTTAAATACAAATATTATCTTCTAGACAATATTTATACTCAAATAAATTCTCATCACATTTATTGATACATTATTTTACAATAATGGTGAGGACTACTAAACAACTCTCTTCATTCCATACCCCGACTAGTACTCGCTACATTCTCGCCTCACGAGAAGAAAAATGGAACAACAAGGAAAAGGGTGAGCTCAACTAGCCCGAAAAAGAATACTATGACTAAGATAATATACAACAAATTATCGTTAGTCTCAATGAGGAAAAATCGATAGAATACAATATAACAACAAGTTTGAGATCAATATTCGCGGTGAAATAATAATTCATAGAAGAGTTACGTAGAGAATGAAATCTACTATAATCTATGAATTTAACGGTCCATCATCAATATTTTATCCTCGTAACATCAATCAATATTCATCTCAAATCAAATATTCATCTTTGCACTATGTGCCAAAGATATTCATCAATCGGTCGTGTTTCATCTCAACACTGTTCATCTTTGCACTATAGGCCAAAGATATTCATCGCCTCGGTCATGTTCATTTAAAACACCGCTTCATCTTTGCACTCTGAGCCAAAGATATTCATCGATCGGTCATGTTCATTTAAACACCGCTCATCTTTGCACTACTGGGCCAAAGATATTCTTGAAATCATTCATCTTTTACTACTGCCAAAGATATTCAATAATATCATCATTTAAGACCGAGGATGATGAAAAATATTTTAAAAAGAACGAATCCGGTGAAACAAAATGACAAGGATTAAGGATTAAGGATTCGTATTTTGTTTTATCCATGTCCAACAATACCTCAAAAATAATCATAGTGGTGTAAAATTCAAGAATGATCAAAACATGGATACAATCAAAGCTAGTATCCGAATAGATATTTTGGACGAAAAGAAGAAATTTTATTTTTCGATTGAATAGTGCCATATATCGTGAATAGTCAGTATCACGTGAATAGTCTTAGTATCGTGAATAAGTACTCTCACACCAAAAGATAGAAATTCCACACAAAAAAAAACATTTTCACGCTTCATGAATAGTAAGACTCGTGAATAGTAACTTCGTGAATAGTAACTCATGAATAGTAACTCATGAATAGTAACCTTGAGCATGAAAAAGTTCCAAATTTGATAAAAAGTTCCAACCAACATTTCAAAGATAATGATATTCAAGAAATAATATCATTACGAAAAAAAAATAATATCCCTTACCTCAAAGAATCGCTTTGCTTTGGAAGGAAAGGGGAAGTGATCTTTGAATGAAACTTGTCTTGACAAAGAACTCTCAAAGTATCTAAATACTCACAAAATACGCTCAATAATATAGAGAGAAAAAGAGAAAACTTTGTTTACGGTGTGATTTTCAATTCTAACTTAAATTTCTATTTATAGGAAAATGTTAGCCGTTCAAAGCAGACTTGACTGCTACACGATGGCTTTACTCGCTACTATTGCCACCCACCACATTTGAAATAAAATTCAGCACATTTTTTCACCAACCACAAGTGGGGCCCACTCAATTCTAGAATTTTCCACCAAAATCAATTATAAACCTAATTTAGAATCCGACACCTCTTAAAATTCACAACAAATCATTCGTGCATTTTTAACGGTTCAAAATTTGTGGACATATACTCAACTTATGTATGTATAACATACCCAAAAATTACCACAATCCAGCGGTCGGATTAAAAATTATAACCCCATAATATATCTCAAAACCCCGATTTGATTTTTAACACCTCCAATCCAGATAAAATCCGATAAAACACCTCAACATTAATTCCTTCATTAATAACCACATAAATAAATCCATCATTTATATTCATATAAAATAAATATTTCCTTATCATATGAATCAATAATTAATTATTCACAAATAATATTCTGAGAATCACATTTATGACAACCAGTCGCTTCTCAGAGGAAGGGGCTTTCGATAAGGATCTCTCCTTCTTGGCGCAAGCGCAATTAGGTGACCAAACCTCTCCTTAGCAGAACTTTCTAGACATTGCCAATAATGTTATCTAATAATATTATTCAAATAATATGAATTATTGATCCGATAATGGGAAATCTTGTGCGTTGACAATTATTGAACAATGATAATATAAAATATCAACGCAAACAATTATTGAATCAATAAAATAAAATATTGATAAAGAATGGCTACTATGAAAATTATTGAGTAGTGCCATCTTACGTAAGGATCAATAATTCAACAAACATCATGCAATACTGGTGTGCTCTTCTTGTGCAACCACGCCGTATTCGTGTATTTTAACCACCGGGTATTCCAATGATCTTAAGCAGTAATAACTACGTCGTTATTTATAACCACCCAAACTTTGTCGTTTTCCTCATCCAATCGCTTTTCCGTTATGGGGCCCACACATGGCTACTGTGGTTATGCGAATATTCCCCCGACAGTATGAATATTCCACGACCAAACGAATATTCCCGACGATTTGAATATTCCACGACCAAACGAATATTCCCAAACAAAAATGAATATTTTATAACCACTTGCTTATTTTGAAATATTTATGTATTTAACCCTTAACTATCCACATTAATCAAATCAACCCTTACTATTTCAAAATAATAAATAAAGGAAATTCCTTTTTATTTAAAAAAATTTCGGGGTCTTACAATTATCACTACACAATATTTTCCATTATCAGATCAATAATTCATATTATTTGAATAATATTATTAGATAGCATTATTGACAATGTCTAAGGAAGTTCGGTCTAAGGAGAGGTTTGGTCACCTAATTGCACGCTAGTAAGGAAAAATCCTAATTGAAAAAGCCCCCTCTTTCCTGGGAACGATCTGGTTGTCATTATTGTGATTCTGTAATATTATTTGTGAATAATTAATTATTGATTTATATGATAAGGAAAATATTTATTTATGTGGATAGAAATGGAGGAATTTTTAAAAAAATGACAATTGTTGAAAATTGATATTTTATCTTTTCTGATAAAATAATTCATTTAAATATATTATTATATTATAATAATATAATAATGGTGATATTTTTACAATGAATGTGTGATATATGAATAAATGAGGAGGAAGAGTATTTTTGTTATAATAAATGCTAAAAACATGTTAAACATGTTGGTGGGCCCCATTTTGACTGAAATTTGATTATAACATGTAAAGTCATCCGTATATGGATTTAGGTCAATTTCTACTTGAAATTTGGAAAAACTTAAACTTACAAAGTTGTAGAGAATTGAATTTCCTATGGAATGGACATAAGATTCGAATTTTTCTGATAAAAGGGCTATTTATTATGAATTATTGAAGTTCCGGAATAATTGATCTTTGGAGTTATAAATATTTTTAATAAGAAAAACATTTTTTTTTGGTGAGGTGGGCCCCACTTGGTGGATGATGTTTTGATCAAAAGAGGTGTGTGTAGGAATTTTAAAAAAATATTAATATTTTATTAAATTTTCTGCTTTGGTGTTCTAAGCATTTTCCTATAATTAAGGTGCTTAAGTTAAAATTGAAAATCACACCAGAAACTGAAATTTTCTCTCTCTATATTATCGAGTGTATTCTTGTAGGTATTTTGATACTTTGAGTGTTGCTATACGGTGCAAGTTCCCTTCAACGTTATATCTGATATTCCAGCTAGAAGTATTATTCTTTTAAGGTAAGAGATGTTATTTTTTTATAAATGATATTATTTATTTCAATATCATTATGCCGAAATATTATTATAATTTTTCTTGTGAAATTTCTACATTTTTGTGTGGGAGTTCTTATTCACGATATCAAGACTATTCATGAATCACGATACTATTCACGTAAAAAATTAAATTTTCGTTCTTTATCCCAGATGTCTATTTTTGTTACTATTTTTGATTGTATCCATATTTTGATCATTATTCTTGAATTTTACTCCACCATAGTATATTATGGGGTGTTTTTGAACATGGATAATTCGAAGTAAGAATACCTAATATTTGTTCTCTTATCTCACTGAATTCATTTTTTTTTAAATATTTTTTATGATCCTCAGTCCTAAATGATGATATAATTGAATATCTTTGGCCTTTAATGTGACGCCCCCAAAAATAGGTATACATCGCCTATTCTGAGTCGCCAAACACATGGTACAGAATATAAATACAATCTTTAATATACAACAAGAGAGCTGTGAGTTTTAATACAAATATTGTCTTCTAGACAATATCCACTCTCAGAATAAGTCCTCATTACATTTATTGTCACACTATTTAACAGAATAGTGAGGACTACTAATACTATCATCTGGACCGTCACTCCGTTCCCCGACTAGTCCCGGCTACGTTCTCATTTCCTGAAGAGAACAGTGAAAGAAAGGGTGAGCTCAACTAGCCCAGTAAGAAATATTATGACTAAGATAATGCAGAATAAATTATCATTAGCCTTCAACAATGTTAAATTGATAAAATACAATAGACATCAAGTTTAACTGCAGCGGAACAAGCAACCCATTAAAAGAGTCAAGTAGAGAATAAAATCTACTATCTTTTATGATTTAAAAGCTTTTTCATCACTTTTATCGCTGGGACTCAGCTTAATAAATAAACCACATCATCCCTGCTCTACGGCCAAGGATATTCATTAGTATCACAACCACAAATCATCCATGCACTATGGGCCAAGGATATTCGTGTATTCATCAATGGTCATGATCATGCCAACAACTGTCCATCAATGCACTACGAGCCAATGAGGACTTTTACCACATCATTTGTAACATTATTATGGCCATGATTACAACGAATAATCCTCGTCATAATCATACCAAGTCCATCTATGCACTACGAAGCCACAGATGACTTTCAACAAAATATAAACATGAGGATGATGACAATGATATAAGAATTCAATAAAACAAGTTCAAGAATTAATTTATTCATGAACTAATAACATCCAAATTGTCAACATGATACTTTTTGAGAGTAAAATTCAAGAATGCTCGGAAGAATATTTCCATGAAAAGATCTTTAGATGAAGCGTAAATATCAAGGATATTCCACTAATTTCATGGAGTATAGAAGGCAAAACTTTAACCAACCGAGTATAATAAAGAATGGAGTAACAAAAGAAATCACCGTGCAATTTCTTGGCATAGGCAAGGTTATTCCAACATAATAATAAATAATGGAACCAAGTCAAAGAAATTGCAGACAAACAGGATGTTCCAATGAGAATAATAAAGATGGAACCCAGTCCAAAGTAAAACGCCTTGTGAGGATATTCCAATGAGAATAATAAAGCGGAATCAGTCCCACAGTAAAACGCATGATGACGGATATTCCAACATAATAATAAAGAATGGAATAACACGAGAATTTCACCATGATATATGGTACAGATAAAAAGTTATTCCGGTAGAATAATAAATAATAGAATAATGTAAGAATTTCACCAAGTATAGGGTAGTCCACATTATACAAAAGTTATTCCAATGAGAATAATAAAGAATGGAATAATGAAGTTCTCTTAATGAATATAAAAGAAATAATACCCCTTACTAAATACAACAAATAATATCCCTTACCTTTGAAAGAAGAGTAATTCAATTGGTAGAGGCGAGGATATACACGAAGAAAAACTTGCACTACGCCAAAGCTTTCTTAAACTCCAAAGAAATACATTTCAAGATTACAGAAGAAGAATTCTCTATAATTTCTCTCTCTAGAGTTTCAATTGAATTAAGTAAGAAATAATGAAGTAATGAGCTTCTATTTATAGAAGAATGGATTGCGTATAGTAACTAATTCACGAACGGTCAGATTAATTTACTTTTAATCGGACGGTCCAGATTTAAAGCAAAATCTTTTAAATAAAATATAATATATTCTATTTATAATCTAATAAAACGAATAACTTTATAAAAGTATTACATTTTATATAAAAAGATTTTACTATGCAAAACACTATCGCGCCTTGCACTATGCAACACTACGCATAATAAAATATAATATATTCTATTTATAGAATAACTTTATAAAAGTATTCATTTTATATAAAAAGATTTTACTATGCAAAATACTACGCATAATAGAATATAATATATTCTATTTACGTAATAACTTTATAAAAGTATTTTGTTTTATATAAAAACTTTTCTATTTTATTACATTAATAATATCAATAAAACAAACCTGAGTGACTTATCACGTAAACATCAATAATCAATACCGTGTCTTACTATGCAACTACGCCAGACATCGTACTTTTAAAACCGAAAGTGTTTCAACAAGATAACGGTAAAACTTCCACCGTTATTTTCATAAAAATATTTTTGTCGTTTTCTCAATCCAAATAATAATTCCGTTAATGGGGTCCACTAATGATTGTCTTGCGTCATACGAATATTTCCAAAACACAAAGAATATTCCCCACCAATCGAATATAATATAACAACTTGCATACTTTGCAAAATTTATAAATATTACCCACAACTATAACATTATATTAAATCCACACCATAATATTCAAAAAAAAAATCAAGAAATTTAAATCTTTATTCGTAAAATTTGGGATTTTACATTTAGTGCAAAGATGAATGATTTTCTGATGAATATCTTTGGTCGTAGTGCAAAGATGAATAGGTGTTGAGATGAACATGACCAACTGATGAATATCTTTGGCCTATAGTGCAAAGATGAATATTTGATTCAAGATGAATATTGATTGATGTTACAGGGATAAAATATTGATGATGGACTTTTAAATTCATAGATGATAGTAGATTTCATTCTCTACTTAACTATTCTAATGAATTGTTATTTTCGTTGCGAATATTGATCTGAAACTTGTTATTTATTATATTCTATCAGATTTTTTCCCTGTTGAGGACTAATGATAATTTGTTCTATATTATCTTAGTTATAATGTTCTTTACTGGGCTAGTTGAGCTCACCCTTTTCCTTTTTGTTCCATTTTTCTTCTCAGGAGGTGAGAATGTAGCGAGTACTAGTCGGGGTATGGAATGATGGTTCTAGAAAATTGTTTTAGTAGTCCTCACTATTTTTGTAATATAATGGATCAATAATTATAATAAGGACTTATTTGAGTGTTGATATTGTCTAAAAGACAATATTTGTATTTAAACTCACAGTTTATGTGTTGTCGTATTTTGCACGATAATTGTATTAATAAAGTTGTAGTTGTTTCTGTACTATGTATTTGGCGACTCAGAATGGGTGATGTATACCTATTTTGGGGGCGTCACAGTTGGTATCAGAGCTTAGGGATATGGTCTCTGGCGGAGATTGGGGAATAGAACTAGGAGGGGAGAGACGAGTAAATCCTTCGCAAGTATGTCCTACCTAAGCTTATTTGTTAGTTGGTCATAGTATAGGGTTATTATGTTGCATGTCAATTTCTTTAACTAACCCTTGTTTTGTGGCAGTATTTAAGAATAACAGCTAAAAATATTAATGATGAAGTGAATGAGACCGTGAAAACACCTTTACTCACAAACCAGGAGAACGTGCAACAGGATGACAATGTTCCTCCTATAATCAACACAACTGAGCAGACGATAAACGATGAGATGTTTAGAAGCTTTTTGCTGTTCATGCAAAACCAGACGAGAGAGACTCCTGTTCAAAATGCTGGTAGAAACAATGGCAACTCACAGCTAGTCACTGCTAAACAATTCAATAATTTGGGACCGCCAGAGTTTTGGGGAAAGCCGGATTCGATCAAAGCAGAAACGTGGGTTAAGCAAATTACCAAGATATTTGATGTCTTGGGATGCACGGAGGAACATAAGGTTCCATTCGCCACCTTTATGTTCCGTGGTGTGAGGCAGACATCGATGTGAATCTGTGAAGCGTACCAATAGCCCTTTTCAAAGCATGTCTTGGGAAACATTTCAGAAACTATTCAATGACAAGTACTTTCCTGAAAGTATTCGTCATATGAAGGAGGTGGAGTTTATTAGACTGGAACAGAACAATATGACGGTGTCCCAGTATGAGGCGAAGTTCGGAGAGTTATCCAGGTTTGCACCTCATTTGGTGGAAAATGAGGAACGTATGACGCGGATGTTTCTGAGAGGTTTGAAACCCGACATACGTCAATATCTCATTTCTCACAAATTTTCTCTATATTCAAATGTTGTCAACATGGCTTAATTATTAGAGCGAGATAATGAGTACGTTCAACCGAGGGACCACAACCAGGGTCATACCAGTGACAGCAGTCATCGGAGCAATGATAACCAGCGGGGAGGGAAAAATTCAGACAAAAGTGGTAACCACTCTGGTGGTTATCGTGACCATGATAATAAGAGAGGCGAGTCAAGTGGAAATTTCAAAAAGAGGAGATTCAACAATGACAATGTGAAGACGTCAGCACCAGCATTAACCATTTCTAAGGGAGGAGAACGACCACCGGTCGTATGCTATAAATGTGTTAAAGAGGGACACATCAGCCCAAACTGTCCACAACAGTTCAAGGTATGTTATAATTATGGAAAGGAAGGACATATCGCTCGAGATTGTACTGTAGTGAAACCAAGTCCAAAAAAGTCAAAGTCAGCGGTTCCTGGAAGAGCGTTTATCGTGACTGGCCAAAATACGAGGAACCCAAACGAGGTGATCACGGGTAAGCTAATCATAAACTCTTGCGAAGTTTATACCTTACTAGATACCGGTTCTACCCATTCATTTATCTCTCCTACTTGTGCTCAACGTTTAAACTTGACTCCGGAGAAATTAGACTTTGACTTATCTGTGGAGACTCCGTTAGGAGAAACTTTCATTACATCCACTGTTTATAAATCTTGTTTGATCCAAGTTGGCACCATCACATTACCTGTTGATCTTATCTCTTTAAATATACTTGCATTTGAAGTGATTTTAGGGATTGATTGGTTAACTAATCATCATGCCAAAATTGATTGTTTTCGTAAGGTTGTTAGTTTTCATATTCTAACTTGACTTTGTTATGCGAATTCAAGCAACTAAACCACTAAAATCAATCACTATCATATCAAGCCATAAAGCCATTCGTTTATTGAAAAACGGATGTGACGCCCCCAAAACAGGTATACGTCACCCATCTTGAGTCGCCAGATATCACACTACATAACTCAAATACAACTTAATTAATGCAACTGTCGTGCAAAATACGACAAAACATAGCTGAGAGTTCAAACACGAATATTGCCTTCTAGACAATATCCACTCTCAATGGAGTCCTCATTACAATTATTATCACACTATTTTATAAAAATAGTGAGGACTACTATAGCCACCATCTCGGACCGTCAATCCGTTCCCCGACTCGTCCCAACTATATTCTCATTTCTTGAAGAGAACAGTGAAAGAAAAGGGTGAGCTCAACTAGCCTAGTAAAAAATATTATGATTAAGATAATGCAGAATAAATTATCCTTAGCTTTCAACAGTGTTAAATTGATAAAATACAATATACATCAAGTTTAACTGCATCGGAATAAGCAATCCATTAGAAGAGTCAAGTAGAACATAATGTCTACTATCTCCTCTAGATTAAAAGTCCATCGTTAATATTTCATTCCTGTAATACTCATCAACAGTTCTTTGTCATACCCAAGAAAAAAAGAACTATCATCACCTGTCTTCACCTGAACCACCAAAGATTATAGTTAAATCCATAATTCATTTTTATAATCATGTAAATAAACAATTTCTCCTTGCCACAAAGGCTTAATAGAACTTTACTCAATATCCTTACCCCAAAGGCTAAAGATATTAAAATGTAATAACAATGATCATACCAATCAGTTGTCTACCTTTGCACTACGGGCCAAAGATATTCAACTATAAAACCAATGGTCATGATCATACCAATCAATTGTCTGTCAGTGCACTACGGCCAAAGACATTCAACTGTTAACTAATGGTCATGATCTTGCCAATCACATCATCGAATTATCCATGCACTACGGGCCAAGGATATTCGTTATTATCACCAGTGGTTATGATCGTATCATACACTGCCCATCTTTGTCACGTAAAGCAAAGATATACAACTATAAAACCAATAATCAACAGTCCATCTTTGCACGTAAGACAAAAATATACAACTGTAAAACCAATAATCAACAATCTATCTATGCACGTAAGCCAAAGATATACAACTATAAAACCAATAATCAACAATTCGTCTTTGCACGTAAGCCAAAGATATGCAATCAGTAAAACTAATAATCAATCCATCTTTGCACGTAAGCAAAGATGACTTTCATCACAATATAAGCATGAGGATGATAACAATGATATAAGCATTAATCAAAGCGAAATCAAGGAAAATATTAAAGACTTTAAATTTATCGAGTTTAAAAAATATCCAAATTATCAACATGATATCTTGCTTTGTGGAGTAAAATTCAAGAATAATATTCATGTACCAAAAATAATTTGGACAAAAAAGAAATATATTTTTCGGGTAAATAGTAACTCGTGAATAGTAACTCATGAATAATAACTCATGAATAGTACTCCGTATTCGTACATAGTACCGTATACATAAATAATGTTGTGACGCCCCCAAAATAGGTATACATCACCCATTTTGAGTCGTCAATAACATGGTACAGAAACAACTATAACTTTATTAATACAATATGAAAACTGTGAGTTTAAATACAAATATTGCCGTCTAGACAATATTCACACCCAAATAAGTCCTCATTAAAATTATTGATACATTATTTTACAAAAATGGTTTGGACTACTAAAACAACTTTCTAGAATCATCATTCCACACCCCAACTAGAACTCACTACATTCTCGCCTCCTGAGAAGAAAAATGGATCAAAAAGGAAAACGGTGAGCTCAACTAGCCTAGTAAAGAATATTATGACTAAGATAATATAGAACAAATTATCGTTAGTTTTCAACAGAAAAAAATCTGATAAAATACAATAGACAACAAGTTTCAGATCAATATTCGCAGCGGAAATAATAATTCATAGAAGAGTTACGTAGAGAATGAAATCTAATTTTTCTATGAATTTAAAAGTCCATCATCAATATTTTATCCCTGTAACATCAATCAATATTCATCTTGAATCAAATATTCATCTTTGACCACTGGAGCCAAAGATATTCATCAGTTGGTCATGTTCATCTCAACACCTGTACATCTTTGCACTACATGCCAAAGATATTCATCAAAAATTCATTCATCTTTACACTACAGGCCAAAGATATTCAGTAATACCATCATTTAGGACTGAGGATGATAAAAAATATTTAAAAAAAAATGAATCCAGTGAAACAAAAGAGCAAATATTAAGGATTTGTACTTTAAACAATCCAAGTTCAAAAATCCTTCATTAATAATCATAGTGAAGTAAAATTCAAGAATGATCAAAACATGGATACAATCAAAGCTAGTATCCATAATAGATATTTTGGACAAAAAAAATATTTAATTTTCACGTGAATAAGGCCAGTATTCGTGAATAAAAGTAGTATATGTGAATAAATGCAGTATCGTGAATAAGTAAACCCTACACTAAAAGACAAGAATTTCACAAGAAAAATCTTACCAATAATCCTAAGTATAATGATATTAGAAGAAATAATATCATTTTAAAAATAATAATATCCCTTACCTTGAAAAGATGTACTTCAAATTTGGAATCTAGGATATAGTCTTTGAAGGAACTTATACCAGATATAGAACACTCAAAGTATCAAAATACTCACAAGAATACGCTTGATAATATAGAGAGAAAGGGAAAACTTGAGTTTACGGTGTGATTTTCAATTCTAATCTAAGCACCTATTTATAGAAAAATGCTTAGAACACCAGCGAGAAAATTTAATAAAATATTATTATTAATAACAAAATTCATACGCATCCTTTGAAATCAGATTTCCACATGCCCACCTTCTAGAAAAAGTAAGAAAAACGTTTTTCATAAAATAAATAATTAAAACTTCCAAAAATTAATTATTTCGGAACTTCGAAACTTCAATAATTCATAATAAATAACCCTTTTGTCAGAAAAATTCGAACCTCATGTCCTTTCCATAGGAAATTTCATTCTCTACAACTTTGTAAGTTTAAGTTTTTTTTCAAATTCTAAACAAAAATTGACTGAAATCCACAAACGGGCGATTTTACAGGCTATAATTAAATTTCAGTCAAGAAATGGGGTCCACAAACATGAAAAACATGTTTTAAACATTTATTGCAACAAAACTACTCTTTCTCCTCATTTATTCATATATCCCACATTCATTGTAAAAATATCACCATTATTATATTATTAAAATATAATAATATATTTAAATAAATTATTTTATCGAAAAAGATAAAATATTAATTTTCAACAATTGTCACATTAAAAATTTTCCCCATCTATATCCACATAAAATGAATATTTTCCTTATCATATAAATCAATAATTAATTATTCACAAATAATATTACGAGAATCACAATCTCTGCAATCAGTCGTTCCTCAGAAAGAGGGGCTTTCAATAAGGATTTCTCTTCTTGGTGCCGCAATTAGGTGACCAAACCTCTCCTTGACATAAATTTTTAGACATTGCCAATAATGTTATCTAATAATATTATTCAAATAATATGAATTATTGATCCGATAATGAAAAAATCTGTGTAAAGTGACAATTATTGAAACAATAATAATATAAAATATTAATGTAGCAATTATTGAATCAATAAAATAAAATATTAAAGCGAAGGCTCAGAATAACAATTATTGAGTAATGCCTTCCTACGTAAGAATCAATAATTGATGCAATACCGTGTCCTACTGTGTTTTAACCACCGGGTATTCCAACAGTATTAAAGGTAACAACTACGCCGTTATTTATAAACAACTTATACTTGTCATTTTCCTCATCAAATCACTTTCCGTTATGGGGCCCACACAAGGCAGCGTCGTCGTACGTATATTCCCCGACAGTGAGAATATTCCATGACCAAACGAATATTCTTCGATAAAAATGAATATTTTATAACCACTTACATATTTAAAATATTTGCGCATTTTACCTATAACTAACCACATTAATCAAATCAACCCTTACTATTTCAAAATAATAAATAGAGAAAATTTGATTTTATTTATAATAAGTTGGGGTCTTACAACCTCCCCTCCTTATGAATTTTCGTCCTCGAAATTGACGTACGTACCTGGTGTTTCAAAAAGGTGAGGATACCTCGCTTTCATTTCTGTTTCCAACTCCCAGGTCATTTCCCCAATAGCATGGTTTCTCCATAAAACTTTAACTTGTGGTATGACCTTTTTACGTAAGACATGCTCCTTCCTATTCAAGATCTTGAAAGGTACCTCCTCGTACGTTAAGTCTTCGGCTATCTCATCCGGTTCTAACTCAATAACGTGGTTCGGGTCTTTCACATATTTACGAAGCACATATATATGAAAAACATTGTGAACACGAGACATACTTGGAGGTAACACAAGTCTATAGGCTACATTTTCTACTCGGTCAAGAATCTTAAATGGAGCAATAAATCGTGGATTGAGCTTTTCTTTCTTCCCGAATCTTGTAACTCCCTTATATGGGGCAACACGCAACAATACATGATCCCCAATACTAAATTCCACGTCCTTTCGATGAATATCCGCATAACTCTTTTGTCAATCTTATGCCGTTTGTATACGTTGTCGAATCATTTGAATCTTTTCTGTAGTAATACGTACCAACTCTGGTCCCAACAATGTTGCTTCACCCAACTCATCCCAACATACTAGAAAGTGACACTTTCTTCCATACAATATTTTGAATGGAGCTACCCCTATACTTGCCTGATAACTGTTGTTATAGGAGAATTTCACCAATGATAAATACTTATCCCAACTCCCTTTGAAGTCTAGGACACAAAGTCTTAATAGATCTTCAAGAGTTTGAATAGTCCTCTCTGATTGTCCGTCCGTTTGAGGATGGTATGCCGAACTGAATCGTAAATCCGTGCCCATAGCTTTTTGCAAGCTAACCCAAAATCGTGAAGTGAATCTTGGGTCACGATCCGAAACTATGGATACTAGCATGACATGTAATCTCACAATCTCATTTACATACATATGAGCAAGACGTTCAAGGGAATAAGTCTCCCGTATCGGCAAGAAATGAGCAGACTTGGTTAATCTATCAACAATAACCCAAATAGCATTTATACCTTGAGAAACCGTGGGAAGACCTGTAACTAAATCAATGGTAATGTGTTCCCACTTCCATTTTAAAATCTCAAGTGGTTGTAACGGACCCTTAAGTACTTGATGTTCTGCCTTTACACGTTGACAAGTTAAACACCTCGAGATAAACTTCGCGATCTCTCTCTTCATATTGTTCCACCAAAATGTATGTCGAAGATCACGATACATTTTGGTACTTCCAGGATGGATTACAAATAGTGTATTATGTCCCTCAGTCATGATCTTGTATTTCAAATCAGAGTCGTTAGGAACACAAAGTCTGGAGTAGACTCGAAGTATTCCTTCTTCATCGATTCTCGCTTCCGGAATAGCACCTTCTTGTACTTTCTTCTTCATACGCATCGCCTCGGGATTGCGTGGCTCGAAAGCAACTTTAACTTCATCGATTAAAGTTGGTTCTACGCGTATACTTGACATCATCGCTTTCGTTCTCCTAAGATATGACCTTTCTACTCAACGGCTACCACATTTGTTTTTCCAGGATGGTATTGAATGGTGTGGTCATAATCTTTTATCAGCTCGAGCCAACGTCGTTGTCGCATGTTGAGTTCCTTTTGGGTGAAGAAATATTTGAGGCTTTTATGGTCTGAATATATCTCCACTTTCTCTTCATATAGATATTGCCTCCAGATCTTTAGCGCGAAAATGACTGCTGCCAACTCTAGATCATGAGTAGGATAATTTCTCTCATATTCTTTAAGTTGTCGCGAGGCATAGGCTATGACTTTCCCACGTTGCATGAGAACACATCCTAACCCTTTGCCTGAAGCATCGTTGTAGATAAAAAATCCATCCGAACCAGATGGTATTGTCAGAACAGGTGCCAAAATGAGTCTTCTCCTGAGCTCTTAGAAACTCTTCTCGTATTCTTCGCTCCATACGAATTTTGTACATTTCCGAGTCAGCTGAATTAATGGAGTAGCAATTAGAGAAAATCTTTCCACGAATCTCCGATAATAACCAATTTAAGCCCAAAAGTTACGTCTTGATCCCACCGACTTCGGTTGCTCCCAACTTTGTATTGCCTCAATCTTCGCCGGGTCAACAGACACTCCATGTTTTGACACCACGTGCCCAAGGAATGCTACTTCCTCAAGCCAGAATTCACATTTCTTCAACTTGGCATATAGCTTATTTTCACGAAGCCTTTGGAGTACCAGCTTCAAATGGTGCTCATGATCTTCACGACTTTTGAAATATATGAGAATGTCATCAATAAAGACAACAACGAACTGATCCAAATAGTCCTTGAATACTCGGTTCATCATATCAATGAAAGCCGCAGGAGCATTAGTCAATCCAAAAGACATGACTAAAAATTCATAATGCCCGTATCGAGTTCTCAAGGCGGTCTTTGGAATATCCTCGATTCTAATCTTAATTTGATGATATCCGAGCGAAGATCGATCTTTGAAAAGAATTGTGCTCCTGAATCGGTCAAACAGGTCATCAATACGAGGTAGCGGATACCTATTCTTGATGGTGACATGGTTCAATTCTCGATAGTCAATACAAAGTCACATACTCCCGTCTTTCTTCTTTACAAATAAAAGCAGGAGCACCCCAAGGAGATGTACTTGGGGCCGATGAAGCAGATGTCCAACAACTCTCTGTAGTTGGACCTTTAACTCCACGAAGTTCAATAGAGCCATTAGATATGGGATTTTAGAAATGGGCTTTGTACCGGGTTCAAGATCAATAAAGAATTCAACTTCACGTTCTAGGGTAGGCCAGGGAAGTTCTTGAAACACGTCGGAAATTTACTAACAACAGGAATATTATTCAAATCGGCGTGTCTTTATTCAAATCCATAACATGGGCTAAGAAAGCTTGACATTCGTTTTCAATAAAGCGAATAGCTTTATGACTAGATATAGCGATGATTGATTTTAATGGTTTAGTTGCTTGAATTTGTACAACAGGTTGGTTAGGAATATGAAAACTAACAACCTTACGAAAACAATCAATTTTGGCATGATGAGTAGTTAACCAATCAATCCCTAAAATCACATCAAAAGCAAGTATCTTTAAAGAGATAAGGTCAACAGGTAATGTGATGGTGCCAACTTGGATCAAACAAGATTTATAAACAGTGGATGTGATGAAAGTTTCTCCTAACGGAGTCTCCACAGATAAATCAAAGTCTAATTTACAATCTCGAGCAATATGTCCTTCCTTTCCAAAATTATAACATACCTTGAACTGTTGTGGGCAGTTTGGACTGATATGTCCCTCTTTTCCACATTTATAGCATACGACCGGTGGTCGTTCTCCTCCCTTAGAACTAGTTGCTGCTGGTGTTGACGTCTTCACATGTTCATTGTTGAATCTCCTCTTTTTAAAATCTCCTCCCGACTCGCTTCTTCTATTCTCATGGCCATGATTACCACCCGGAGTGGTTTGGCGCTTTGTCCAGTATTCTTCTTTCTCCATTTGGTTATCGTAGTTACGATGAGCTACTTTGTCACCGATATGATCTGGTTATGGTCCCTCGGTTGAGCGTACTCGTTATCTCGCTCTAACAATTGAGCCACGCTGACAACATCCGAATAGAGAAAATTTATGAGAAATGAGATCTTGACGTATCTTAGGGTTTCAAACCTCTCAGAAACATCCGCGTCATACATTCCTCATTCTCCACCAAATAAGGTGAAAACCTGGATAACTCTGCAAACTTTGCCTCGTACTGGGACACCGTCATGTTATTTTGTTCCAATCTAATGAACTCCGCTTCCTTCATATGTTTCAGGAAAGTACTTGTCATTAAACAGTTTCTGAAACGTCTCCCAAGACATGCTGAGTGCGGCTGGATGGGTACGCTTCACAGATTCCCACTAGTAATCTACCTCATTACGGAACATAAAGGTGGCGAATGGAACCTTCTGTTCCTCCGTGCATCCCAAGACATTGAATATCTTGGTGATTTGTTTGACCCACGTTTCTGCCTTATTATTTTGAAATAGTAAGTGTTGATTTGATTAATGTGGTTAGTTATGGGTAAATTGCGCAAATATCTTAAATAAGCAAGTGGTTATAAAATATTCATTATTATCGGGAAATATTCGTTTGGTCGTGGAATATTCTTACTGTTGGGGAATATTAAATGCTGACGGGCGCGATTTATATGTGGGCCCCATAACGAAAAGTGATTGGATGAAGAAAATGACAAGTATAAGTTTTTTATAAATAACAGGCGTAGTTATTCTGAATTAACACTTTGTTGGAATACCATTGGTTAAAACACGATGTCTACGCGATGGTTGACAAGAAGATACCTGCGAGTATTGCACCAATGATTGATTCTTACGTGAAGGCCACTACTCAATAATTGTTACGTAATTCTTGCTTCGATATTTTATTGATTCAATAATTGCTACTTTAATATTTTATATTATTGTTGTTTCAATAATTGTCACTGCACAGTATTTCCCATTATCAGATCAATAATTCATATTATTTGAATAATATTATTAGATAGCATTATTGGCAATGTCTAAGAAAGTTCTGTCTAAGGAGAGGTTTGGTCACCTAATTGTGCGGCACTAAGGAGAAATCCTTATTGGAAAGCCCCTCTTTCTCGGTAACGAATTCGATTATCATTATTGTGATTACGTAATATTATTTGTGAATAATTAATTATTGATTTATATGATAAGGAAAATATTTATTTATGTGGATAGAAATGGAAGAATTTTTAAAAAAATGACAATTGTTAAAAATTGATATTTTATCTTCTCTAATAAAATAATTCATTTAAATATATTATTATATTATAATAATATAATAATGGTGATATTTTTATAATGAATGTATGATATATGAATAAATGAGGAGGAAGAGTATTTTTATTACAATAAATACTAAAAACATGTTAAACATGTTGGTGGGCCCCATTTTTGACTGAAATTTGATTATAGCCAATAAAATTGTCTGTATATGGATTTCGGTCAATTTCTGCTTGGAATTTGGAAAAACTTAAACTTACAATGTTGTAGAGAATTGAATTTCCTATGGAATGGACATAAGATTCAAATTTTTCTGATAAAATGGCTATTTATTATGAATTATTGAAGTTCCAAAATAATTGATTTTTGGAGTTATAAATATTTTTAATAAGAAAAACATTTTTTTATTTTGGTGAGGTGGGCCCCACTTGGTGGCTGATCTTTTGATCAAAGGAGGTGTGCGTAGGAATTTAAAAAAATATATTAATATTTTATTAAATATTCTGCTTTGGTGTTCTAAGCATTTTCCTATAAATAGGGTGTTTTGGTTAGAATTGAAAATCACACCAGAAACTGAAGTTTTCTCTCTCTATATTATCGAGCGTATTCTTGTGAGTATTTTGATACTTTGAGTGTTGCTATACGGTGCAAGTTCTCTTCAGCTTTATATCTGATATTCCAGCTAGAAGTACAATTATTTTGAGGTAAGGGATGTTATTTTTTTATAAATGATATTATTTCTTTCAATATCATTATGCCGAAATATTAGTATAATTTTTCTTGTAAAATTTCTACCTTTTTGTTTTGGGGTTACTATGTTAGAGTTTGTGCCATAGAGGCAAATTATTTGATATAATTGCTTAACATTCTGATATTATATTTGATTGAATTTATGAATTATTTTATTATGATTTTATTTACTGTGTTATATAAATGTTAACATAATAAAAATTCCTTAGAATAGTGATACAAATTATATAGTTTCAAGTATGTGACTTGAACATGAGATTATATAATTATAATTAGTATCATTATTCTTAAAAGTCCCTAGTCGAGTATCATTGTTGATGGGACAACAATGATGCATTGAGACTGGTATGTGGATTGACTGATGACCAAATCTCATTGGTCATAAATATATGAGATATTAAGTCAATGCATCTGGACAGACCCACCTTGAGAATTCTATGTGGAGCATTATGCGAAGTGTCATTTGCAATTCTCATAGTGACAATGATGTAATGATCCTCCGACCTGAAATCACTATATTACTACACGAGAATTTATGTCTTTTGATATCATATATCAAAAGTCACCTTTAATAGGGTGGACTATAAAGGTGATTATTGGGTACATCATGAATCGTGTGAGGAATATGAGTGATCTAGATGGAATTTAACGCTCCTATGTATTAGGGGTGATATCCATAGGCCTTTTGATTGAGTAGGACTATGAAATGCATGGTTATGCTCAAATAGTGATTTGTTTCATATAGTCTACTCAATGATCAAGAAAACTCAGATTAAATTATGAAGAGTATGACACATTCCATGACTCGAGTTTAATCTAGGATATTAAGGTTAAAAGGATTAAATTATATTGAAACATTGGTCACTAAAAAGGTTGCGATCGAATCATCGATCTTATTATTACTTGGGTAGCGGTGATGCATTACTAGAATCAGCTCACTTATTTATAATTTTATAATATGATTTTAAAATTATTGTCAATGTAATAATAACCTATAAGGTCACACACATGTAACGTTATTAAAGGGAATTAATTTAAATTGTAAGGATTTAAATATATCAATATGATTGATAGTATTTAAATCATGAATTTAAATTAAAAGGATGATTTGTATATATATATATATATATATTAATTAATTAAGTAAGACTTAAATAAGATATAATATATATATATATATATAAATTTAGATTTTATTTTAATTAGATTAGAGTTTTGATTAATTCCGATTTATTGCTATATATATATATGATATATCAACATTTTAGGGAAGTTAATCATAACCAAAACCCTAGCCGCTCTTAGAGAGAGACTAGAGAAAAATTTCAAAAATCCTAATCCTTGGTGGCTAGTACCGCAGTTCTCTTCACTGCAGATCGTGCGATGATTCGCGGGGCGTTCGTGTGGATACCGTAGAGGCGCGGTTCTGATTGGATTGCGTAAAGGATTCGAAGCTGTTTCATAACTCTTTCATAATCGGTATAATATCTAAACCACTGAATTAATTTCGTTTCGCATGGATCCTGTTTTTGGGTTTCAGAAATTGCTTTGATTATTTTATATTTTCGCTGCGTTTTTATGCCAAAATCCCTACATACTATTCACGTATACAACACTATTCACGTATACGGCACTATTCGCGAATACGACACTATTCACAGAAAAATTAAATTTTCGTTCTTTGTCCCAGATGTCTATTTTTGTTACTATCTTTGATTGTATCCATGTTTTGATCATTATTCTTTAATTTTACTCCACCATAGTATATTATGGGGTATTTTGAACATGGATAAACAGGAATCACGAATCCCTAATATTTGTTCTTTTGTCTCCTTTGAATTCATTTTCTTTAAAATATTTTCATCATCCTCGGTCCTAAATGATGATAAAAAACCGAATATCTTTGGCTCGTAGTGCAAAGATGAATGATTTTCTAATGAATATCTTTGGCCGTAGTGCAAAGATGAACAGGTGTTGAGATGAACATGACCAACTGATGAATATCTTTGGCTTATAGTGCAAAGATGAATATTTGATTCAAGATGAATATTGATTGATGTTACAGGGATAAAATATTGATGATGGACTTTTAAATTCATAGATGATAGTAGATTTCATTCTCTACTTAACTCTTCTAATGAATTGTTATTTTCGCTGCGAATATTGATCTGAAACTTGTTATTTATTATATTCTATCAGATTTTTCTCTGTTGAGGACTAACGATAATTTATTTTATATTATCTTAGTCATAATGTTCTTTATTGGGCTAGTTGAGCTCACCCTTTTCCTTTTTGTTCTATTTTTCTTTTCAGGAGGCGAGAATGTAGCGAGTACTAGTCGGAGTATGGAATGATGGTTCTAGAAAGTTATTTTAGTAGTTCTCACTATTTTTGTAAAATAATGTGTCAATAATTTTAATGAGGACTTATTTGAGTGTGGATATTGTCTTGAAGACAATATTTGTATTTAAACTCACAGTTTATGTGTTGTCGTATTTTGCATGATAATTGTATTAATAAAGTTGTAGTTGTTTCTGTACCATGTATTTGGCGACTCAAAATGGGTGATGTATACCTATTTTAGGGGCGTCACATTTGCAGCCTCCTGAGAAGCTTTAACATTAGTAATATCTATTTTTTGAACCTTTAGGTGTTCATCTTCTAGTCGTTTAGACCTTAATTAAACGCTCAACTTCCAGTTGCTCAGCTTCTAAGCGCTCAAGGTGATGAAAAATATCTTCTAAAGATTTAATGTTTTTATTTTGAGCTATGTTAACCTTGAGATTGCTCCAATTGTCGGGAAATTAGTGTATCACTACCTGAATTTGATGTTCATCTGACAAAGGGTTACCAACAGCTCCTAATGATTCAATCATATCCGACATCACCTGAAGATGTCTCTAAAGGGGTGCTCAATTTTGTTTATAAGTGTCGTATTTGGTAGTTAATAGATGCAACTTAGCCATTTCCATTTTCTTTTGGGAAATGAAAAGGAAGATAATCTTATTAGAGATATTCGATTAGTTCACGACAGTAAATAAATCATCTTTGCCACATGATCTAAATTAACATAAATATAAAGAGACTTAAATACAAAAGGGAGACTTCACTAGGCTTTGGAATCACAATTCGTATAAATGCTTAATTATTTAAATTTAATTTTTCAACGTATAAGATGTATAATTTAGGGAATACCTTAATTAAATTACTCCCACTAGAACAAGGGTATATGTGTAATTATAGCATGGTAATTTAATTCCAACAACCAATGATAAATACTTCAAAATATAAACAAAGGGAATTAAATAATATGCTATATTATTCAATTAATATGCCAAGTATGCTATAAACACATTAACATGCTTCCAAAAAAATTTCAACAGTAGCTTATCATCATAAAAGGTTACTGTATTTTTCTGGAATTTTTCTGATAATTATGTTAATTATTACAATTAATTAACCATTGCATAATTAAAATTAAGCAAAATACTCAAATATGTAAGACCCCGAATTTTATGAAATAAAAGTATTCAATTTTCTTATAATTATTATGTTATTTAGTAAATGGTTAAATTGAGAAAGGGTTAAAGTTAAGGGTGCTTTATTTGAAAATTTTACAAAGTAAGCAAGAAGTTGTTATTCGTTGTAGGGAAATATTCGATTGGTTGGGAATATTCATTTTCACGAGAGAATATTAGATTCGACGACATAATCATTGGTGGACCCCCAACGGAAGTATTATCATATTTAGAAAAGCAATGATTTATCTTTTATTAAAAATAACGGCGAAAGTGTTACCGTTAAAACTGTTGAACTACCCGGTAATAAAAGTACGATGTCTGGCATTGGTTGCATAGTAGTAGACACGATATTGATTATTAATGCTTACGTAAAAGTCACCGGTTATACTCAATTATTACTACGATAATTTTGCATCATATCTCTCGTATTATTGATTCAATTATTGTCGCGATTATCATCTGCATAATATGTTATATTATTAAATCAATAATTGAGACGACAAAGTTATTCATATTATTATTTGCAATATTAATGATCTAGAAGTTCTATCAAAGAGAGGTTTGGTCACCTAAATTGCGCCAATAAGGAGAAATCCTTATCGGAAAGCCCCCTCTTTCCTGGGGACAACCTGGTTGTTAAATATTGTGAATTATAATATTAATGATGAATAAGTTCGTGTTGATTAAGGATGAAATTGATAGTTCCATTGTGTTGGAATTATTAGTGTTAGTGGAAATCGACATTTATTTCGATAATAATTGATGTCTGGAGGTTATATTGACCAATCGGGTAATTAACTGGATAAATGAACAATTAATTGCTATTGATTCATATGATTATAACTATTTGTTCACATGTGTGTACTATTAATTCACATTGTTGTACTATTAGGGGAGGTGGTGCAAGATTGATAATACTTGCATGACTAAATTAGAAATGAAGGTATAGTTGAAGGTACTATACTGTAATTATTTTTTTCACATGATTAGAACTATTGAGTCACGTGATTTACTATTGATTCACATGATTTACTATTAGGGGAGGTGGTGCAAGTTTGATAATACTTGCAAAACTAAATTAAAAATGAAGAAAAAAAGGTAGGTATTATACTGTAATATTTCGAGTTCTAAAATGTGCAATTATTGAAACTATATTTTTCTATAAATAGAAGCCCATTCCTTCATTATTTTTCACCAATTCACTAAAGTTATAGAGTAATTATTATAGAGAGAAATTATAGAGAGAAAGAAAAAGAGAAGTCTGCTACCTCACTATTCCAGTATCCAGTTTTCTTCTGAGGTAAAGGATATTATTATTATAGTAAGGGGTATTATTTATTTCATATTAATGAAGAGAATTATTTTCTTTCAATACTCGTAAGAGCTGTTATTCCATTCTTTATTATTATGTTAGAATAACCTGTATATGCGAAGTACCGCATACATCGTGAAATTCTTCTATTATTCCATTCTTTATTATTACATTGGAATAACTATCTATCTACTGATGGCTTCATCGCATGCCCGTGAATTACATTGTTATTTCATTCTTTATTATTACATTTGGAATATCCATGCATGCGGATTACGCGTGACACGGTTAGATTCTTTATTATTAGGTTGGAATATCCTATCATGCATGATTACGTGACTGGTTCCATTCTTTATTATTACGTTAGGAATAACACATCATGTCTTGATCTATCGCATGCATGGTGAATTCTTACGTTATTCTATTCTTTATTATTACATTGGAATAACTTTGTCTATATGGATTACCGCATGCATGATTAATGATCCTTTGTATTCATTCTTTATTAAATTATGGATATGATCTATCTACGTGAATTACCTCACGCGGGTGAAAATCTATTTTAGGTTTAAGTATATTCTATTAGACTCATACGGGATATCATTTCTTTTGTACTAAATCATGAAATATCATTTTCTTTGGTATTTTTTGTTATGAGTTACTATTCACGGGTTCTGATTCACTGATTACTATTATTCACTCTAGTATTATTCTTTTCGGGTATTCGGGGCACTTTTCGTGTGGGAGTATTATTCACGAGTTATTATTCACTTGATTCTTATTCACCGATTACTATTCACTATAGTATAATTCACTCGGGTATTTGGGGTACTTTTCATGTCGGGGTACTATTCATGGGTACTATTCTCGAAGTCTTATTCATGTGGTACTATTTGCAGAAAAATATATTTCTTTTACGTCAAATTATTTTTGGTACATGAATATTATTCTTGAATTTTACTCTAGAAAGCGAGATCATGTTGACAATTTGGATATTTTTAAACTCTGGATAAATTTAAAGTCTTTAATATTTATCCTTGATTTCGTTGGATTTGATTTCGTTTGATTATTTTTTATATCATTGTCATCATCCTCATGTTTATATTGTGATGAAAGTCATCTTTGGCTTACGTGCATAGATGGACTTGGTATGATTATGACCAGGGATTATTCGGTATAATCATGACCGTAATGTGACGAATGATGTGGTAAAAGTCCTCGTTGGCCTTTGTAGTTCATTGATGGACCGGTTGTTGGTATGATTATGACCGGGGATTATCGATATAATCATGTCCATTGATGATTACATGAATATCCTTGGGTAGTAGTGCGGGGATGATTCGATTTTATTTATTAAATTTGAGTCTCGGTGATAAAGTTGATGAAAAACTTTTTAAATCATAGAAGATAGTAGATTTTATGCTCTACTTGACTCTTCTAATGGATTGCTTATTTTCACTGCAGGTTGTTGATCTAAAACTTGTTGTCTATTGTATTCTATCACCGTTATATCTTTGTTGAAGGCTAAGGATAATTTATTACGCATTATCTTAGTCATAATATTTCTTCTTGGGCTAGTTGAGCTCACCCTTTCTTTCTTTGTTCTCTTGAGAAAATGAGAATATAGTTTGGGACGAGTCTGGGGAGCGGATTGTGATCCGGATGGTTGTTTTAGTAGTCCTCATTATTCTATAAAATAGTGTGACAATAAATGTAATGATGACTCCATTGAGTGTGGATATTGTCTAGATGACAATATTATTATTAAAACTCTTAGATTATGTTATGTCGTATTTTACACGACTGTTGTATAATTAAGTTAAATTTGAATTTATGTACCATGTGTATCTGGCGACCCAAGATGGGTGATATATACCTGTTTTGGGGGCATCACAGTTGGTATCAAAGCTATAGAAAAGAGCCCCGAGCCTTTATCTGGTGACTTCCAAGTCTTGGGATGCACCGAAACTAGACTTTCTGTAGGGGACGTGAAAGTAGTATGCACTCAAACCAATCATGTTTGATGATAAAGCATATACTTTGTAACAATCTTATTCATTTCTTAATAAAAAATATTTATTTATCAAAGGCTTTTAAATTATCTACATGATGCTGTTTTATAATATGTGATAAACCCATAGTTTTAAGCAATGCTTTTAGAATAATGATGATGATCATTCTAATGAGATCTAAATTCTTAGAAAGATTAAAACTAAAATAGTTCCCAATCGTTGGATTACTAAATTGGGGATTAATGAATCCGGATAGATTGGTACATACGTTGCTTGCTCATTGAATGAGGATGATTGATCTCATGATCATTTGTGTGGAGACACTAAAGCAAGTATGTAGGTGCTTATTAGAGAATAAGTTCACTGAACGTGGCTCGCTAAGGAATACCTAATAGAGTTTTACTTGCCTGTCAATAGGAATTCCTGTAGTGATAATAGTACAAGTGATCCTTGGACTTAAGATCATCATAGTATCTTGTGTATGATGAATTATACTTTGACTTATTCCTTAAGACTCTTAGGGTATATCAAAGGGTATGCTTGGGTATAATAAGTTGTACATGGCGATAATGTATGATCGATAAAGAATCTATAAACACAGTAAAAGAAGAGAAATGTCTATGTGATTCGATAAATGACAACTCAAGAGTCCTTGGGTTGGCGAGAATGAAATTAGAAAGGAGTTTCTAATTTGCATTATTTGAGTTGTGCATTTAAGAGTCGAAAATACATATAATTAAATAAAATAAGACTTTGCAGTTATTCCATATCTTATATTTAATTGGAACATTGTATGGTGGAAGGATTGATTTATGCGGTAACAATTTACTCAAAGGTTCTTTTATGATTAATGTTGAAATCTATATTATACGGAAAGTCGTTAATCACTAGGAGGCTTATCCTATTGTAGAATAAATATTATTTATTTAAATAAATTATTAGTTTAATTTATTTATTTAAATAAGATTAGAATTGTTCTAATTGATTTATTCACAATCGGTTTAATATGGAGAACCTAAAGGGTCAATTGCGGCGCCCCAAAATAGGTATACATCACCCATTTCGAGTTGTCAATACATGGTATAGAAACAACTACAACTTTATTATTACAACAAGAAAGCGTGAGTTTGAATACAAATATTATCTTCTAGACAATATCTATACTCAAATAAATCCTCATCACATTTATTGATACATTATTTTACAAAAATGGTGAGGACTACTAAACAATTCTTTCTAAAACCTTCATTCCATACCCCGAGTCGCACTTTCATTATATTCTCGCCTCCGAGAAGAAAAATGGAACAAAAAGGAAAAGGGTGAGCTCAACTAGCCCGGTAAAAGAATATTATGACTAAGATAATATACAACAAATTACCGTTAGTCTTCAACAGGAAAAATCTAATAGAATACAATAGACAACAAATTTTAAATCAATATTCGCGTGAAAATAATAATTCATTAGAAGAGTTAAGTAGAGAATGCAAACTACTATCTTCTATGTATGAATTTAAAAGTTCATCGCTCATCTTTTATCCCTGTAACATCAATCAATATACATACGGAATCATATATTCATCTTTGCACTACTGAGCCAAAGATATTCATCGATTAGTCGTGTTCATCTAAACACTGTTCATCTTTTACTACGACCAAAGATATTCTTGAAATCATTCATCTTTGCACTACTGCCAAAGATATTCAATAATATCATCATTTAAGACCGAGGATGATGAAAAATATTTTAAAAAAGCGAATCCGGTGAAACAAAATGACAAGGATTAAGGATTAAGGATTAGTACTTTGTTTTATCCATGTTCAAAAATACCTCAAAAATAATCATAGTGGTGTAAAATTCAAGAATGATCAAAACATGGATCAATCAAAGCTAGTATCCGAATAGATATTTTGACAAAAAAGAAGAAATTTTATTTTTAATTGAATAGTGTCAGTATCGTGAATAGTGTCATATCACGTGAATAGTAACTCAGACACCAAAAGATAGAAATTTCCCAAAAAACATCTTCACGCTTTCGTGAATAGTACTCGTGAATAGTAACTCGTGAATAGTAACTCATGAATAGTAACTCGTGAATAGTAACTCATGAATAAGTAACTCCAACATGGAAAAGTTCCAAATTTGATAAAAAGTTTCAACCAATATTTCAAAGATAATGATATTGAAGAAATAATATCATTTGAGAAGAAAATAACATCCCTTACCTCGAAAGATTAGTACTTAAATTTGGAATCTAGGGTATAGTCTTTGAAGGAACTTGCAGACCGTCTAACAATACTCAAAGTATACTCACAAGAATACGCTCAATATATCGAGAGAGAAATAGAGAAACTTGGGTTTACGGTGTGTTTTTCAATTCTAACCTAAGCACCCTATTTATAGGAAAATGCTTAGAACACCAAAGTAGAAAATTGAATATAATATTAATATATTTTTCACATTTTCTTTAGCCCACCTTAGACAACTGATCTCAGCCCATTTGAATCACATGTGAGGCCAACTTAGTTGCAAAAAACGTTTTTTCTCAAAATAATTAACTAAAACTCCAAAAATTAATTATTTCGGAACTTCGGAACTTCAATAATTCATAATAAATAGCCCTTTTATCAGAAAATTCAAATCACACGAGTTTTTATAGGAAATTCAATTCTCTACAACTTTGCAGAAGAAAGTTTTTTCGAATTCCAAACAGAAATTGACCGAAATCCATAAACGGGCGATATTACAGGCTATAATCAAATTTTAGTCAATAAATGGGGTCCACCGACATGTTTAACATGTTTTAAATATTTATTGCAACAAAAATACTCTTCCTCCTTGTATACTCATATATCCCACATTCGTTGTAAAAATATCACCATTATTATATTATTATAATATAATAATATATTATTTTATCAGAAAAAGATAAAATTTTAATTTTCAACAATTGTCACATTAAAAATTTTCTCCATCTATATCCACATAAAATCAATATTTTCCTTATCATATGAATCAATAATTAATTATTCATAAATAATATTACAAAATCACAATATTGACAACCAGGCAGTTCCTAGGAAAGAGGGGGCTTTCCAATAAGAATTTCTCCTTACTGGCGCGCAATTAGGTGACCAAACCTCTCCTTAGACAGAACTTTCTAGACATTGCCAATAATGTTATCTAATAATATTATTAGGATAATATGAATTATTGCTTCGATAATGAAAAAATCTTGTGTAATGACAATTATTGAAACAACAATGAATATAAAATATCAACGCAAAGAATTATTAAATCAATAAAATCTTTGAGCGATAATTATCGTAACCATTATTGAGTAGTGCCTTCTTACATAAGAATAAATAATTGGTGCAATACTGGTAAGCTTCGTGTGTTTTAACCACCGGGTATTTTAACGAAGATTAACTTGATGAACAACTACGTAGATTAGTTTTAAACAACTTATATTTGTCGTTTTCTTCATCCAATCGCTTTCAGTTATGGGGCCCACATATGGGCTGGCTGAGTCGCATACGAATATTCCCGACAATGATCTGAATATTCCACGACCAAACGAATATTCCCCAACAACAATGAATATTTTATAACCACTTGTTTATTTTGAAATATTTGTGTATTTTAACCCTAACTATCCACATTAATCAAATCAACCCTTACTATTTCAAAATAATAAATAGAGAAAATTAAATTTCATTAATAATAAGTTGGGGTCTTACAGTCACACCATTAAAGGAATAATAATTATTTAAGAAGGTAATGGCATAATCGTAATAATAAGTAAAGTATATTTAATTTAATATATGGTGATAGAATAAATTAAATAACTTAATATTTATTATTTAATATTTTAGAAATATTAAATATAAATTAATAAGAGGAGTCTTATTATTATTATTTCTATTATTATTGTTATTTAATTCCTAAAGGAGTTTGGGAATTAATTAATAAAAGTACTCTCAAATATCCTAATAAGATTAGGAGGCTAATTAATTAAAAGAGTTTAATTAATTATTCCTAATAAGATTGGGAGCCTAATTAATTAAAGGAGTTTAATTAATTAAAATAAAGCCCAATTCCTTAATTGTTAAGGAGGGTTGCTCACATCTATAAATAAGAGGAGTCTTATTATGGGTGAGGTGGGGGTTGACGTTTTCATAGAATACGTAATTTCAATAGTTGGGAGAGTACACTCTTTTCTATGAGAGATAGAAAAACTAGGGTTTTGCCAAATACCCATCTTCTTGAATCCTTCTTCTTCCTTGGTGGATCACCTCTAGAGGCCAAACACTTGGATGGCTAACGTTGATCAAAGGAAGGAACCAAACCCGGTGGATTCAAGTTGAACGTGAAAAGGATTGGAGGTGAACTTGTACCCGAGGAAGCTCAAATCTTCAAGGGTATGATTCTTGTTCTTTCTTTTTCGTTTAATTAATAATTGTGCATAAAGGGTGATCTAGGTTTATGGTTTGTAAAATTTTAAACTCTAATTTTTACACGTTTCCGCTTATTTTTGCAATTTGATTGCGTTCATGAATATTACAAACCTAACAGGACGCCGTGAGTAACGGTGACATGTTGATAGGTATCATTGTGAGGTGTTATCCAAGTCTTGGATGCGGATCACAGTTGGTATCAAAGCTTAGGGATATGATCCCTAGCTAAGATGTGATGCTAGAACTAGGAAGGGAGAGACGGGTAATTCCTTCGCTAGTATGACCTACGTTAGTTTATTTGTTATTTAATTGGTCGGTCGGAGTATAAGGATAATATGTGGTATGTCAATTAACCCTTATTTTGAAACTATATTCTAGAATGATATCTGAAATACAGGAGATGAGAAATGAAAAAATCATGATAGAGAGGAAATAACAGGGAAGGTCTGATCCGAAAAGAAAGCAAGGTATTCTCATCTCTTGAACTACTGTGCAGTACGTAAATTTCGAGGGCAAAATTTTATAAGGAGGGGAGATTGTAAGACCCTGAATTTTATGAAATGAAAGTATTCAATTTTCTTATAATTATTATGTGATTTAGTAAATGGTTAAATTGAGAAAGGGTTAAAGTTAAGGGTGCTATTTGAAAATTTTACAAAGTAAGCAAGTTGTTATTCGTTGTGTCGGGAAATATTCGATTGGTCGGGGAATATTCATTTTCACAGAGAATATTCGTTCGATGACATAATCATTGGTGGACCCCCCAACGGAAGTATTGTCATATTTAGAAAACGACAGATTTATCTTTTATTAAAAATAACGGCGAAAGTGTTACCGTTAAAACCTGTTGAACTACCCTTAATAAAAGTGCGAAGAATACGCGTGGTTGCGTAGTAGCACGATATTGATTATTAATGCTTACGTAAAGAAGTCACTTTCGGTTATACTCAATTATTGCTACGATAATTCTTTGCATCATATCTCTCATATTATTGATTCAATTATTGTCACAGTATCATCTGCATAATATGTTATATTATTAAATCAATAATTGAGACGACAAAGTTATTCATATTATTATTTGCAATATTGACAATGTCTAGAAGTTCTATCAAAGAGAGGTTTGGTCACCTAATTACGCGCCAATAAGGAGAAATCCTTATCGGAAAGCCCCCTCTTTCCTGGGGACAACCTGGTTGTTAAATATTGTGAATTATAATATCAATGATGAATAAGTTCGCGTTGATTAAGGATGAAATTGATAGTTCCATTGTGTTGAAATTATTAGTGTTAGTGGAAATCGACATTTATTTCGATAATAATTGATGTCTGGAGGTTATATTGACCAATCAGGTAATTAACCGAATAAATGAGCAATTAATTGCTATTGATTCACATGATTATAACTATTTGTTCACATGTGTGTACAATTAATTCATATTCTTGTACTATTAGGGGAGATGGTGCAAGATTGATAATACTTGCATGACTAAATTAGAAATGAAGGTATAGTTGAAGGTACTATACTGTAATTGTTTTTTTCACATGATTAGAACTATTGAGTCATATGATTTACTATTGTTTCACATGATTTACTATTAGGGGAGGTGGTGCAAGTTTGATAATACTTGCAGGACTAAATTTAAAATGAAAAAAGAGAGGTAGGTATTATACTATAATATTTCGAGCCCCAAAATGTGCAATTATTGAAACTATATTTTCCTATAAATAGAAGCCCATTCCTTCATTATTTTTCACCAATTCACTAAAGCTATAGAGCAATTATTATATAGAGAAATTATAGAGAGAAAGAAGAAGAGAAGTCTGCTACCTCACTATTCTAGTATCCAGTTTTCTTCTGAGGTAAGGGATATTATTATTATAGTAAGGGGTATTATTTATTTCGTATTCATGAAGAGAATTATTTTCTTTCAATACTCGTAAGAGCTGTTATTCCATTCTTTATTATTATGTTAGAATAACCTGTCTATGCGAAGTACCTCATACATGGTGAAATTCTTCTATTATTCTATTCTTTATTATTCTGTTGGAATAACCTGTCTATGCGGTCTATCGCATGCCTGGTGAATTCTGTTGTTATTTCATTCTTTATTATTCTGTTGGAATATCCTCGTCTGTCGCGGATTACTACCGTGATCTAGTTCCATTCTTTATTATTACATTGGGAATAACACATGCATGCGATCACATCGCACGCATGGTGAATTCTTCTTCGTTATTCCATTCTTTATTATTACATTGGAATAACACATCTATGTGGATTACCGCATGCATGGTGAATGATCCTTTGTATTCATTCTTTATTAAATTGTGGAGATGATCTGTCTACGTGGATTACCGCATGGCGGGTGAAAATCCATTTGCAATTTCGTATATTCTATTAGACTCATCTGGGATATCATTTCTTTTGTACTTGTCATGAAATATCGTTTTCTTTGGTATTTTTTTGTTACGAGTTACTATTCACGGGTTACTATTCACCCAGTTACTATTCACTCTAGTATTATTCACTCGGGTATTCGGGGCACTTTTCGTGCCGAAGTACTATTCACGAGTTATTATTCACGGGTTACTATTCACTCGATTACTATTCACTCTAGTATCATTCACTCGGGTATTTGGGGTACTTTTCATGTCGGGGTACTATTCACGGGGTACTATTCCCAAAGTACTATTCACGGGGTACTATTTACCAGAAAAATATATTTTCTGTCCAAATTATTTTTGGTACATAAATATTATTCTTGAATTTTACTCTAGAAAGTAGTATCATGTTGACAATTTGGATATTTTTAAACTCTGGATAAATTTAAAGTCTTTAATATTTATCCTTGATTTCTTTGGATTTGATTTCGTTTGATTATTGTTTATATCATTGTTATCATCTTCATGCTTATATTGTGATGAAAGTCATCTTTGGCTTACGTGCATAGATGGACTTGGTATGATTATGACCAGGGATTATTCTTATATAATCATAGTAGTAATATGATGAATGATGTGGTAAAAGTCCTCATTGGCCTGTAGTTCATTGATGGACAATTGTTGGTATGATTATGACCAGGGATTATTCGGTATAATCATGACCATTGATGATTACATGAATATCCTTGACCAAGTAGTGCGGGGATGATTCGATTTTATTTATTAAGTCGAGTCTCAAATGATAAAGTTGATGAAAAACTTTTTAAATCATAGAAGATAGTAGATTTTATGCTCTACTTGACTCTTCTAATGGATTGCTTATTTTCATTGCATTGTTGATCTAGAACATGTTATCTATTGTATTCTATTAGTTGTTATATTTGAAGGCTAAGGATAATTTATTACTCGCATTATCTTAGTCATAATATTTCTTCTTGGGCTAGTTGAGCTCACCTTTTCTTTCAACGTTCTCTTGAGAAAATGAGAATATAATTTGGGACGAGTCGGGAATGGATCGACCGGTCCGGATGGTTGTTTTAGTAGTCCTCGGTGATTACTATAAAAAAGTGTGACAATAAATGTAATGAGAACTCTATTCGATTGTGGATATTATGCGGATGACAATATTATTATTAAAACTCTTAGATTATGTTATGTCGTATTTTATACGACTGTTGTATAATTAAGTTGTATTTGAATTTATGTACCATGTGTATCTGGCGACCCAAGATGGGTGATGTATACCTGTTTTGGGGGCGTCACAAAATATATCAATTTATTGCCAAATAAAATTACAACAATAGCTAACGTCATAAATGATTACTGTAATTTTCTTGACACATTTTTGTTAATTATCACAATTAATTAACAATCGTATAAATAATTGGAAATTAACCAAAAATACCCAAACATATGAATTTATGTCAAAAAATTTACAACAATATCTTAAATTCATAAAAGGAGTACTGGAATTTTTCTGGAATTTTTCGGATACGTTTGCTAATTTTCACAATTTATAAACTATTTCTTAATATATTGGAAATGAACCAAAAATTATCCAAATTTATTATTATTTTAATATTCTAGTAAAAACATTAATTATATGCTAATAATTAATTTCTGTAAAATTTCAGAATATAATAATTAATATAACTATTTTAAAATTAATTTTCATGCTAAAAACAATTAATAAATTATTTTCTGGAAATTAAATAAAAATTTCCAAATTGGGTAATGCCTGCGGGTTGGGGGACGGGTCAGTCGCGCGAGTCAGTGTTCACCCTCAACCTCCAACAATAATTTAAAGAAATGCAATTTTGCGACCCAAACTTTGATAAGTCATATCTCAATCCATTTAACTCCGATTTTAGCTCATAATATATCGTTGAAAAGCTTACAACGAGTACTACGCACACATACCAATATCACAGGAAACGGAAAGCTAGGCAGGAAGTTACGGCTGGTCAAAGTAAGCGATTTGATTATGTTTTCAAGCTTTTAAAACATTCATCAATGTAGTTTTGTATAAAACTTCATACATAGTATACATAAGATCGATAACTAACCATGCTTTGATACCAATGAAGCAAAAAATATTATCCATGTAGAGACATATTTACACAAAACACATAAATTAAATGTGTACCTCGTGATATAATCTTTTGGTGCGAAAAAACTATTTAGCAATGAATTGTCCTAGATCTGCAACCCAACGGCGTTTCTAAACTACAATACGAGAATGAAGCACAAATCCACGATTCGTAACAGTTAGGTTTAAATCTGTATTGGGAGAGACTACTGATATTAGTACGGGTGGGTATAATTTTTAGTTTTTTATTTTTAGAATGGGGATGATCTATTTGGTTCGGTACAAAAATAATGGATTAGGTTTGATATAGTTTTTATGGTTCGATATTACCGAACCGTACCGGTATATACCGATTTTCTATTTTTTTTATTAATAAATGATTAATAATAATAATAAAATAATAATAATAATAAAAATAAAAAAAATAAAATAATAATTATATTAATTTTTGGTATTTATTCGGTAAAAACCTGCATTAAATCAAATCGAATCCTAGAATCGATCCATTCAGATATCGATGCAGAAATTTGGCTAATTTCGGTGCAGATTCGATTCGAGGCGAGGCATTTACTGGGGTGCAAACCCCTAGATATTAGGATTTTTGGGCCAACTGATTAATACTAATTAATCGTGATCTACCGAGGGAGAGGAGACGTGAGTCTTATAGGCAAAAGTAGGTGAACCACTTCCCTGCAATCTCTCTAACTCTACAACTCTCAGTTACGTAATTTACTAGTCAATCACATAAGCTGATTAATAAACCAAATGAGTTGGACCCTTTATGGGCGCTCCATTTAAATACTAAAATCCAACATAATCCATTAATAAAATATGAAAATTTTTAAACTTTGGTAAATTAAGGAAGCCGCCGCATCTGTGGCCACTCGTCTCAATAACGAATGATCAAGATATCCGCCAAGAAGTTCTTGTAAGAATTTTGTGCGGATACATAAAAAGTCCAAAAATGATCGGAACATTGCTCTTTCTTAAACAAAATATTCTTTTTGTTTAACTAATTTTAAAATTTAATATATTTTTTGTTATAAATTTAAAATTGTCAATATATATGTCATTGAAAATGTTTTCGAAATAAGACGCATTATTGATTTGTTTTGATGTATTTATAATGTCAAAAGTTACAACCAAAACTTATAATGGGGTATTCTAAAATACAAAATTTTAATCTCAATTTTGATCATTTTGATTAAATAAAAATTATCATTATGTTAACAAATTTTTTTTAACGATATATAAAATAATAACCTTGAATTTACAATAAAAAGTTATTGAATTTTAAAATTTGATTGAATAAAGAGAAAAAGTAGGGTTGGAGAAGAAAACGACTGTTATGACATTTTTTAAAAAGTTTAATGTAAAAAGCATCCGCAAGAAGTTTGCCGTGATAATTTCTTGCAGATAGTAATAAAATCATTCTAATTTGGGTTGTCCAAAATTGCAATGAGATGTAGAAGATAGATTGATTGAAAAATGATTCATAGCCAACACTTATGAATTAATTGAAAAATGATTCATAACCAGCACTGACTATGGATCATTCCTATAAGAATGTCCCATAACAACTATTTGCTATATATACTATTTCAATAACTACATATGGGGCACAATAAAGCTTATCTCCCCTTTATCGGTAAAAGCTTCCCTCGTCGGTTAGGTATCCCCTTCCTTTGGCTTTTACAATTTTTTTCTATTATTTTTTATTTTTTATTCTCATAAATGTGGTTAAAAAAAAAAAAAATGCATCGGACGTTACCGGTCAATAAGTGCACCGGACCCCGAACCCGAACCCGAACCCGTTTCCCTCTCATTTATTTCCATATTGGCAGTGATGATCACGCATATGACACATCTCTCTCCATGGTAGGTGTTTGATTTTGAGCAATTATATGTCATTTTAGAAGATCACAATGGCAGAGAGTTTGTTGTTGTTTGTATTCTCACTAATTGGGTCCCATTTCCCCCTTTTTATTTGTTGTTGTTTGTATCGTCTTACTCAGCAAATGGATCTTGTTGAACACACCTCTAGGATGATGAGTAAAAAAAAGTAGAAATTCGAATATATCAGCGTAACCAACCCGACCCTCAAACCCGTTGGTATCCAAGGGCGAAGTCAGGAATTTTATCCGTCCTGGGCTATCAAGTACCAATCATATACACAAGAAATTATCTCACCAAGATCAATCATAAATTCAAATCATATATAGTAGTAAGGTTCAAAGGTACATAACATGTAAAGAAGAATGCCCTTCACTAGTTGATGCATGTTAGAGGCGTTTCTGGAGCCTTCAGTGTGGTAGAAGGCTGACATTAGAAAGCGCTTACGAGGTCATTGGTGAAGCCCATGGAAAGGATGGTGGTGTTGAATTCGGCGTTCGAGTCCTTCCGGTAGGAGCCTCACCTTAGGGGATACTCTTGGGTTCGGTGTCCAGGAGTCCTTTGAAATTTGGATCGTAACCTAACAATGCCGTGTGGAGTTCGGGTGGGCCTTGAGTCTTTGGGTAGAAGCCATTTGATGGTGGGGTTGTTTGGGCCTGCACAGTGGGCTCTCCTGCGTGCAGAGTTCAAGATCCTAATCATAATTGAATAAGGTAACTCCAAAGGTAGTGGTTGGATTGGATTCCACTTGCACCTTTTAAGGAGATTGTGTTGGACCCAAGTTATGGTAACTATCATGACTAGGAGCCCTAATCCGACTCGGAGAAGGATTCTAAGGTGGTGAGATACTATAAATATAAGGCTAAGGTTACAATTAATAGGTAATACCTACTTTTGAGCACTAAACACTTAGCCTCTATTGTTAAACATTAGAATGCTGTCACTACTTATTCTCACACTAGAATTTATTCCCAAGCAAGACTGGCAGTCAAGCTTCTGTGTGATCTGTTATTGTCTTGAGTTCTAGCAGCGTGGATTTTGTGATTGGACGCTGTGGGAGAAACTTAAGCATTAACATTGGCTTTAGAAGGAGGGCTTTAGTGTTCTTACAATCACATCGAGACTTTTTAGGTGAAGAGGCTATGGCGAGCGTGGAGTATGCTGTCTCTGACCACGAGAAGGCTAAAACACACCAGACCACCCAGGTGAGGGGGTTAGTCAAGAACAGATTGGGTTCCAGAATCCAAGGAGATCAGGTGGAACCGCCTCCCCCCCTCAAAAGACTTCTTCCTGACGGCGTACTTCAACCAAAGGCTAGTCAGGTCGACGAGAATCACTCACGGGCGCTTGAGGTGCATGGAAAAAGCCGAGGCGAAGGCAGTCGAGATCAAAGGGAATTCATTCTGCAGAAAAAGATGCAGCAGAACAAGGACGCAGTGATGGCCCTCACGCCTTCAGAAGAGGAGCTCAAACGGCAGATGGCTAACATGGGACGGAGAAACAGAGGCATCCCAAAGAAGCGTAAGCATCGAGCCGATCTTGAAGTCCCCAAGCGGAGATAGGCGGATAAGGAAAGGACTAGGCACCGAAGCCGCTCGAGGGATGGCCGAAGCCGGAGAAGGAGCCAATCAGCAGAGCGACGATCAGAACATCCAGGCAGTTCGAGACTGAGGAGGAGGGACGGGACTCCGAAACACGGGCGGGACAGACCCCGATCGTCCCTCCATAAAGGAGAGTCCGACCCCCTCGCTCAAATGGTGGCAGAATTGAAAAATTTACTGTTGGCAAAGAATTCGACGGGGATGCCTTCAGCCTGTATAGGGTCGCCTTTCTCGCCGGAGATCAATCAGGAGACAGCCGACCCCAAAAGGAAGATGCCCCCGATGGAGACCTACGACGGGATGGGGGATCCGTATGACCACTCAAATGGGTATGATAGGCTGATGACATACTACGGGCATTCGGATGCTGCCAAGTGTCATATGTTCGCAATAACCTTGAAAAAGAGCTCCCGGGAGTGGATGGGAACCCTGGAGACGGGATCAATTAATTTATGGAATGATCTTGGGAGAAATTCCACGCTTCGGTTCGGGAGTAATAAAGAGAAGGAAAGATCAAAGCCTCCTCATTGAAGTCGAGACGAAACCGGATGAAAGTGCGGGACAATACGTTAAGAGGTTACGAGAGGTCGTGGGGTCGGTGGCGAAATTAAACTCCCCACAAACCACAGGCTTCTTCACGGTAATCGGCTTAGACATTGGGAAGTCAAAAAAAAAGTTGATGAAGGATTTGGTGATCAACCCTCAAGAAGCTCGATGAAGCTTTCCACCAAGCCGAGGGACATATTGTAATAGAGGAGGCGATGGGAAACTTCAAACCCCACTCCCAATCCTACGAGAAACCCAGGGATCGGGATAAACAAAATTTTCAGAAGTCAGACAGTCAGGGGAGGTCAGATAACTATGGTAAGAAAAGCTATCTTGGCGGAGGTTGAGGCGGTGGGCGACCACCTTTCCCCAACAAAATGTCAACAAAGTCTACACCGCACTCAACACGGATCGGGCTAAAATCTTTGGAGGAGATGCTGAAACAAGCCCTTTTTGAACCATGCCAAGCGATCCCGAAGCACAGGAAGAGGGGTTGGAGCAGAGATATTGTGCGTATCATCGGTCTCGGGGCATATCTGACGAACGAATGCAACAACACGAAAGATCGATAGAGAAGAACGTCCGAGAATGGGCCCAGTGCGATATGTGGTTTGGCCGAGAAGGTTCGGAGGTCCCCAGGGAGGAGAACAGGGAACCGACACGAGAAACATAGCAGCAATCGCACCCACAAGCCCGAGGAGTGATTGATGTGATTTCGGGCGGGTCGGTAGGGCGTGTAACTGGAAGGAAGAGGAGCGGTCATCTCGAGGCCATATTGTCGGTAGCCAGTTCATCACCCCGAAAAGATAGGGCCTATTCAGGGGTATCCATCTCATTTTCGGACGAAGACTACCCTGCCGACCATATCGAACCACATGATGGGGCACTGGTAATAACAACACAGGTCGGGCCAGTCGACATGAAAAGAATGATGATCGACAATGGGTCCTCGGTGGACATACTCTACACGCATGCCTATCAGAGGATGGATCTGGGAGGAAAGAAAATGGAATTGGGAGGAGAGGATCCGTTATACGGTTTCAGTGGCGACTCGGTACATGTGTCAGGTACGATAGAGCTACTCATCGGTAATCCGGTTACCTGACCCCTCGAGAAGCGAAATAATTGTAAAAAATTTTGTAGTACAAGTGGATTTACTTAAAGCGCGCCATATTGGGAAAGGCCGACATTAGCGACATTACTGAGGCGTTGTAAATACATACCTCACTTCAAAATCAAGTAAGCGAATCGGAATGGCCGCATAGATCGCATCTGAATTCAAGAGAAAACCGGTGATACAGAAAAGAAGGATCTTCGACCAGGAAAGACAGAGGATCATAGATGAAGAGATTGGTAAACTGCTGGAGGCGGGATTCATCTTCGAGATCGATTATCCTGAATGGCTGGTGAATGTGGTTTTGGTTCAGAAGTAAAATGGGAAGTGGAGGTTGTGCATCGACTACACGGATCTGAATAAGGCATGCCCAAAAGATTTCTATCCTCTACCCAACATAGACCAGCTGATTGATGCCACTTCGGGGTATGGAATGTTAAGTTTCATGGACGCTTTATCAGGATATCACCAAATCTTGATGCACAAGGATGATATCCCGAAGACTAGCTTCATCACTCATCGGGCTATATATGCGTATCGGAAGATGACCTTCGAATTGCTGAACGCGGGGGCAACTTATCAACGGATGATGAACTTCGTATTCAGACAACAGCTAGGCCGGAGTATGGAAGTGTACGTGGAAGACATGATCGTAAAAAGCATGTCAGTCCGGGATCATTTGGAAGACCTAGAAGACTGCTTCAAAACAGTAAGGGAACACAAACTGAGACTGAACCCGACCAAATGTACCTTCGATTTGGGTTCAGGAAATTTTTTGGGATACCTGGTCAGCAAAAGGGGAATCGAAGCCAATCCGGAAAAAATCGTGGCGATCTTAGACATGAAATCTCTAAAGACATACAAAGATGTACAGAGGTTGATGGGCAGATAGCTGCCCTTCGGAGATTTGTGTCAAGGTCAGCCGAAAGATGTCTACCCTTGTTTGACACTCTCAAGGGTCCGAAGAATGATAAGAGCTTCTAGTGGACTTGAGATCGCGAAGACGGCGTTCAAGGATCAAGAAATATCTCGAGTTTAAGACCATTATTGATGAAACTGATCCCTTCGGAACCTTTATATTTATATTTGGCTGTGAGCCCGATGGTAATAGGGGCAACACTGGTACGTGATAAGGGAGGAAAGCAGTTCCCGGTATACTACGTTAGCCATGTACTTCGGGACGCAGAGATCAGATACCCGAACCTGGAAAAGTTCGCCTATGCCTTGATAATTGCCAGCAGGAAGCTCAGGCACTATTTCTAGGGTCGGCTAATAGTGGTATACACGGACCAACCGTTAAAGAAGATTTTGCATAAGCCAGATGTATCAGGTCGGTTGGTCGCTTGGGCGATGGAATTAACACAGTTTGCAGTAGAATACCATCCCCGGACGACAATCAAAGGGCAGGCCTTAGCAGATTTCGTGGTAGAGTGTTCCTTTACAGAGTCAGACGTAAGCATAGTGGCCGAAACCCAACAAGGGCAGACCTCATGGACCTTATACGTGGATGGATCAGCAACTTCAGACGTCAGTGGGGCAGGGGTCATTCTAAAAAGTCCCGAAGGGTTCAAGGTACAACAGGCCATACGATTTCAGTTTAAGGCCACGAACAACGAAGCAGAGTACGAGGCCATCCTAGCAGGAATACGATTGTCCCGAAGCTTGGAGGTACAGAAGTTAGTCATCTACAGTGATTCACAGCTGGTGGTCAAGCAGCTGTCGGGTGAGTATGAGGCTCCGGGGGCAAGAATGTCGAAGTACCTGGCCGAAGTAAAGGATAAGCTTGCATACTTCGCATCGCATAGTTATCAGGGGGTGGATCGGTCAGATAATACGATAGCAGATGCCCTAGCGAGATTGGGAATCACCGAAGCAAACTCCTTCAACGGATCGGTATACCTGGAGGTCTTAGAACGGCCCAGTGTTAGAAGATGAAGTGCTAGCTTCTGAGGCGACTTGACTGCTGGCTCACGCCTTATATTTCCTACTTGACTGACGGGGTTCTACCATCAGGCCGAATCCTTGCGAGAAAAATCAAGCATCGAAGCTCAAATTTTTACTCATCGTTGTGAGAGATGCATCTAGAAGGGCTTTCAGTTCTCCCTTACTCAAATGTTTAACCCCGTCAGAAGCGGACTACACACTTCGGGAAGTACATGAAGGGATTTGTAGGGATCACATGGGGGCCAAGTCACTGGCACACAAGATTTTGGGGTAGGGGTATTATTGGCCGACTATCTATACGGAGGCCAAGGAATTCGTTAGAAGGTGTCCCAAATGTTAGCTGAACAGAACCATCCCACATCAGCCTCCCGTAGTGTTGTATTCAATCCTATCCCCGATTCCTTTTGCTGTATGAGGAATCGACATCCTAGGGCCTCTGCCGAAGGCCAAGGGACAAGTTAGCTTTGTGATCCTGGTTATCGACTATATGACAAAGTGGGTCAAAGTCAAACCACTGCAGAAGATCACCGAACAAGAATGCCTAAAGTTTTTTAAAGAAAGAGTGATTTATCGTTTTGGTATCCCGATGGCAGTGGTCTCCGATAATGGAAGACAGTTTGTGGGGTCTAAGTTCGAAGGTTTTCTGAAAGAGTTGGGAATTCAGCACCGCAAGACTTCAATCGCCCACCCTCAATCGAATGGTCAAGTAAAAGTGACCAACCGAACCCTGCTCAACGGAATTAAAAGAAGGTTGGATGAATTGAAGGGTCGGTGGCCCGAAGAGCTACTATCTATTTTATGGGCATACCGGACTACTCTGAGAACTACAATTGGGGACTCTCCGTTCCGACTGGCATACGGAACCGATGCACTCATACCAGTCGAGATCGGGTCCCCTACTCTTCGAGTAAGTCAGTATAAAGAACTATACAACGATGAAGGTTTAAGAACAAATTTGGATCTACTGGAAGAAGTTCGGAACTCAGCTGTGATGAGGCTGGCTATCTACCAGCAGCAAACAGCTCGACACTATAATCAGAAGGTGAAGCCGAGGAGGTTTGCAGTAGGAGATTTGGTCCTCCGGGAGTCGGAGGCATCAACCCCCCAGAACACTAGCAAGCTAATGCCTAACTGGGAGGGACCTTATAAGGTGGTAGAGGTGACGAAGCTAGGTACATACCGGCTTCGAGCAATGGATGGTTTGGAAGTAAAGAATACATGGCATGCTGGAAGACTTAGAAAATTTTACCAGTAATAGTTATGTCATTCTTTTCTTTATCCATGTAACCTTTCAATCTTAAATGAAATAAATAAAAGTTTTCTTTGGAGATGCTTAACTTCATCTATATTCATACAACTCTTAGTACTCGAACGGACAAACTTCGGACACAATCCGGTCAGAAGGTTCGGAAAGACACCACTGATCGAGATAAGTCACAAGTATAATTGACCGAGAAAACTATAAATTTTTTATTCAGACAAGCTTAGGGCACTATCCGATCAAGAGGTTCTGAAAGATACTACTGATTGAGATAAGTCATAAGTATAACTGATTACAAAGATTTATGGACAAAATACTCTATTTTATTTATACTTGAAAATTTTTACAAAGCCCGATCGCTTACGATTCGGGCGAAGTACAAATAAAAAGAAAAATGAAAAAGTACAAAAATTACAAGTCCTAACAATATCTATTCGGGAGGTGGGTCATCTTCGGCTTCAGATTCTTCTTCGGAGGAATCAAGGATGGAGGCATCGAGCCCAGCAGCGGTCAGTTTAGCTCGAGCCTTCTCACGATAAGCTTCATACCCATCACCAAACTGGGCCATAACCTTCTCGTTCAAAGCGTCTGACTCTTCAAATTCGACAATGGCTTGTTGTTGGGCCTCGGCGATCTTCTCGGGGAAAGTGTTAACGATGGCTGTTAAATCATTGTTCGCTCCGATCACTTGCATCATTTTGACATGCATCTCAGAGAACTTCTCGGTGATGGCGTTAATAGCTTTCTCCCAATCCTTGACATCCCCATATAGGCGATCCCTCTCCTTCAGAAGTATTGCATATTTCTTTTCGAGCTCCTCAGAATGGCGTTCAGCTCGGGACGCCTTATTTCGGGTCTCGACATGGAGATCCCGCTCCTTTCGAAGTCATTTCGCGCAGCCACCAACCTCTGCTTGACAGCAACCGCGTCAAATCCTTAGCTGAACCTCCTTTTTCGTGGTTCGGGCCAGGGGAGGGATGGATCGTGCGAGAATGGCGTTGGCCTACAGCAAACACATACATCAGAAATTGAAGTAAAAACACAAGTTTACAACAGCAAGATAAAGTTTACTCTAAGTTACCTGACACTGAGCTCGAACGTAGGCTACCAGGTACTCCTCGAAAGAGAATCCCTTAAACCGTTCGTCATCGCCCGAAAGCTTAAAGTGATCGAGCAGTTGAGCAGAATACTCAGAGGGACTTTTAGCCAACAAGTGGTTGGCGAGGCGTGGGAGGAGCTTGGTCAGAGATAGGTGTGGCGCCCCAAAATAGGTATACATCACCCATTACGAGTTGTCGATACATGATATGTAAACAACTACAACTTTATTATTACAACAAGAAATTGTGAGTTTGAATACAAATATTATCTTCAGACAATATCTATACTCAAATAAATCTTCATCACATTTATTGATACATTATTTTACAAAAATGGTGAGGACTACTAAACAACTCTCTCTATAACCTTCATTCCATACCCCGACTTGTACTCGCTTATATTCTCGCCTCACGAGAAGAAAAATGGAACAAAAAAGGAAAAGGGTGAGCTCAACTAGCCTAGTAAAGAATATTATGACTAAGATAATATACAACAAATTATCATTAGTCTTCAACAGGAAAAATCTAATAGAATACAATAGACAACAAGTTTTAAATCAATATTCGCAATGGAAATAATAATTCATTAGAAGAGTTACGTAGAGAATGCAAACTACTATCTTCTATGTATGAATTTAAAAGTTCATCGCTCATCTTTTATCCCCTGTAACATCAATCAATATTTATCTGGAATCAAATATTCATCTTTGCACTTCTGTGCCAAAGATATTCATCGATTAATCGTGTTCATCTAAACACTGTTCATCTTTGCACTACGGCCAAAGATATTCATCGAAATCATTTATCTTTGCACTACTGAGCCAAAGATATTCAATAATATCATCATTTAAGACCGAGGATGATAAAAATATTTTTAAAGAAAGCGAATCCGGTGAAACAAAATGACAAGGATTAAGGATTATGGATTAAATACTTTGTTTTATCCATGTCCAAAAATACTTCAAAAAATAATCATAGTGGTGTAAAATTCAAGAATGATCAAAACATGGATACAATCAAAGCTAGTATCCCTGATAGATATTTTTTAGGCGAAAAGGAAAATTTTCATTTTTCGATGAATAAGGTCAGATATTCAGTAAATAGTGTAAGTATCGTGAATAAGGCCAGTATCGTGAATAGTAACTCAACACCAAAAGTTCCAAATTTGATAAAAACTTCAGATCAATATTTCAAAGATAATGATATTGAAGAAATAATATCATTACGAAAAAATAATATCCCTTACCTCGAAAGATCAAGACTTTAAATTTGAAACATAAGAATATAAGCTATGACTTGAACTTGCATCGTATAGCAATACTCAAAGTATACTCAAAATACTCACAAGAATACGCTCGATAATATAGAGAGAAAACTTCGGTTTACGGTGTGATTTTCAATTCTAACCTAAGACCCTATTTATAGGAAAATGCTTAGAACACCAAAGTAGAAAATTTAATTTGATATTATTATTATTTTTCTAAATTTTCCTACATACTAACTAAATTCAGCCATCAACCACACCCCAATAAAAACAACAAAAACGTTTTCTCACTTAAACCATTTAAAACTTCAAAAAATGATAATCAATTAATCCAAACTTCAATAATTCATAATATATAGCCCTTTTGTCGGAAAATTGAATCTCGCGACTTTTTATAGGAAATTCAATTCTCTACAACTTTGCGAAGAAAGTTTTCCAAATTCCAAACACAAATTGAAGCGAAATCCACAAACAAAGCGATTTTACAAATTTATAATCAAATTTCGATCGATAAATGGGGTCACTGAGCATGTTTAACAAGTTTTAAACATTTATTGCAACAAAAATACTCTTCCTCCTCGTATACTCATATATCCCACATTCGTTGTAAAAATATCACTATTATTATATTATTAAAATATAATAATATATTTAAATGAATTATTTTATCGAGAAAAAGATAAAATTTCAATTTTCAACAATTGTCACATTAAAAATTTTCTCCATCTATATCCACATAAAATTAATATTTTCCTCATCATATGAATCAATAATTAATTATTCACAAATAATATTACTGAGAATCACTGATATTAATGATTGAAAGCGGTTCAGGAAAGAGGGCTTTCAATAAGAATTTCTCCTTCTTGGTAGCGCTTGATTAGGTGACCAAACCTCTCCTTAGACGAGAACTTTCTAGACATTGCCAATAATGTTATCTAATAATATTATTAGGATAATATGAATTATTGCTTCGATAATGAAAATCTTGTGTAATGACAATTATTGAAACAACAACAATATAAAATATCAACACAAAGAATTATTAAATCAATAAAATCTTTGAGCGATAATTATCGTAACCATTATTGAGTAGTGCCTTCTTACGTAAGAATCAATAATTGGTGCAATACTGAGTGTCTTCTTGTGTTTTAACCCCGAGTATTTTAACAGAATTAACTTGGTAACAACTACGTAGTTATTTTTTTAAACAACTTATATTTGTCATTTTCTTCATCCAATCGCTTTCAGTTATGGGGCCCACAAAAGATCTATACGTAAATACGAATATTCCCCGACAATGCAAAAATATTCCACGACCAAACGAATATTCCCAAACAACAATGAATATTTTATAACCACTTGCTTATTTTAAAATATTTGCGTATTTTACCCATAACTATCCACATTAATCAAATCAACCCTTACTATTTCAAAATAGAAAATTAAATTTCATTAATAATAAGTTGGGGTCTTCTGATAGGGTGGCGGCGATGTTGGGGGTCGACAAACAACAATTGGGCATTCATTTGTTGTGGTTCGTGGTCTTCGGTGAGTAGCGATTTTTTTGGATCGAGGTTGAGAGGAGCCTCTTGGATCCTCCGAATCCTCGATCACCTCGGTTTGAGAAGGAGGTGGCGGAAGGTTTGACCGGGAGAGTTGACGAGGGCAATAGTGGTGGGAACTTTGGAGGTAGGCTTGGAAGATTTTTGGACTTCTTCAACAGAGCCGCCTTCTCCGCTCGACTCATCTTTAACGCCACCTTGTTGCTGGTCGGGGGATCGGGGCCTGATGTGGATCCCACCGACAGCTCTGTGATGGGGATGGTTTCTTCTTTAGCCGCCTCGTTGGTGATCAGGAGGCAAATTGGTTCAATTGTGATGGGAAGAGGAGTTAAGGACTCAGCGGCTCCGTCGGGCTTGAAAATCGTCACTGCACAGAAACAGACGGGTTAAGTCATAAAACACATGAGAAGAAAGAAGAGAAAATAAGAGTGAAATTGTTCGGTCAGCAGAGAGACACTTACAGCCGTGTTTGTATAACCAGGCCTCGTTGGATAGAACTGCCAGACTCCAATCGGTCTTGCTCCACCTTTTATAAAAAGATTTGAAGGCGTCGGCTCTATCCTTTGGGAACTTGGACACCTTAGCCACGGGGTCCTCAGGATGGGCCCATTGAGGGAGTAGTCGGAGGTCGGTTCCTCTAGCAAAGAACCACTTGTCATGCCAACCTTTGTTGCTCGAAGGGGTCTTGACGGGAGCGGTTTAGGTGGGTCTTTTATTTAATTGCTTCAAACCAGGCTCTTTCGACCCGGTTACAGTGAATAGGGAGAAGAAAAAGTCAAGACCTGGAGTGATCCCAATCTCTTGACACAAGGCGATAAAAGAAACTAAATGGATGTATGAGTTCGGCACCAGTTGTGCGAACCCGATCCCCGCAAAACAGAGGAAGGAAGAGATAAATTCATGAAGGGGGAACCGAACCCCATATTTTAGAAGGTATAGGGGGACGTCCACCCATTCGCCTTCGGGCCTCCAAAACATTTTATCATCAGGATTTGGTGCCCGAAGCTTATATTCTTGGGGGATTTTGAAAAGGGTTCGGATGTTTGGGATTTGAGAAGATGTGATGGTGGAGGGGGCGTGGAGATGAGAGAACTCTTTACTCGAATGGTAGGCGTTTCGGATTTTGGCTTCGACACTTATCGAAGTGGGCAAGGTCGAGGAAGTGGTGATATCAGTAGGAGTCACCAGCAGATCGACCGGAATCAGGTCGCCGGTGGTGACGGATGGAGGAATTGACTCACTGGCAGGAAGAGGAGTGCTAGAGTCAGCCATTTAGGGGCGATTGGAAGGGAATGAGACACATATGTGAACTTTTAGGAAGAAAATGAACAAGAATGAAGCTCAAAAGCAAGTGGAATGGTTGAAATCAGCAGGAATAAGAAGGAATTAAGAACGGAGTACTCGCCGGAAATCGCTCTTGCCGAAAAAATTTGAACAGAGATTCTGTGGTGAGAAGATTCTGGAAAAGTGATAATGAGGGGGAAGAGGGGGTTTTTACAGGTGTAGGTGCACGTTCCCCAAGGGCGGCTAATAAATACTCAAGGTGGGACCAGGCATGGAAAGGCGTGCAGCATTTTGAGAATTGAGGACAGACCGTTTGGCTTTCCCAAACAACTCATCATTAGCTGTCATGACCTTTCGCATACCTGACCTCTTGAGTCTCTAATTATAAATATATTATAATCAGAGACTAGGGGCAATGTTCGGGAGCGTTTTACCGACCTTCGTGTGGGCTGAAGGCCTGACACTAGAACTACTTTACGAGGTCATTGAGCTGAAGCCCATGGAAAGGATGGAGGTGTTGAATTGACGTCAGGAAGTCCTTACGGTGGAGCCTCACCTTAGGAGATACTTCTTGGGTTCGGTGTCCAGGAGTCCTTTGGGTAGGACACGTAACCTCGTCGTGTGGAGTTGGGGTCGGGCCTTCGAGTCCTTTGGTAGAAGCCCCAGTTGATGGTGGGGTTGTTTGGGGCTGACGGTGGGCTCTCCTGCGTGCGAGTTCGGGATCCTAATTATAATTGAATAAGGTAACTCCAAAGGTAGTGGTTGGATTGGATTCCACTTCCACCTTTTAAGGAGATTGTGTTGGACCCAAGTTATAGTAAATATCATCATTACTAGAGCCTTAATCAGGCTAGGAGAAGGATTCTAAGGTGGAGAGATCTTATAAATATAAGGCCAAGGTTCTGATTAATGTGTAATACCTATTTTTGAGTATTAAACACTTAGCCTCCATTGTTAAACATTGTAACGGCCTGTACTTATTCTCACACCGGAGCTATCCCCCGGCGGCACAAGCCGTCAAGCTTTCTGTGTGATCTGTTATTGTGCAGGTTCTAGCGCGTGGATTTTGTGATTGGACGCGCCGACGAAACTTGGCGTTAACAATACACTTTCTCTTGGTTTAAAGAAAGAAAACAAAGTTTTTTCTCTTGCTTCATTGACTTTCCATTGTGACTTATTCAAATTAAAAATCCTCAAAACTTGAAAATTCAAAAATTACCTTCAAAGTTCAAATTGAAATTCTTTAAAGTCAAAATTTAAAAGTAAAGTAAAATTCATAAATTACCTTCAAATGATCCACTCGGGCGTCGTCGACGAGCCTTTGCTTCTGAGTTCCGAGGAAGCGTTGCAAGGCAGCAACAATAAGAGCTGAAGGAGGACGTGTTGCAAGGTTGTAACAATTGGAGCTGGAGTGGAGGACGCGTCACAAAACTGCAATGCAACAATTAGAGTTGGTGGACCATTGACATACCATTTCGATATGATCATTTGCGCTCTCTATTTGTTGGGTTATTTGGGTATTATGTATTAATATTGGAATGGGTTATTGAAGATATATAAGTACTAAATATTTGTCAAAAACTTTACCCAAGCTATAGCTCACTCCAGTCCAAGTGTATCTCCACCCCTGTTGGTATCCATCATGCATGGAAGACACAAAAAAGGTCATTCCCACCATAAAACTCATAATCAAATCTAGTAACCCAACTATGACGAAGTTTTGCTTTAGATATGTTACCTTTTTTACTTCAGATTCGTCTTGCTTTAGATATGTTACCTTTTTTACTTCAGATTCTCAATAAGACGGAAATTGATATTTTCATAACACTTTTTAATATCTCACATATCGTCGCTATAGGATCTATATTGACGGTTTTCATGTGAAAATTTTATTTTTTGTTGTGGATTTATTAGTTTCCTAAAATAAATTAAACATTTCGGACTCGATTCATACTTGTTTGATTAAAAGTTTGACTATAAAATAAACCAAACAGTTCGGACTCGATTCGTTCTCGTTCGAATAAAAGTTGGATTCGAGTTCAATTCGAAATATAAATTATTCAAATATGAATAAATTTTAAAGTTCGATAAATTACTTGAACCTCTTCATATTATAATTTTTTATCTCGAAAAGTTCAAACTGCTCGGACTCGATTCGAGTTAATATCACTATAATATCACTATTTTTTTTGGTAATAGTTCGGGTTAAATTTGGAGTCAAAATCAAAATTATAGTATAATAAACCACAGTGTGTTTTTTCAATAGTATTTTCTTGAACATGTTACGATGTGAGACTGAGATATTACAAACTCTCATACTTAAATACCCCTCATTAGGTTGAATATAGTAACATAAAACCTAAAATTTTTGCTTATCTAGCCATCCATCGGGTTGAATATATAGTTGTAATCTAAAAATTTTGTCTATCTATCCATTATGAGATAATATCAACGACTTACAAGACTAGCCTTCTTGTCCCCAATCCGATCCGAGTTTTTGAGAGTCGGTTATGATACCATACGTAACAATTCGGGTCAAATTCGAATCCAAATCAAATCATACCATAATAAAGTCCAACGCATTTTTTTAACAGTATCTTTTTGGGTCATTTTAGCTCAAAACAAATTTACCCAAAAAATCATAATTAAAGGTATTAATAATAACTTGGTTCTTATATATACATCTAAATATCACATATATTACGATGTGGAACTAGATGATTACATTTCATGCATTGAACGGTAAAAAAATAATATAAAAGTTTAATAAATCATACCAATAATTTAAATTATAGGACCTGCGTATTATTATTTTTTCTCAGTGTTTTTGTTTAGTTTGTGCACAATATAGAAAATATAGAAAAATATTATGTAAATTCTTCAATCAAAAAAGTATTATTTTTCTTTTTATTCAAAGAAATTAAAAAATAACTCTAAACGGTCTCTAATTTTTTTTTAAAGTAAAATATACTTTTAAAATAATAGTACTATAAATTACACATGGTCTCTAATTTATTTTTAATTTTGAAGGATAAAATATGAATAATTTTTAATTTAGGAGTTAAAATATTACTTAACTGTCAATTTGTTTCCCTTTCCTCCAACACATATTAATATGACTAAAATATATATATTAATAAATACAATTGTAAATAATTATATTTCAAAAAAGGCAATATAAAAATGTTTAAAGGTTATATAATTGATGGTCAATAAAAGTTTTTGATAAAAAAATAAATAAGATTTGTTTTTTTTCAAGAAAGTTTTTTACAAAAAAATAAATAAGATTTTTGTTTTCTTTTTTAACGAATAGTGGACTGACTTGGGCCGTCAGGCCGACTAGAAAACGCACTGTCGGAGTTATTTTCTGTCCTAGATCCCTCACTCCAAAACCCTAAAACCCTCAGCCGCGTGGCCAAGAGAAGTTCTCCTATTCAAGATTCTTCAATGGCGGTAAGTAATCCTTCATGTATTTCGCGGTGCTTCTTTCTCTTACCCTGAAAAACAATATTTTCCGTCCGAACAATGAATAGGGCTAAATTTGTGCTTCATTCTATATATCTGTCGAAATTTAACCAATTTAATGCACTATATTTTGTTATGTGTTTGTTAAGGATGTTTAAAGAGGAAAAGAAATATGAATGTATGTTGTGTAATGTTATCTGTTTTTATAACTGTTTTATATATATCTTAATCTAGATTTTGTTACAGATGTAAGGTCATAATTCATGATAATTGGGTAAATTTGTTGTGCCTTTTTGTATAGTATTTTTTCCCTCCGTTTCAAAACATGAGATACATTTTGAAGTCAATTTGCAAAATCCTAAAATTTAAAATGGGCGTTAATTCATTTAAGTTTGGAAAGCAACAAGTATAGTAATTAGTAGTACTTTATAAGTAATTTACAATTGTTATAATTTTTTTGTACTAGAATCAAATAAATTTTAGCACATTGACTTTAAATGTCAAATTGTATTTCTCAGGTTGGAATTGAGGGAATATTTTCGTTTTGATTCTATGATCTAAAACTGGAGATCAAGTGATTGACCCATCTTATTGCACCCCTTTTGATTTTATGTTGTGCAACTATGTACTACTTAGATAAATTTTGAGCCTCATGGCTATTTGTAGATAACAAAATTATGATTTGACTCTTATTTAGTGATGTTGGGAAAGGAAGGTAGGATAATGATGTAGTGCAGCGAGTGAGATACTTATTGTTTTTCGATTACAATGAATATGATCAAGCTTAGTCACAGAGTAACTGTTAGTATTTAGATGGAAGCTAGACTTTTAAGGGATTTGTCTTTAGAAGTACAGAACTTTAAAACTACAAAGGGATCATAATTTCTTTGAAATAAGAAAGTGTTAGTTGATATGAGTTAGTAACTTATTTGGAGTTCTTAAATATATTACAATAGCATAGGTACAGTATACCTTGATATTCAATTTGATGTTGCATCATAAGTTTATAACACGTAGTTGTTATAATGAAATTGGGACTAAAATGAGTGTGGAATTTTGTCTCTTTATGGCTGTAATTGATATGGAATCCCTAACCATGAAATATTTGTAAATTGGACACAACCATTTCTACAGGCAGAAAAAGTAATAGTGTAATCCAAAGAATTCACCCGAATTGCTTTGGAGCTATAGTAGCAATAGTTTGTTCTTTGATCAACCTCTACAATAGATTTTGTGGAGAACTACTTCAACCCAAATTGCTTTAATATTTCATTGTTCTTGTTTAGAGATCTACCATTATTAGTCAGTTTTCAGGCGTCAGTTGTTGTTTTAGCCCAACAAGCTTATTATCTTGATGTTTTGCCCTCTTTTATGACTCTTGTGCGATCAATAGAACTTTCCAAACCCCTTAATTTAACAACGTGGAGGAATTATTCAGAGCTTTCTCATGGTTTACTGTTTCCATTTTATATGCTTCACATACGTCTAGAAATTTAGCTTTCCTCGTGTGACCTTGGAAGTACATATACATTGAGGGAGTTACAGAAAGTACGCTGTTATGGTATTACCTAATGTCAAGGCACATTATCTACATGAAGTTCATTCTTTCAAGGGAACTCATCTTTAATAATGGAAGTTCCATCCTAGACTTGGATGAAAGATGCCAGAGCACACAGTCAGCGAGTTAAGGCATCTTGAAACATTCCCACAGGCCGTTCCTTGGTAAAAATTGTTTTTTATGTAATAAAAGTGTCTGTTTCTTTTTGATTTGTGTTGAAATTGTAGTTGGGTTCTGATACGAGAATGATGCTTTCAATGGTTACCTTTTTGTGTGCTCATCAAATGATATTCCTTTAGAGAGCTCACCACTAGCTTTTAGAAGCATGCATCGGCGGTAGAGCCATCTTGGCTAGGTGGTTTACCTTTTCCTGATCCAGAAATAAAGTTGTTTGCCTTTGACTTTCATAGATACCTATTTTCGTTAAAAGTAATAGAAAGGAGCCATCAAATGGATTCCACAATCCATTTTTTTAAATTCTAGGTAGTATATTTTTCCTTATCACCTCCAAGACACCGTGGGAAATGTGAGATCTAGGCAACCCGCTACATCCCGATTTCCTTGATCCTTCATCTGATTGGGCTGACGTACGGTGGAGGTTGGTTGAAGATGATGTTATGCAGCGTTATATATATAGGATTGCACTTATCTTGTAAGCTACTGACCTTGTGAGCTTGACACTCTCATAGCTATGGTAGACATGGAATATTGTTTCTAGCGGAGAGATTACAAAATGTACTTGACATTTGGGCTCTTGAACAAAACTACCGTAGTTAAACAGTTACTAAATGGACCCGAAATCTCTTCCTTTGAGTCATCTACTGGTGCCATTGCAAGAATTGAGCACGATCTGATGATCAACTGAACCATAAGAAACTGATGATTGCTGAGAAACAACCTTATGATTTGAGGGCTTAATTCCTCCTGAACAAATTCCAGCATCAATATGCCAAGGAGAGAGGATAAACTATCTCACTTGTGCAGTGTGGGGGAAATTAAGTACATATTTGAGAGCATCAATAATTGTATCTTACGCTTTGGTACCATCATAATTGTTGTTATAAAGTATAATTTAGTGTTTATGTCGTACCTACAGTATACATGTGTTGATGCTTCTAAAGCTTTGGTGCCTAACTGTATCAGTGTTATGTGCTTTACCATAATAAGGGAGGGAGGTCACACGATCAAAACTTTCCAACTCCAAAAATTTGGTCTGCACGGCTCTTGTGGGGGATGCATACTTGTGGGATTAGTAGAATGCTCTAAGGCCGTCTGATGAGATGCTGTATCAATATTATTTTACAAGAGATAAAAAACTGTATATATCAGATATTATTTATACTTAAGAGCATAAGATAAAAACTTTGTGTATGCTTTTGAGTATATATTGAGCTATATCTGATAATTATTTATTCTTAAGAGCATAATTTACTAAAAACATTTGTGTATGAATTTTAAGAAAAGTATATACTAATGCTACGGGTATATATATATTATTATTGTGTAGAAGTTTGTTTCACATACCCTGCAGCTTGAATCTTGTTATTTGAATATTGCAGACTGTTCCGGTTAATCCAAAGCCTTTCTTGAACAATTTGACTGGAAAACCTGTCATCGTCAAATTGAAGTGGGGCATGGAGTACAAAGGTACTCTACTTTCAGATGTTCCTTTCTACTTCAAATTTCATTTAAGTTCTTTGTATATCCTGTGTTAAAATTTAATATCCCCTATTATTTGTTATCCTGGCATTTGATAATTGGAAATTTCATTTCAGGTTATCTAGTCTCTGTGGATTCGTACATGAACTTGCAGGTAAATGAAGTCAACTTTCCGATATATTTGTATTTAAAAATCGTTGTTTCCTTGTATGAGGCTGTGTTTGTAGTTCTTAGGCCACCAGTTGAATAAACTTCTTTAGAGCAATATAGTGTTTGCAATATATTATGACCAATATAAATACTGTCTTTTATGGTACCATTATGTTTTATATGCTCCTTGAACATTTCCTTTAAAATTATTTGGTGAAGGTTTATAAACTGATATTTTTCTATCTATTTTGGAACTTGCTTTGTTATCATTGACCAATTTAAATTGCAGCTTGCAAACTCTGAAGAATATATTGATGGACAATTCACAGGGAACCTTGGAGAGATACTAATCAGGTATGTTTATCACTTTAGTATGGTTTGTTGAATTATATGATTTTTTTTTCATTTTGTTATATGTCTAAAAGCATAATAAGGGAGAATACAATAAATTAAAACAATATGCTAAAGTAGAAAATACGAATTTTGCCTCTCTTATTTATGTAATTATATTTACTGAAAAGAGTGCCCCATCTAATTTCTGAGCATCTGCAGGTGTAATAATGTTCTATATATGCGCGGGGTGCCAGAGGATGAGGAACTAGAGGAAGCGGATCGCGACTAGAAGACTACTTTTAATTTGTATTCTAAGTACTGCAATAGATTGAATTACTTGGAGTTTAGATTGCCTGACAAAGACGTATTTACTTATTTTTGTGCTTAGAAGTGTTCAACAATATCTGCTTATTACGCTATGTTGGTTGTATAATGCTTGATGCTATTTTCTCTGGCGGGTTAAGCTTTCTTAGAGAACTGTTATATCTGTAAGCATAGCTCACATTGAGGTTACATTTTGGCACATTGTTCCATATAGTGTTGTCACCACCTTGAAGATGGCTGGAATTGAAACGATCTATAATTTGCCATTCTGATTTTGCCTAAAATGATTATTGTCTAGTGGGAGCACTCCCCCTCTGTGATCATTGGTTGGGGAAATATTTTATCTTTCTGTGTGCTTATAATAACATTATACTGTTGATTTAGAACTTGCTGTTTTTGCCTTTTATTTTGATACTCATCCATATGGCTGCGAACTCCCAGACAGAGAGGGCTTTACTGCAATTATCTTTAGTAAATTAGATTCAACTCTATTCACTGCGACTGTATTCATGCCAACTTGAAATTAACAACTGGTTTTTGGGGACATGTTGGCCTACAATCATGCTCACTTTATTCGGTATTGTTAATCATTTTTGCCTGCAATTGCTTTGTATCTTATTATTCTTTCGGTGGAATGAGTTGTTGGAGGCTTAAAGCCAAGAGCTTATGGATTCAAGCTTGTATGATTCAAATCCGCATATACTTTGAAAAATTGTGAGCGACTCTACAAAATAGAAATTAGCTGTTAGTTTATGCAATACCTGCCCTATTCATCGCATTAAAATATGTTACTTGAACTTATGAGGTACTCCCTCCGTTCTTAAAAGATTATCGTTTTAAAAGAAAAAAATTATTTTAGTTTATTTGTCGTTTATAATTTTTTAGGAGAATAAATTGACTCCCTACAAATTATTTAGAAATAATAGCTGATAGTATTAAATGAACTTTTCTTAAGAAAAATCTTTATGCGTTTTGATGGCATTTATTAAAGAACATGTGCCAAAATCATAACCTGTCATGATACATTTACTCGTGTTCTTTTCTACCAAATTTGACCATTTATTATTGAGTTGATAAGAGCTACTTCGAAAACAAACAAAAAGAGCAAGTCTAAAGTATTTTCTTAATTCTAATAAAGCGAAACCGGATCAAATATGACTTGTTGCGCACTTGTATGTACTGGAGAGATTTACTTATCGTATGACATTAAATCACACTCTCAAATCGAATAATTATCCTTCTTCCATGATAAATTAATTAGGGATACTTCTTATAGAATTTTAAATACATTGTTATGAAAGATGGTTTATGAATTTTAACAAAAAAATATTCACAATGTTTCTCAATTTTATTTAAGTCTAATAATATGTAGTATACATTAATATAATATATGGTGAGACGCTTCATATTATTTATAAATTTCGTAGTTAATGTATGAATGGAGTATATATATATATATATATATATATATATATATTAAACATGTTTTAAAAATTTTGATGATAGTATTTAAATAAATTTTATATATTAATTTTCAAATAGGTGCACGAATTCACCTACTAGTTAAGCTTAGTAATTTATGTATACGGGGTGGAATAATTCCAGGGCTCCGTTAGAGAGGTAAAAAATTTCTTTGCTTTTCAAAATTTTAAAGTGCAAGTGGCCAATTACAAGTTAAGCTCGCCGGCAAAGTGAGTAGTCAGATTCCAGGAATGGCTGCTGTTGCTAACGATAAATCACACTGTAAAGAAGAATTTTTTTGGAGTATCTGTAGAATGCCGTTTTGGCACAGCTCTACCAATTCTACTACTAGTACGGTTAATAAGGTTCATCAGCAAAACCAAAATAAGCTGGGTGATCCATCTTCTAATCATCATCATTCTTCCAATTTAGTCTCGTCTATGGCAATGTCTCTTCTTCCCATTAGGCGTAGGCTCAGTCTTGATCCCTGGAACAAGCTCTACTTCCCATGTATGTCTTCTATATCGATTCTCTCTCTGTCTCTCACCCATTTCATATATATTAGTGTTATAATTTGTGTTTATGTTGCTTTGGACATAATTTGATGAATTTTCCTGTGATTAGTTCTTCATTTTTAGATTCTCTGATCTGGGTCTTCTTTACTCAGTCTCTATTCTATATCTGTTATGATTTTCGATTTCAAACTCAGTAGTTTATGAATCTATTCGAAATGGGGAATTTCTATTGTACTTAATTAAGTTCTTCTGCGCTTGTAACTAAATCTTATTTAGTAATTTAACTAGATTTGAGCTTGGATTCATTAATCTAGAGTCTAGATGCCTGTTCTCTAGCATAATTGTGCTTATGGTTTGTTTGGCATTTTAACATCTTGGGTTAACTTTCTCGATCAACTATGTTCTGAAAATATTAAGTTTGGGTTTCTATTTGTCTGACTTTCTGATTGGATTCTGTTTGTCTCTAGATGAACCTGGTAAACAAGCCAGGAGTGCAATTAGGATTAAAAACACAAGCAAGTTTCATGTAGCTTTCAAGGTACGGGATATACTATATAGCTTTTTTCCTCGATATTTGTTCTTTCTTTTTTCCCAATGCTGATTTTTGATGTGTTATTAGATGCATGCCTATGATAATTTGTGGGTATAGCTTTCAAGAACTCATAGTTTATTGCAAATTTATAAAATGATTTATTAGTCTAATGAATACCTTTAAATACGTACATCTGCCAGCCACCCACCAAGTAAATTAAGTGTACTAGACTAACAACTTCATAAAAAAATTATTTTGGCTGTAAATTTGATCAAGATTTATAGTGGTTTAATAAAACAAATTCGGAAGAGTAGGGCGTAGGAAAAATACTAAAATGTGGTAAATCTTGTTTGCAAGATTGAATAAATGATACAAGTGGGTTGTGCAAGTGGGTGACCAATCTAAACTTTTTTGTCTAACTTATAGAACGAAAAAGGATCGCCTGCCAGTCTGCCACCCTGACCTACACAATACCAGAAAATTGTGTTAATTCATGTTCTGGTTTAACTCTATTTCTTATTATAACCGGATGCGTGTCTGATTTGTGTTATTACTACTGTCTCTGGTTACTTACCTATAATCTTAATTGTTGATCTGTTGATACTGTTTTAGTTCCAAACAACTGTGCCAAAGAGTTGTTACATGCGTCCTCCTGGGGGAATACTTGCTCCTGGTGAAAATATTCTTGCAACTGGTAACATAATCATTCTTGATTTTCCATTTTCTCAACCCTCCCCCCATTTTACTTCATGTGGATGAATTGGAGAATTGGCTTACTTTTACCAAGTTTAGCATCCTTCTTTGTTTTGTTAATTGTGATTTTCTGATACATTTTAGTATCCCTCTTTGTTGTGTATTGAATAGTGTTTAAGTTTGTGGAGCAACCAGAGAATAATAAGAAAGTACTAGGTCAGAAGAGCTGGGCCAAGTTCAAGATCATGAGCCTAAAAGTGAATGGAGAAATGGATTACGTGCCAGAGTTGGTAAATTGGCTGACCATTCTTTTGTTATATTACATTGATTTTCCATGCTTCAGGCATCATATGCAAACCTTTGATCTTGAGGCTGAGCATGCTGTATTTCAGTTATAATGTCTATGACAGGAAGCATTCTGAAAGTTGGTACATTTTTTTGGTGATTTATTTGATAGATTTAGGATGTCTGATTGTTCAAGTTATAAATTGAGGTCTAGAATAGCATTCTTAAGCCATAAACTGTTTAATTAGGTATACTTACAAAAAAATAAAATAAAGTTTTAATCAGGCATATTTATATCCTATTTTATTGTTTTTTCCCCTTTTGCTTGATAGTCCTCAGTCCTCACATAAATTTTGCTATTGTGATAGCACATCTTCAAGATTCTGGGAATTCTGTCGCATGGAAAAAGGAGGAATGGCAAGTTTGAAATCATTGTCACCTACATAATTTGATTGACTGTTCCATAAGATGAAAGCTTGCATTTCTTTGGTAAACAAGCTTGATTTATACTTACGAATTAGGTTCAAATACTTTTGTTTGGTCTTAGACTAGCAGCTGTGGGTCTGGTTGATATCGGCTTGTATATTGCCTTTGAACAAATAATATATCATTTTCTTGAGCTGAGTTTTGTTTTGTTTTTACCAGTCTAGCTTTCTAAATCTGTACAGATAAAATCAGAGCTTCATTTAAAGGCTTGTATTATGTTCAAGACATGTCTTTTATTATTTTAAATTACGTACTGTAAATGAAAACAAGTGATTGATCATATGGAAAAGAAAAGGTATAAAGAACTAAAGAAGGCAATTCATTAGGTAGATAAATTTCTTGTGATTGAATAAGATGTTGCCACATGCTTGAGATTATAGATCTTGCACTTGATTGGCATAGGAGATATCAACTGAAATTTGGCTACAAGGTGCACCAAGTCATCTACTCACAAGCTAATAATAAGAAGAAAAAGAAGTGAACTTCGTTAATGACTTGTGCATTCTTTCTGATGTTTAAATGCAACTCACTCTTCATGACTGTGACGCCTTTATTCTTTTTATATCATCTGTTTACACACCATTTGAAATGACAATTATTTTGGTAGTTGTGAAATATTATGTTTTTTGAATCCACTGAATTTAATTGATAACTCTGCATCAGTAGCTACATAATGTTTTGGACTCTTCATTCAAATCTTGAATAGTTGGCACTAACCTACATATAAACACTTTGTTTCCATTGTAAATATGCATCTATTCCTAGTTTAGAGTATATTTATAACACATTCCACTTATAGTGGGTTTAACTTGAATTTTGGTGATTACAGAATTTTGTTTGATTTATTCACAGTTTGATGAGCAAAAGGATCAAGTGTTAGTTGAGCAAATTTTGCAAGTTGTTTTCCTTGACACAGAACGTTCTCTCTTGTAAGTAGGATTAATTAGCACTTTTTGGCATTTTCATACACTGTCTATATGAGAGTGCTCTCATGATTTTGTGATGGTTTGATTCCTTTTAAGGCACTGGAGAAACTGAATCGTCAACTGGTTGAGGCCGAGGCTGAGCTGGAGGCACACAAAAAGTGTCCAGAAGAGTCAGGCCCTCGGGTTGTGGGGGAAGGACTTGTTATAGATGAATGGGTAAGGTGTTTCAACAATTGACTGACAGTTCTCCTTATCACTTTGGGCTTTTGTTAACTACTGCAACTATTTACAAATCACTTAACACCCTAATTTACTCCATTGCGTTTGCTTTTTGTAGAAAGAGAGGAGGGAAAGATATCTTGCTCGGCAGCAGGTTGAAAGGGTTGATTCAGTGTAAAGAGGATTGTTTCTAGCAGGAGGTTGAGCAAGAAGTCTTTGTGATGAGACTAAATTCTAAACCCATCTGCAGTGGCCAAAAAATGTATCCATTTGGTTTATTGAGATATAGGCGTGTATTTGGTCTTGTCCTCATGTACCTTCTGACTTTTAGTCAGAAATTAACTTGTGCAAATATATTTCCTGAGAAGTATTGTATGTTATGGCTGGTATTGCCTCGATCTCACTGTGTAGACAATCAAACTTGTAATGTTATGTTTAGATTGGAGGAATGAAATTGATAAGGAATGAAATGGTATGGAAAAAATTCATGTGTGTTATGCGGAATGAGTCATTCCATAAATATTTGGTAGGAATGAGAATGATTCATTTTTTTTAATTTTGTCCATTTTTAAAAAAAAAAAAAAAAAACTTTTGTCTGAATATTTTAGAAGTTATGTAGTATCTATCTGATTATCTGTATCTTAAAAAAGTAGATGACCTAGATATATATATATATATATATATATATATATATATATATATATATATATATATATATATATATATAACGTCTGTACATTAGAGGTCTGCAGAATTACAAAATCCTTGAAGCTCATTCTGGAAAAACAGATCAAATGAAACAACTAATAAAGTGAATGAGACTGATCATGCATGCACTTTCACCATCAATATCCACGTAAATCAACTACATATCATCATCAGAGTAATGGGGATTTTATTTGATATCTAAATCAAGAAATTATATTAGTGTAAAATTATATATAGACTTTATTATGATCTTTATTTCTACACAGTAAGATCAAAAAGATTGTAGAAGTCAATCCAATCAACTACTTATAGCATATTAGTTTAAAAAACCTTTTGTCAGTACAAGGTATTGTCTGTTATTTTATGTTACTGCTGCTGATCACTATTGTTACACTAGTATTTTTGCTATCTTAGTGGTGGTAGTAGTATAGCTATTGTTGTTTGTGTTTCAGTTCCCTTAAAAGTCCTGCAGAAATGGATTACTAATTCTTTTGGGGTAATAATTTGTATATTTTTAGCAGAGTTGTCCACAATAATAAATTGTATATATTCAATAGACAGGCAGCTATTAGCCTATAATATGAATATGCATAGTCTGGTTGGCTAAAGAACCGAAATCTGCTTTTATTTATAATTTTTTTTTTTGTGGAATGAATCATGAATGGAAAGTAATGAGATCCGAAATGATTTTGCAGTACACTAAGAGTTTATTAGTTGAGTCTTGTTTATAATATTGTGTTTAGATTCTGCAGCATGTGATTGTGCTACTCATGGAAATGAAGAAAGAGTCTCAACTTTGATTAAAAATGCCTTCAGATTGAAATATATATTGTGTGATAATATAAGTGGAAAAATAGACAACAAAAGAGGAAGATCATATCTTCAAGGCTATTTGAAAAAGAAAGGGATCAATCCTATATATAGGGTATGCATTTATAGTAATCGGTTGTTATGAAACTATTTCAACCACCCAAAAAAAAAACAAGCCGGGACAATTAAATTTGAACATGTCACAACAACTTGTAGCGACTAGAATAATTTCAACATAATAATATTAATATTTTATAATATTTATATTAATAATAATATTTATATTAATAATTGTAATAACTAATATAAATATTATTACTAGTATTACTATTATTCTTATTAATATAAATATTAATAATATATGGATTGTTGGTACTATTTTATATATTCAAGTGGGAATATTAAACAAGGTTTCTTTTAAGAGAGGTCTCATTCATCAAGTACTAAATAAAGTGGATGCCCAACTCAGATGCTATATAATTTAGAGGATTATTTTCATTATTATCAATTTTTTATTATTATTTTGAGTGGAGTGGGGTGGGGGAGGGATTCATGAAATAAATTAAGTGGTGATAAAGATTTTATGTTATAATATTGATGAATTAATATTGATTTAAATGATTATACAATTCTGATAACTTACCCATTGTTTCTGCTGCTCCTCCACAAAACATTCTTAAGGGCCTAAGGGCTATCTAAGATTTACTTATTTATTTATTTGTTATTTATCTAAGATTTACTTATTTATTACTATCGGAAATCTTCTTCGGAGTGAAGGCGAGAAGGTCCATCAAGATAGATCGAGTCTATGGGCTGAGGGCACTTGGGATGGGCATGTGTCTGATGCCCATATCAAGTATATACAGTGGCGAAGCTTATCGTCACTTTTAATGATAATTGATTTTCAAAAAAAATTGTTTTATAATATAAGATAAATTTTAAAATTTTTAAATAATATATATAAATCGATGCATCACTAAAATTTTATAAATTTTACATTATACTGGTCAATTGAAAATTTATAACTTTGTCAATCAAATTTTAATCATATATGACTCATATCTTTTTATATATATATATATATATATATCTCTCTATAATATTTTAAACTAAATAATAATCTAATTTATATTATTTTTAAAAATAAATAATAAATTACTTACTTATGAAGCAGTTGTGATTAAAAAAGTTTATTATGAGTCAATATAGTATATATATACTATATATTATTACTCATTATATTTTTATTGTAATATATATATATATATATATATATATATATATATATATATACACACACAAAAGTATAAAATATTAAAAAAATTATGCAAAGTGCTTTTAAAATCCCATCAATTTTTTTATAATTTTAAGAATAATTTTAATGCATTGTTAGAAAAATCTGCTATTGCCACTGAATATATAGCTGTAGTGTGTGTAGGTAGTAGCTAAATAATGGCTTAAATTAAGAAGAAGAAGAAGAAGTCGTCGTTGTCCACCCATGTTTGTCCTGCGATTTTAACTTTGAGCCGAACCTTAATTAATTTGAGTCAATTTGGTAAAAATTTGTTTGTATTATTTGAGTTATTTACCGAATTTGATCCATCTTAATTTAACGATCTTCTTCTCTTTCTCATCCTCACCCAAACGATCCGTCTCCTTTTCCCGAAATCTAGATTCTTCACCCTCTCCTTCATACATAATAATTCAAATTATATATTACTCCTAGTATTATTGAATTTGATTAATTATATATTCTTATATCTAAATTTACTTATTCCACTTTAAAAATATACGTCTATTAAAAGATAAAAAAATTTGATATTTTCACATTAGTCTCACTCATATGGAGGTGATCGATCAATCAACTCATTATTCATGAATAGTGAGAGATAATATCAATTTTTATATAAAAATATCAGTTCTCAAAAAAATATTTTAAAATTATCCATTTTAATTATTTTATTATCATTTTTTTGTTGTATTTAATCTCTTAACCTTTTTTGAAGTAATAAAATAGAGGAGAGAAGGAGGAAATGGAGTGAGATTATGTTTTTAATGTCAAAGTTAATAATATTATTGTTTCTAATTTATATCATGCTGTTTTAAATTTAAAAATTTAAACTTAAATGAGGGTAAGTTAAAAATATTATTAAGAGGACATATAAATTTAGACAAATTCAAAAAAACAAATAAATTTGGATGGAAATAATATTATTTTTTTAATACTAGAACTTTATTTTATGTCACTGTTTTAGAGTCCCAAAGCCCATTACGAACAGAAGACTGAACTATCTACCAATAAAATTTTCTTGGAGGTAATATTCGTGATAGAGAAAGCTACTGGGTAACGATTGGTTGAATGATAACTCATTGGAAAAGCTATGGCCTCACAAGTCGCACTTCTCTACATGCATGCATGCATGTATCTCTTCTATATTTTTATTTCTCAGGATTATATATATATATGGAAAATAAGTATAATAGTAATATTTTTATTCTGGTACAAAATACTGGAGTATTTGTTTGCTTCTTTTATCCCAACCTATAAACTACTAATTAAGCCATGGTTAATTATTAACTTACTAAACTCAATTAAGTACAAATAAACTCCAAATTCCAAAATCAATTTAATACATTATATATCCGGGATGAGCTGAGTTATCTGAAGCGTATTTGGGTGGCATGCAGCGACTATTGCCGTCGTTCATGACTACCTGCAGGCTCATGAGCTGAAAGCTGCCCTCAGATTTTCCTCCTCCCCCTCGATCCAAAGTTGTAAATACGGAAATTAATATATAGTCATTGATATTTTCGGTTTTAATCTCAATTATTAGTAGATACTCTATAAATTAGTGGAAGAGATTTAAATATCATCATTGTGTACGAGCGTGAACCTACTTATCTAGAGGATCGGATCACTCATAATTAGCATGGCTGATAATTAAGGCCCACAAGCACAAAGTGAAGGTGGTCACAATTACTGATCATCATCAACAAATGGCCGGGTGAAAACGAATAAAGGCGATAATTCATTCTAATAATATATAATGTAGGAGTATCATAATTGACCGGAGAATATATTAAGTTGGAAAACAGGTAGTAGCTGCCTTTGATCCACATGACATGGTTTTCCTCCGGGATTATATATATATATATATATATATATATATATATATTAATTCTGGCCGGATATTGGGGGATGATATTACTGCTTTTGTGCTTAATTTTCTGAATTGTATATATTACTCTGAATATAATTAACAAGACTTTTATATGTTTCATTCCTCAAATCAAGTCAAATCCCAGATGCTGATCGTACACACAAGGAGGAGATTCTGGTGGCGGGGTAAAACAGGAGGTAGCAGAGGTATTCACTGGGATAAGTGGCTTTACTTACTTCGTTTGTACGTGCAGTGCACACAAGGAGGAGATGAATGCAATGGTTAGTAAATTCAAAATGGATCTTTAATTCTCTGATTGGTTTTTCTCCCTCAACTCTAAGCTTGATGCACATATCAAATTAATTAGTATCGTGGTGCATTTGGAATAATAGGGATGATGTTCATGTTAGCATCCTTCCCACATTTTAGTGCAATAAAATCTAATAAGACTGTTTCAAAAAAAATTAAAGGGGCGGGGGCCATAATTATAATTAGGTGTGCGATCGTGGGTAACCTCAATAATAGAATAGACGTGTTAATTATTGATGCATGGTGACAACTTTAATTAAAAATACCTTAAAATTAAAATATATATATATATATATATATATATATATATATATTGTGCGATAAATTAAATAGTTCAACTTGCAACAAAAGAGGAAGATCATATCTTCTAGGCCATTTGAAAAAATCCCATGTGTATCTGGATTGTTGGTACTATTTTATAGATCCAAGTAGGAATATTAATCAAGGTTTCTTTTGAGAAAAGTGTCATTCATCAAGTACTAAATAAAGTGGATGCCCTATTCAGATGCTATATAATATGCATGGACGATTGTTTTTCATTATTATAAATTTATTATTTTTTTGATTTTGGTTTTTTTTTTTTTTGGGGGGTGTGTGTGTGTGTGTGTGTGTGTGTGTGTAGAGGAGGATTCATGAAATCAAGTTTTTAATAGCAATTATAATATTTTATTACATATGATATTAAATAGTCTTATTTTAAGTTATTTTGTTATTCGCAGACTAATAATCTCAAATTTAATTTTTTAAAGGCAAAAAGCACTACTACCCTATTGTGATTGTAGTGTTTTAAGCAATTAGTCATTGTGCTTTAAAAATATTCAATTGATCCATTGTAATTTTTAAAAATATACAATCAAGCCATTCCGTCCAATTTGACTAACACACTTCTAAAAATATCCTACATGGCTTTTTAAAAAAAAATAAATAATACGTGTATTTGCTGACTGGACGGGAGGAAGTTTGGTTATCTTACGTGATTTTTTTCTTTTCCTTTTCTCTTTTCCAAATAATACAAATAATATATCAAAATTTTTGTATCGATGAGATCTATTACAACATTATATTAATTTCTATAAAAATTAAAAATTAAAAATCATTAATTACGTGACAAAAAATAATTAAAATAAATATTTTAATTTATTTTCTTTATTTGTATTCTTTTCCTTTATCTCTTTTCCTTTCTTTTAATTATTTTAATTTTAAATAATACAAATAATAAAAATATTCACCAGGGATTCAGTCATCCCCCATTTTTTCGGGCCAAAATCAAGCCTGTAAACATAGAATGGGAACCGGATGTAAGACCCCAACTTATTATAAATAAAATTAAATTTTTCTCTATTTATTATTCTAAATTAATAAGGTGTTAATTTGATATAATACTTTGGTTATGGGTGAAATGTGCAAATTTTGCAAAATAAGCAAGTGGTTATAAAATATTTATTATTGTGGGGAATATTCGTTTGGTCGTGGAATATTCTTGCATTGTCGGGGAATATTAAATGCGGCCAGTAGTGACCGATCGTGGGCCCCATCTTGAGGATAATTTTAGGATGAAGAAAAGCGACAAAGTATGAGTTTTTATAAATAATTGGCAGTAATTATTCTGAATTAACCTTTGTTGGGTTACAGTGGTTAAAAATATAATGTCTGGCACAAGTGCGACACGCGGTATCAAGACAAGATTGTTGAATTATTGATTAAATGCGTGAAGAAGACCTTTATTCAATAATTGTTATAGTAATTCTTTATTTAATATTTTATTTTATTGATTCAATAATTATTTGCGTTGATATTTTATATTATTGTTGTTTTGATAATTGTCCTTTGTCTGATATTTCTCATTATCGGATCGATAATTCATATTATTTGAATAATATTATTAGATAGCATTATTGGCAATGTCTAGAAAGTTACATCGAGGAGAGGTTTGGTCACCTAATTGCGGCATGATGAGGAGAAATCCTTATTGGAAAGCCCCCTTTTTCCCAGGAAGCACTTTGGTTTATGCGTAATTGTGATTACGTAATATTATTTGTGAATAAATAATTATTGATTTATATGATAAGAAAATATTTATTTGATGTGGATATTAATGATGGATTTATATATGTGGTTATAAATGAAGGAATTAATACTGAGGTGTTTTATCAGTATTTTGTCGGAATGGAGGTATTAAAAATCACTCGTTTGTGGGTTTCAGATATTTTCTATTTAGAATTTGGAAAAACTCAAAGCTACAAAGTTGTAGAGAATTCGATTTTGTGTGGAATGGACATAAAATTCGTATTTTCCTGATAAACGGGCTATTTTCTATGAATTACTAAAGTTTCGAAAAATAAAATAATTTTTATTAAAATTGGGTGGGATCCACTTTTGTTTTGTAAAACATGTGGGCTGATGGAATTTTCAGAATTGAGGGGCTGAAGATTTTCAAAGAGCATGCGTAGGAAAATAATAAGGTTATATTATATTTTATTATTTTAGTCTCCTATGGCGTTCTAGCATTTTCCTATATAAATAAAGCGCTTAGGTTAGAATTAAAAATCACACAAGAAACAAGTTTTTCTTTCTCTAGATTATCGAGCGTATTTTTATGAGTATTTTGATACTTTGAGAGTTCTTGTTGAGTCTAAGTTTCTTTGACTTTATATCAGATATTACGATCGGAAATCTAGTTATTTTGAGGTAAGGGATGTTATTTTCTTCTTAAATGATATTATTTTCTTTGATATCATTATCTTAGAAATATTAGTTTAAACTTTTTATTCAAATTTGGAACTTTTTGTGTCGGGATTACTATTCACGTATACGACACTATTCACTTATACGGCACTATTCACGAATACAGCATTATTTACCGAAAAATAAAATTTTCTTTTTTTTGTCCAAGATGTCTATTATGGTTACTATCTTTGATTGTATCCATGTTTTGATCTTTATTTTTGAATTCTGCTTCACAATTGGTTATTATGAAGTATTATTGATCTTGGATAAACTGTTATACGAATCTCTAATATTTGTCCCTCTGTCTCACTGGATTCGTTTTCTTTAAAATATTTTTCATCATCCTCAGTCTTAAATGATGACATTATTGAATATCTTTGGCACGTAGTGCAAAGATGAAACAGTGTTCTGATGAAGCATACTAACCCATTTGGTGATATAAATGAATATCTTTAGCCTGTAGTGCAAAGATGAATGATTAACTGATGAATATCTTTGGCATGTAGTGCAAAGATGAATGTTTGATTAAAGATGTATATTGATTGATGTTACAGGAATAAAATATTGATGATGGACTTTTAAATCTTAGAAGATAGTAGAATTCATTCTCTACGTGACTCTTCTAATGGATTACTGTTTCCGCTGCATTTGTTGATCTAAAACTTGTTGTCTATTGTATTTTATAAGATTTTTCCCGGTTGAAGACTAATGATAATTTGTTGTATATTATCTTAGTCATAATATTCTTTATTGGGCTAGTTGAGCTCACCCTTTTCTTTTGTTCCATTTTTTTCTCGGGAAGTGAGAAACATAGCATGAGATCTAGTCGGGGTATGGAGTGATGGTTCTAGAAAGATGTTTTAGCGAGTCCTCATTATTTTACGTAAAATATTGTATGAATAATTGTAATGAGGACTTATTTGAGTGTGGATATTATGCAGAAGATAATATTTGTATTTAAACTCACATTATGTGTTGTATCGTATTTTTGCACGACAATTGTATTATTGAAGTTGTAGTTTTCTTTTACGTACCATGTATTTGGCGATTTCAGAATGGTACATTGTATACCTATTTTGGGGGCGTCACACCGGATCTTCGCAAAGGTTAGAGAGATATGAGAAGAAGTCGGAGGAGAGAGAGAGGTGGGCATGATGTCGGATCTCGAGCCCTTGAAAGAGTTGATTCCGATTTGGATCCGAGTAATCCGATTATTTGGGGAGACCTTTGAACGTGTCCCCATTTCTGAGGGTTCGAGTCCGTCCAACCGAAAGTGAAGTCGGTGGGTTAATGGCTTCTTTTAAAGCCTGCATTCTTTCAAGCATCATCGGATGAGAGTGAACCAAAGAGAGAAAAGCAGAAAATAGAGAGAGAAATAAAAGCAGACGAATAGAATCGAGAACCCAAATTGTTAGACCCCAACTTTTTATAAATAAAGATTTAATTTCTCTAATTATTATTTTGAAATAGTAAAGGGGTTGATTTGATTAATGTGGTTAGTTATGGGTAAAATATGCAAATATTTTAAATAAGCAAGTGGTTATAAAATATTCATTGTTGTCGGGGAATATTCGTTTGGTCGTGGAATATTCTTGCTGTCGGAGAATATTTATTTGTGTGGGCCCCATAACGGAAAGCGATTGGATGAAAAAAACGACAAATATAAGTTGTTTATAAATAATTGGCGTAGTTATTACAGATTATCTTTTGTTGGAATACTCGGTGGTTAAAACACAACGTTATACGGTATTGCACCAATTATTGATCCTTACGTGAAGGCACTTACTCAATAATTGTTACGATGAATTCTTCGCTTGATATTTTATTTTATTGATTTAATAATTGCTACGTTGATATTTTATATTATTGTTGTTTCAATAATTATCACTACTGTATATTTTTCATTATCGGATCAATAATTCATATTATTTGAATAATATTATTAGATAACATTATTGGCAATGTCTAGAAAGTTACATAAAGAGAGGTTTGGTCACCTAATTTGCATGAGTAAGGAGAAATCCTTATTGGAAAGCCCCTCTTTCCCAGGAAGCGGCACAGTTGTCGATGATTGTGATTCTCGTAATATTATTTGTGAATAATTAATTATTAATTTATATGATAAGGAAAATATTCATTTTATGTGGATATAGATGGAGAAAATTTTTAATGTGACAATTGTTGAAAATTGATATTTTATCTTTTCTGATAAAATAATTTATTTAAATATATTATTATATTATAGTAATATAATAATGGTGATATTTTTACAGTGAATGTGTGTTATGTGAATAAATGAGGAGGATGAGTATTTTTGTAATAAAAAATGTTTAACACATGTTTTGTGTGTTGGTGGACCATATTTTTGACTGAAATTTGATTATAGCCTGCAAAATCGTCCGTATGTGGATTTCGGTCAATTTCTGTTTGGAATTTGGAAAAACTTTCTTCTGCAAAGTTGTAAATAATTAAATTTTCTATGGAATGGACATAAGATTTGAATTTTTCTGATAAAAGGGCTATTTATTATGAATTATTGAAGTTTCAGAATATTGGGTCTGAATTGATTTTGTTACAAAAAGTGTTTAAAACATGTTTTTCATTTTGGTGGGCCCCACTTGCATGTTTAAGATGCTAAAATTTAGATTTCAAAGAGTGCATATAATATTTTTATAAATTTTATTATTATATTAAATTTTCTGCTTTGGTGTTTTAAGCATTTTCCTATAAATAGGGTGCTTAGGTTAGAATTGAAAATCACAACAGAAACTGAAGTTTTCTCTCTCTATATTATCGAGCGTATTTTTGTGAGTATTTAGATATCTTGAGTATTGTTATATGGTGCAAGTTTCCTTCAAATATATATCGATATTCACCGGAAATCTTATTCTTTTGAGATAAGGGATGTTATTTTTTATAAATGATATTATTTCTTTTCAATATCATTATCTTAGGAATATTGGTAAGATTTTTCTTGTGAAATTCTTATCTTTTCATGTCGAGGTTACTATTCACGAGTTACTATTCACGAGTTACTATCCATGAATTACTATTCACGAGTACTATTCACGAAGCATGATGATTTTCTTGTAAAATTTCTACCTTTTAGTGTCTCTGAGATTACTATTCATGTATACTGAGACTATTCATTATACGATTAATTATTCACAAAATACGACACTATTCATAGAAAAATTAAATTTTCTTTCTCGTGTCCAAAATTATGCATTATGGTTCCTATCTTTGATTGGATCTATGTTTTAATCTTCATTTTTGAATTCTGCTCCACAATAGTTTATCATGGAGTATTTTTGAACATGGATAAATCGAAATACGTCTTTTTTAAAATATATTTTTCATCATCCTCAGTCCTAAATGATGATATTACTAAATATCTTTGGCCTGTTGTGCAAAGATGAATGATTTTTTTTTTTGAATATCTTTGGTCCGTAGTGCAAAGATGAATAGGTGTTGAGATGAACATAACTGACTGATTAATATCTTTAGCCTGTAGTGCAAAGATGACTATTTGATTCAAGATGTATATTGATTGATGTTACAGAGATAAAATATCGATGATGGACTTTTAAATTCATAGATGATAGTAGATTTCATTCTCTACTTAACTCTTCTAATGAATTATTATTTTTGCTGCAGTTGTTGATCTAAAACTCGTTGTCTATTGTATTCTATCAGATTTTTTCCTTGTTGAAGACTGAGCATAATTTTTGTACATTATCTTAGTCATAATATTCTTTACTGGGCTAGTTGAGCTCACTCTTTTACTTTTTTGTAAGACCCAAAATTTTTTTAAATAAAAGGAATTTCCTTTATTTATTATTTTGAAATAGTAAGGGTTGATTTGATTAATGTGGATAGTTAAGGGTTAAATCGCAAATATTTCAAAATAAGCAAGTGGTTATAAAATATTCATTGTTGTTGGGAATATTCGTTTGGTCGTGGAATATTAAATGCTTTGTCGGGGAATATTAAATGCGACAGCAGTAGCGACCATGTGTGGGCCCCATGTGAAAGCGATTGGATGAAGAAAGCGACAAATATAAGTTGTTTTTAAATAACTTGGCGTAGTTATTCACAATTATCTTGTTGGAATATCCGTTGGTTAAAACACACTAATCTGGCGTTGTTGAGCAGTAGCTTTGCGGTATTGCACCAATTATTGATTCTTACGTGAAGGCCTTTACTCGATAATGGTTACGATAATTCTTTTATTCGATATTTTATTGAGTTAATAATTCTTTGCGTTGATATTTTATATTCTTTGTTGTTTGATAATTGTCATTACATAGTATTTTTCATTATCGAAGCAATAATTCATATTATCTGAATAATATTATTAGATAACATTATTGGCAATGTCTAGAAAGTTACATCTAAGGAGAGGTTTGGTCATCTAATTGCTGCGCTTGATAAGAAGAAATTCTTATTGGAAAGCCCCTCTTTCTGAGGCGCACGGTTGTCGATATTGTGATTACGTAATATTATTTGTGAATAATTAATTATTGATTTATACGATGAGGAAAATATTGATTTTATGTGGATATAGATGAGAAAATTTTTAAAATGACAATTGTTGAAAATTAATATTTTATCTTTTTACGATAAAATAATTCATTTAAATATATTATTTTAATAATATATTAACGGTGATATTTTTACAATGAATGTGGGATATATGAGTATATGAGGAGGAAGAGTATTTTGTGGCATTAAATGTTTTAACACATGTTTTGTGTGTTGGTGGACACAATTATTAATAGAAATTTGATTATAGCTTGTAAAATCACCCGTTTGTGGATTTGGTCAATTTCTATTTGGAATTTGGAAAAACTTTCTTCTGCAAAGTTGTAGAGAATTGAATTTCCTATAAAAACTCATGCGAGATTCGAATTTTCTGATGAAAGGGCTATTTATTATGAATTATTGAAGTTAGAAACTCAAAATAATTGATTTTGGGAGTTTAAATTATTTTTGTTAAGAAAAACGTTTTTTTTTGTTTTTTTTTTTTTTTTTGACATCATTAACATGTGTGGCTGGTGTTTTGACCAAAAGGTGGGCTAAGGAAAATTTGTATAATTATATTAATATTATATTAAATTTTTTACGCTTTGGTGATTCTAGCAATTTCTATAAATAGGGTCTTGGGTTAGAATTGAAAATCACACGAAGCTGAAGTTTTCTCTATTTCTCTCTCGATATTTTGGCGTATTCTTGTGAGTATTTTGAGTATACTTTGAGTATTGATATCTGGTGCAAGTTCATTTCGGCGTTATTCGGTCAATCTTGCTTTCTTTTGAGGTAAGGGATATTATTTTTTTTTTTTGTAATGATATTATTTCTTCAATATCATTATCTTTGAAATGTTGATCTGAAGTTTTTATCAAATTTGGAACTTTTTCATATCGGGGTTACTATTCATGGGTTCTTATTCATGAGTTCTTATTCACGAGTTCTTATTCATGATTCTTATTCACGATTCTTATTCACGAGTACTATTCATGAAGCGTGAAGATGTTTTTTGTGGAATTTCTATCTTTTGGTGTCGGAGTTACTTATTCACGTATCGGCCTTTATTCACGTATCTGGCACTATTCACGATATCTGGACTATTCATAGAAAAATAAAATTTTTCCTTTTTGTCCAAAATATCTATTACGGATACTAACTACGATTGTATCCATGTTTTGATCATTCTTGAATTTTACACCACTATGATTATTTTTGAGGTATTTTTGGACATGGATAAAACCAAGTACGAATCCTTAATCCTTAATCCTTGTCATTTTGTTTCCTTTGGATTCGTTTCTTTAAAAAATATTTTTCATCATCCTCGGTCTTAAATGATGATATTATGGAATATCTTTGGCTTTGTAGTGCAAAGATGAATGATTTCTTAAGAATATCTTTGGCACATGTAGTGCAAAGATGAATGATTCTGAAGAATATCTTTGGCTGTAGTGCAAAGATGAGCAGTGTTTAAATGAACATGATTGGTGATGAATATCTTTGGCTGTAGTGCAAAAGATGAATATTTGATTCGAGATGTATATTGATTGATGTTACGGGGATAAAAGATGAGCGATGAACTTTTAAATTCATACATAGAAGATAGTAGTTTGCATTCTCTACTTAACTCTTCTAATGAATTATTATTTCATTGCGAATATTGATTTAAAATTTGTTGTCTATTGTATTCTATTATATTTTCCTGTTGAAGACTAACGATAATTTGTTGTATATTATCTTAGTCATAATATTCTTTCTTGAGCTAGTTGAGCTCACCCTTTTTCCTTTTGTTCCATTTTTTTTTCTCGGGAGGCGAGAATATAGCGAGATGCAGTGGGGTATGGAATGAAGGTTTTAGAAAGGATTGTTTAGTAGTCCTCACCATTTTTGTAAATTAATGTATCGATAAATGTGATGAGGATTTATTTGAGTATAGATATTGTACAGAAGATAATATTTGTATTCAAACTCACAGTTTCTTGTTGTAATAATAAAGTTGTAGTTGTTTACGTACCGTGTATTGACAACTCGAATAGGTGATGTATACCTATTTTGGGGGCGTCGCGGTTTGGTATCGAGCTTAGGGATATGATCTCTGGCGGAGATCGGGGAATAGAACTAGGAGGGAGGCGAGTAAATCCTTCGCCAGCTAGTGTGTCCTACTAAGCTTATTTGTTAGTTAGTCGAGTATATAGGGATATTATGTGATATATTGATTTCCTTAATTAACCCTTGTTTTATGGCGGTATTTGAGAATGTCATTGAGAATATTAATGATGGAGTAAATGAGACCATAGTGGAGATGCATCTTTACCAGCGAGGAGAGCGTGCAGCAGTGTGCAATGTACCTCTGTGAACAACACCGTTGAATTGAGATGATGAGCGAGGGATGTTTAGAGTTTTTTGCGGTTCATGCAAAATCGAGACGAGGAAACTTCGTGTTCAAAATCTGAGGAGGAAATGATAGCAATTCACGGGTTATCACTGACAAGCGATTTAAAGTTGGGACCACACGAATTTAAGGGAAAGCCGGATCCGATCATGGCGGAAGCATGGGTCAAACAAATTACCAAGATATTCGATGTCTTGGGATGCGGAGAACGAAGGTTCCATTCGCCACCTTTTATGTTCCGTGGTGGCGAAGCGATCTCTTGGTAGGATGCATGAAGCGCACCCATCCGGCCGCTTTTCGGCATGTCTTGGGAGGCGTTTGAAGCTATTTAATGACAAATACTTTCACGAAAGTGTTACGTCGTATGAAGGAAGTGGAGTTCATCGATTGGAACAAAACAACATGGCGGTGTCTCGATGACGAGGCAAAGTTTGCGAGTTATCGAGTTTGCACCTCATTTGGTGGAGAATGAGGAGCGATATGCAGCGGATGTTTCTTAGAGGTTTGAAACCGGCGTCGTCGGTATCTCATTTCTCATAAATTTTCTCTTTATTCGGATGTTATAAAATGAGGCTCAATTATTAGGCGAGATAACGAAATACGGTGTTGAGGACCCAACGAGGATCGTATCGAGAGATAGCGATCAATGAATAATGATAACTGCGGAGAGAAAAGCGAGCCGGACGAAATGGTAACCACTACGGTGGTAATCATGGCCGTGAAAATAGAAGAAGCGAGTCGGGGGAGATTTTAAAGAGGAGATTTAACAACGACCATGTGAAGATAGCGAGTCTTGGCGTGGCCCGGTTCTAAGGAGGAGAAACGACCACCACCCATTATATCTACAAATCACGGAAAAGAGGACATATCGGTCAAGCGCCCTGACAGTTCAAGGTATGCTATAATTGTGGAAAGGAAGGACATATCGCTCGAGATTATACGATGGCGAAACCTAGTTCAGTGGGGACGGTGACTCGAAAAGCTATCCCGAGAAAAGTCAAAGTCAGCGATTAGGGAAGAAGCGTTTGTTGTATTTTGGTCATAATCGAGAACAAGCGAGGTGATCACGGGTAATTTATTTATAAATTCTTTGAAGTTTATACCTTACTTAATCTGGGGTGCTACCCATTCATTTATCTCTCCTGCGTGTGCTCAGCGTTTAAACTTGACTCAGGAGAAATTAGACTTTGACCTACCTATCTGTGGAAACTCAGTTAGGAGAAACTTTCATCACATCCTTTGTTTATAAATCTTGTTTGATTCAAGTTGGCACCATTACCTTACACCATTGACCTTATCTCTTTAAAGATACTTGCTTTTGATGTGATTTTAGGGATTGATTGGTTAACTACTCATCATGCCAAAATTGATTGTTTTCGTAAGGTTGTTAGTTTTCATATTATTCTAACTTGACTGTTATGCAATTCAAGCAACTAAACCATTAAAATCGATCTTTGTCATATCTAATCATAAAAGCTATTCGTTTATTAAAAAGCGGATGTCAAGCTTTCTTAGCCCATGTTATGGATTTGAATAAAGACACGTCAAATTTGAATGATATTCTGTTGTTATTGACTTTCTTTCGGCGTATTTCTAGAAGAACTTCCGGTCTACCCCGAGCGTGAAGTTGAATTCTTTATTGATCTTGAACTGGTACAAAGCCCATTTCTAAAACCCCATATCGAATGGCTCTATTGAACTTCGGGGAGTTAAAGGTCAACTACGAGGAATTGTTGGACATCGGTTTCATTAAATCTAGTACATCTCCTTGGGGTGCTCTGTTTTATTTAGTAAAGAAAGAAAAAGGCGGGAGTATCGACTTTGTATTGACTATCGGGGAATTGAACCATGTCACCATCAAGAATAGGTATCCTCTACCTCGTATTGATGACTTGTTTGACCGATTCTGAGGGCACAATTCTTTTCAAAATGATCTTCGATTACGGATATCATCAATTTGAAGATTAAAAGCGAGGATATTCAAAGCGCCTTGAGAACTTCGGTATGGGCATTATGAATTCTTAGTCGTGTCTTTCGGACTAACTAATGCTCTGCTGACTTTCATGGATATGATGAGGCAAGAGTATTGAGGAATATTTGGATCGATTCGTTGTTGTCTTTATTGATGACATTCTCATATATTCCAAAAGCCGTGAAGATCATGAGCACCATTTGAAATTTGGTACTCAAAGGCCCGTGAAAACCAACTATATGCCAAATTGAAGAAATGTGAGTTACGGCGAGGAAGTAGCATTCCTTGGGCGCGTGGTGTCGAAACATGGAGTATATCTGTTGATCCGGTGAAGATTGAAGCAATCTACAAAGTTAGAACAAGCAGAAGTCGGTGGTGAAATCACGTAGTTTTTGGGCTTAAATTTGGTTATTATCGGAGATTCGTGGAAGGGTTTTCTCGAATCGCTACTTCATTAACCCGACTAACTCGGAAGGATACAAAATTCGTTTGGAGTGAAGAATGCGAGAAGAGTTTCCAAGAGCTTAAGAGGAGACTTATTTATTTTGTTCTAACAATACCATCTGGTTCGGATGGATTTGTTATCTACAATGATGCTTGAGCAAAGGGTTAGGATGTGTTCTCATGCAGCGTGGGAAAGTCATAGCCTATGCCTCGCGACAACTTAAAGAGTATGAGAAGAATTATCCTACTACTCGTGATCTAGAGTTAGCGTGATCGTTTTTTGCGCTTAAAGATATGGAGGCACTATCTATATGGGGAGAAAGTGGAGATATATTCGGACCATAAAAGCCTTAAATATTTCTTCACTCAAAAAAGAACTCAACATGCGGCGTGACGTTGGCTCGAACTATTGAAAGACTACGACCACACTATTCATACCATCACAGTAAAAGCGAGCGTGGTAGGCGGCGCATTGAGTAGAAGATCATATGCGAGGAGCGAGTGCGATGATGTCAAGTATCGCGTAGAGCCGACTTTAATAGAAAAAGTTAAGGTTGCTCGAGCCCAGGCAGGAGGCGATCGTATGAAGAAGAAAATCTGAAGGAGCTATTAGGGCGAGAATTGATGAAGAAGGAATACTTGAGTCCACTCTAGACTTTGTGTTTCTAACGACTACGATTTGAAGTACAAGATTATGATGGAGGCACACAATCGCCATTTGCAATCCATCACGGAAGTACTAAAATGTATCGTGATCTTGACATACATTTTGGTGGAACAATATGAAGAGAGAGATTGCAAAGTTTATCTCGATGTGTTTAACTTGCTTAGCGTGTAAAGGCGGAGCATCTTGTACCTAAGGGTCCGTTGCAACCACTTGAGATTAGGAATGGAAGTGGGAACACATTACTATGGATTTAGATTCTGGGTCTTCCTACGGTTTCTCAAGGCATCAATCTTTATTTGGGTTATTGTTGATAGATTAACCAAGTCTGCTCATTTCTTGCCGTCACGGAGACTTATTCCTTGAGCGTCTTGCTAGTATATACGTGAATGAGATTGTGAGGTTGCATGGCATGCTGTATCCATAGTTTTGGATCGTGACCCAAGATTCACTTCAAGATTTTGGGTTAGCTTGCAAAAAGCTATGGAGCGCAGTTTGCGATTTAGTTGGCATACCATCCCCAAACGGACGGACAATCGAGAGAGGACTATTCAAACTCTTGAAGATCTATTAAGACTACTGTGTCCTAGACTTCAAGGGTAGTTGGGATAAGTATTTACCATTGGTGGAATTCTCCTACAACAACAGTTATCGAGCAAGTATAGGTGTGGCTCCATTTGAAGCATTATATGGCCGAAAATGTCGTTCTCGATATGTTGGGATGAGGTGGGTGAAGCAACATTGTTGGGACCCGAGTTAATACGTATATGACTCTAGAAAAGATCAAATGATTCGACAGCGTATACAAAGCGGCACAAGATCGACAAAAGAGTTATGCGGATCTTCATCGAAAGGGCGTGGAATTTAATGTGGGGATCATGTATTGTTGCGAGTTGCTCCATGGAAGGAGTTACAAGATTTGGGAAGAGAGGAAAGCTCGATCCACGATTTATTGGTCCATTTCAAATTCTTGGCCAGAGTAGGAAATGTAGCCTATAGACTTGCATTACCTCCGAATATGTCTCGTGTTCATAATGTGTTTCACATATCTCGTACGCCGTAAATATGTGAAAGACCGAACCACGTTATTGAGTTAGAACCAGGACGAGATAATAGAAGACTTAACGTATGAGGAGGTACTGTCAAGATCTTGGATAGGAAGGAGCATGTCCTACAGCATTGAAGGTCATACCACAAGTTAAAGTTTTGTGGAGGAATCATGCTATAGAGAAATATTTGGGAGTTGGAAGCGGAAATGAAAGCGAGGTATCCTCACCTTTTGAAACACCGAGTGCGTACGTCGATTTCGAGGACGAAATTTCATAAGGAGGAGGTTGTAAGACCGAAAATTTTTTTAAATAAAAGGAATTTCCTTTATTTATTATTTTGAAATAGTAAGGGTTGATTTGATTAATGTGGATAGTTAAGGGTTAAATCATAAATATTTCAAAATAAGCAAGTGGTTATAAAATATTCATTGTTGTGGGGAATATTCGTTTGGTCGTGGAATATTAAATCTTTGTCGGGGAATATTAAATGCTGACAAGTAGCGTGACCATGTGTAGGCCCATGTGAAAGCGATTGGATGAAGAAAGCGACAAATATAAGTTGTTTTTTAAATAGCAGCGTAGTTATTCACAGATTAATCTTGTTGGAATACCGGTGGTTAAAACACACTAATCTGGCGTTGTTGAGCAGTAGCACTGCAGTATTGCACCAATTATTGATTCTTACGTAAGAAGGCACTACTCGATAATGGTTCGATAATTTCTTATTCGATATTTTATTGAGTTAATAATTCTTTGCGTTGATATTTTATATTCTTTGTTGTTTGATAATTGTCATTACATAGTATTTTTCATTATCGAAGCAATAATTCATATTATCTGAATAATATTATTAGATAACATTATTGGCAATGTCTAGAAAGTTACATACAGGAGAGGTTTGGTCATCTAATTTGCGCGATAAGAAGAAATTCTTATTGGAAAGCCCCCTCTTTCACAGGAGCGCACTGGTTGTCGATATTGTGATTACGTAATATTATTTGTGAATAATTAATTATTGATTTATATGATGAGAAAATATTGATTTTATGTGGATATAGATGGAGAAAATTTTAAAATGACAATTGTTGAAAATTAATATTTTATCTTTTTACGATAAAATAATTCATTTAAATATATTATTTTAATAATATATTAGCGGTGATATTTTTACAATGAATGTGGGATATATGAGTATATGAGGAGGAAGAGTATTTTTGTGGCATTAAATGTTTAACACATGTTTTGTGTGTTGGTGGACACAATTATTGGTAGAAATTTGATTATAGCTTGTAAAATCACCCGTTTGTGGATTTCGGTCAATTTCTATTTGGAATTTGGAAAAACTTTCTTCTGCAAAGTTGTAGAGAATTGAATTTCCTATAAAAACTCGCGAGATTCGAATTTTCTGATGAAAGGGCTATTTATTATGAATTATTGAAGTTAGAAGCTCAAAATAATTGATTTTGGGAGTTTAAATTATTTTTGTTAAGAAAACGTTTTTTTTTTTTTTTTTGGACATCATTAACATGTGTGGCTGGTGTTTTGACCAAAAGGTGGGCTAAGGAAAATTTGTATAATTATATTAATATTATATTAAATTTTACGCTTTGGTGTTCTAGCAATTTCTATAAATAGGGTCTTAGGTTAGAATTGAAAATCACACGAAGCTGAAGTTTTCTCTCTATTTCTCTCTCGATATTTTGGCGTATTCTTGTGAGTATTTTGAGTATACTTTGAGTATTGATATACGGTGCTGCAAGTTCATTTCGGCGTTATTCAAATCGAAATCTTGCTTTCTTTTGAGGTAAGGGATATTTTTTTTTCGTAATGATATTATTTCTTGATATCATTATCTTTGAAATATTGATCTGAAGTTTTTATCAAATTTGGAACTTTTTATGTATGGGGTTACTATTCATGGGTTTTATTATTGAGTTCTTATTCACGAGTTCTTATTAAGCGAGATTCTTATTCACGAGATTCTTATTCACGAGTACTATTAAATGAAGCGTGAAGATGTTTTTGTGGAATTTCTATCTTTTGGTGTCGGAGTTACTATTCACGTATCTACGGCACTATTCACGTATCTGACACTATTCACGTATCTGGCCTTATTCATAGAAAAATAAAATTTTTCCTTTTTGTCAAAATATCTATTACGGATACTAACTTCGATTGTATCCATGTTTTGATCATTCTTGAATTTTACACCACTATGATTATTTTTGAGGTATTTTTGGACATGGATAAAACCAAATCGAATCCTTAATCCTTAATCCTTGTCATTTTGTTTCTTTGGATTCGTTTCTTTAAAAAAAATATTTTTCATCATCCTCGGTCTTAAATGATGATATTATGGAATATCTTTGGCTGTAGTGCAAAGATGAATGATTTCTTAAGAATATCTTTGGCACATGTAGTGCAAAGATGAATGATTTCGAAGAATATCTTTGGCTGTAGTGCAAAGATGAGCAGTGTTTAAATGAACATGACCGGTGATGAATATCTTTGGCTGTAGTGCAAAGATGAATATTTGATTCGGATGTATATTGATTGATGTTCTGAGGGGATAAAAGATGAGCGATGAACTTTTAAATTCATACATAGAAGATAGTAGTTTGCATTCTCTACTTAACTCTTCTAATGAATTATTATTTCATTGCGAATATTGATTTAAAATTTGTTGTTATTGTTGTATTACTATTATATTTTTCCTGTTGAAGACTAACGATAATTTGTTGTATATTATCTTAGTCATAATATTCTTCTTGAGCTAGTTGAGCTCACCCTTTTCCTTTTGTTCCATTTTTCTCGGGAGGCGAGAATATAGCGAGTACAGTGGGGTATGGAATGAAGGTTTTAGAAAGGATTGTTTAGTAGTCCTCACCCATTTTGTAAATTAATGTATCAATAAATGTGATGAGGATTTATTTGAGTATAGATATTATGCAGAAGATAATATTTGTATTCAAACTCACAGTTTCTTGTTGTAATAATAAAGTTGTAGTTGTTTACGTACCATGTATTGACACTTCGGAATAGGTGATGTATACCTATTTTGGGGCGTCACAAATGCTATCCTACGGACCATTACTCAGGTCCCAGGCTCGTCTCAAAACTATGTTCTCATTTTCTGAAGAGAAAAAGTGAAAGAAAAGGTGAGCTCAACTAGCCCAAAGAAGAAATATTATGACTAAGATAATGCAGAATGAATTATCAATAGCCTTTCAACAAGTGTTAAACCGATAAAATATAATAAACATCAAGTTTAAGCTGAAATGTGAACAAGCAATCCATTAAAAGAGTCAAGTAAAAATAAAATCTACTATCTTTTATGATTTAAAGGTTTTTCATCTTCGTTATAGCTAAGACTCAAACTTTAATAAATATTCCACATCATCGAATCACCCCCAGCACTACTACGGCCCGAGGATATTCTTTAGTATCACAACCACAATTATTCATACGCTACTGACCAAGAATAGTTGTGTATTCATTAATAAGTCATGATCATGTCAACAATCATCCATCAATGCACTACGACCCTCGAGGATTTTTACCACATCATTTGTAACATTACGGTCCATGACATAATCGAATAGTCTCTGGTCATAATCATACCAAGTCCATCTATGCACTACACGGGCCATGAGATGACTTTCAACATAATATAAACATGAGGATGATGACCATGATATAAGAATTCAATAAAACAAGTTCAAGAATTATTTTATCCAGGAATTATTAACGTCTAAATTATCAACATGACATTGTTTTGTAGAGTAAAATTCAAGAATGATCGGAAGAATATTTCCATGAAAGATCTTTGGATGAAACGCAAATATCGAGGATATTCTACTAATTTCATGGAGTATAGAAAGTCAAAGTTTTAACCATTTGGGTATAATAAAGAATGGAATAACAAAAGAAATCACCACGCATGCGATGATTGCATAGGCAGAGTTATTCAACGAGAATAATAATAACGGAACGAGGTCGGTGAAATTCACACCCAAGCAGGATGTTCCACCGAGAAGTAATAATAAAGATGGAACGGATCCGGTGTAAAACACATGATAGGATGTAACAACAGAATAATAAAAAAGCGGAACCAGTCCTATTTAAAAAACACATGACAGGATGTTCCAAGCAGAATAATAATAAAAGCGGAACCTGTGTCGGTGTAAAAAAAACATGACAGGATGTTCCAGCAGAATAATAATAAAAAGAAGCGGAACCAGTCGGTGTAAAACACACGAGACAGGATGTTCCAGCGGAATAATAATAAAAAAGCGGAACCAGTTAAGGTGTAAAAACACATGCAAGGATGTTCCAACAGAATAATAGAAGAATGTCACCAAGTATAGGGTAAACCACGTATACTGAAGTTATTCCAATGAGAATAATAAGCAATGGAATAACAACAGTTCTCTTCATGAATAAGAAAGAATAACACCCCTTACTTTTGGTAGGAGATTGAATCTCGCAGTAGTGTAGTAACAAAATACTCTTCTTCTTCTCTCTCTTATTCTCTCTATACTTTTCTCTCTAAAGCTTGAATGAATTAAGTGAAAATAATGAAGCACTAGGCCTCTATTTATAGAAGATTTCTAGCTTAGCACCTACCATGTGAAAAGGCAAGTGGCTTGGCGATTTGGTGATGTGAAAAGAAAAGTGGTTCGGCGCTTTGTAATGTGAAAGCGACAAGTGGTTCGGCCTTCTGTAATGTGAAGCGACAAGTGGTTTGGCGCTGTAATGTGAAGCGGTAAGTGGTTTGACGTCTGGTAAAGGTAATTACTATTGACGAAGGTAATTACTTATTCACAAGAGGTAATTCTTATTGACGAAGGTAATTACTATTGACGAAGGTAAATACTATTGATGAAGGTAATTACTATTCACAAAGGTAATTACTATCGAATGAAGAAACTCTTAGATGATGACATATGGGCCCCCCCATAAAATAATTAAACTTACCACAAACGTCTCATAACAGACTCTTTATATACATTAAGGATTGAATAAATATTACCACAAATCATTTAATTTTTAATCAACACATTTTTAATCTTTCAACAATTATTAATCATTTATAACTTGTCGTCTCAATTAATAATATAACATATTATATATTATACGGATGATCTTTGTGACAATAATTGAATCGATAATATAAGAGATATGATCGTAAGCAATTATCGTAGTAATAATTGAGCATAGGTGAGTGACTTCTCACGTAAGCATCGATAATCAATCTGAGTGTCTAGCTACTACGCAACCACGCGTATTCTTTCGTACTTTTACCATAGGGTAGTTCAACAGTTTTAACGGTAACACCTCCGTAGTTATTTTTATAAAATATTTTTTGTCGTTTTTCTCAATCAAACAATAATTACATTGTGGGGTCCACCAATGATTGGTAGTTGTACGAATATTCCCTAACAAAAAGAATATTCCCCAGCAAACGAATATTTTATAACAACTTGCATACTTTGAAAAATTTATAAATATTACCCACAACTATAACATTATATCAAATTTAATCCATAATATTCAAAAATAATATTTATAGAAAATTCATCTTTATTTATAATAGTTGGGGTCTTCAACCTCCCTTCTTATGAAATTTTGCCCTCGAAATTAGGTACGATGATCTGGTATGTCGAAGAGGTAAGGATACCTTGATTTCATTTTGATTCTAACTCCCAAGTCATTTCCTCAACATCGTGGTTCCTCCACAAAACTTTGACTTGAGGTATAACCTTGGAGCGTAGAATATGTTCCTTCTTATCCAAAATTTGAGCAGAACCTCTTCATACGTCAAATCTTCCATTATTTTCGTCGGTTCTAACTCGATAATATGGTTCGGGTCTTTCACATATTTACGTAACATGGATATGAAAAGCGTTATGAACACGAGACATATTTGGCGGTAGATCGAGTCTATAGCCATGATTCCTACTCGATCGAGGATTAAAATGGACCGATGAATCGAGGATTAAGTTTTCCTCTCTTTCCAAATCTTGTAACTCCTTTCCATGGAGCAACTCTTAACAACACATGATCTCTATATCGAATTCCACGTCCTTTCGATGAAGATCAAGATAACTCTTTTGTCGATTTTGTGAGGTTTTTATACGTTGTCGGATCGTTTGAATCTTTTTCGTAGTCTTACGTACCAACTCCCGGTCCCAACAACGTTGCTTCACCCACCTCATCCCAAAGACATCTTTGGAAGCGACACTTTCTTCCATACAACGCTCGAATGGAGCCATGCCAATACTTGCTTGATAAGCATTGTTGTAGGAAAACTCCACCAATGGTAAGAACTTGTCCCAACTCCTTGAAATCAAGGACACGAGTCTTAATAGATCTTGAGAGTTTGAATAGTCCTCTCCATTGTCCGTCCGATTCGAGGATGATATCTTGAAAGCTAAATCGTAAGTCCGTGCCCATAGCTTTTTGCAAACTAACCCAAAATCGTGAAGTGAATCTTGGGTCTCGATCGGAAATTATGGATCTTGGCGATACCATGCGGTCTTACAATCTCGTTTATATACATACGAGCAAGACGTTCAAGTGTATAAGTTTCTCGTATCGGTAAGAAATGAGCGAGACTTGGTCAATCTATCAACAATGACCCAAATCGCATCAATGCCTTGAGAAACCTTAGGAAGGCCAGTGCTTGAAATCCATGGTAATGTGCTCCCACTTCTATTCCGGAATTTCAAGTGGTTCTGATGGACCTTTTGGTACTTGATGCTCCGCTTTAACTTCGTTGACAAGTTAGACACCTTGAGATAAACAACGCTATCTCTCTCTTCGTATTGCTCCACCAAAATGTATGGCCGAATATCATGATACATTTTGGTACTCCCGAGATGGATTGCAAATGGTGTGTTGTGCGCCTCCATCATGATATTATACTTTAAATCGGTCGTTAGGAACACAAAGTGCGGAGTTGACTCAAGTATTCCTTCTTCATTGATTCTTGCTTTAGATAGCACCTTCTTGCACTTTTCTTCCTCATACGAATCGGCTCCCTGTGTCCAGTAGCTTGAAAGCGACTTTAAACTTTATCGATTAAAAGTCGGTTCTACTCGTATACTCGCTATCATCACACGCGTCCCCGGAGTCTTTAACTCTATCTCCATCCTTTGCAAGTCACACAAAATGGGCCTTTGTGTTGACAATAACGCACTCGTATTGCATACGATCTTTTACTTTCAACGCGTCACCTACCACGTTCGCTTTTCCGAGGATGGTATTGGATGGTATGATCATAATCTTTCAGCAGTTCAAGCCAACGTCGTTGTCGCATGTTGAGTTCCTTTTGAGTGAAGAAATATTTAAGGCTTTTATGATCCGTAAAGATCTCCACTTTCTCCCCATACAAGTAATGCCTCCAAATTTTAAGTCTGAAGACAACAAACCGGCCAACTCTAGATCGTGAGTAGGGTAATTCCTCTCATATTCTTTGAGTTGTCATGAGGCATAAGCTATAACTTTTCCATGTTGCATGAGAACACATCCCAACCCTTTGCCCGAAGCATCACTGTAGATGACAAATCCCTCCGAGCCAGATGGTATTGTCAGAACATGTGCTAAAATAAGTCTCCTCTTGAGTTCTTGAAAACTCCTCTCACATTCTTCGCCTCAACCGAACTTTGTATCTTCAAAGTCGGTCAATTTGAGTCGATGGAGTAGCGATTCGAGAAAATCCTTCCACGAATCTCCGATAATAACCAAATTTAAACCGAGAAAGCTACGTACTTGATCATCGATTTAGGTTGTTCCCGACTTTGAATAGCTTTAATCTTTCTTTGGGTCAACAGATATTCCATGACTTGATACCACGTGCCCAAGGAATGCTACTTCTTCAAGCCGAACTCACACTTCTTCAACTTGGCATAAAGCTTATATTCACGAAGCTTTTGGAGTGTCGACCTCAAGTGTTGCTCATGATCTTCACGGCTTTTGGAATAAATAAGGATGTCATCAATAAAGACAACCACAAAGTGATCTAAATATTCCTTGAATACTCGGTTCATCATATCCATGAAGGCGGCGGAGAACATTTGTCAATCCAAAGGACATGACTAGGAATTCATAATGCCCGTCTCGAGAGTTCGAAAGCCGTCTTTGGAATGTCGTGATTCTAATCTTCAATTGGTGATATCCGGAACGAAGATCAATCTTTGAAAAGAATTTGGCTCCTCAGAATCGGACAAACAGGTCATCAATACGTGGCAATGGATACCTATTTTTGATGGTGACATGATTCAACTCTCGATAATCAATACAAAGTCGCATACTCCCATCTTTCTTCTTCACGAATAGTAACAGGAGCACCCCAAGGAGAAGTACTAGGACGAATAAAGCCGATGTCTAACAATTCCTGCGGTTGGGTCTTTAACTCACGAAGTTCAATAGAGCCATTCGATATGGGGCTTTGGAAATAGGTTTTTGTACTGGGTTCAAGGTCGAAACAAAATTCAATTTCACGCTCTCACGGGGTAGGCGGGGAAGTTCTTTGGGAATACGTCAGGAAATTTATTAACAATAGAAATATCGTTTCAAAGCGGCGTATTTTTGTTTAAATCGTGACATGAGCTAAGAAAGCTTGACATCCGTTTTTCAATAAAGCGAATAGCTTTATGGCTTGAGATAGTAAGTGATTGATTTTAATGGTTTGGTCATTTGAATTCGCATAATAGGTTGATTAGGAATATGAAAGCTAACAACCTTACGAAAACAATCAATTTTTGCATGATAAGTAGTTAACCAATCAATCCCAGAATCACGTCAAATGCAAGTATTTTTAATGAAATAAGATCGATGGTAATGTGAGGGTACCGATTTGAACCAAACAAAACTTATAAGCAGTGGATGTAATGAAGGTTTCTCCCAATGGAGTTTCCACGGATAAGTCAAAGTCTAATTTCTCCTGAGTCAAATTTAATCGATGCGCCAAGTAGGAGAAATAAAAGAATGGGTAGAATCCCAGGTATCAAATAAAGTATAGACTTCATTAGAGTTTATGATAAGCTTACCCGTGATGACCTCATTCGGATTCCTTGCTCTTTAGGAGGTCACAACAAACGCTCTCCCTTACTACTTCTAGGTTTGACTTTTAGGGATGACCTTTGGTGCCTCCATCCTAGCTGAATTTGTCTTGATGAATGGCACAAAATCGAGCTAAGTGACCTTCTCCTCCACAATTATAACATGCTTTGAATGATGGCGCAGATTTGACCGATGTGTCCTCTCTCTCGCATTTGAAGCATATGATAGGTGGTCTTTCTCCTTCCTTAACAACGGGTGTTGGTCTTGACGTCTTTCCATCATTGTTGAATCTCCTTTTCTTGAAATGTCCATTCTTATTATTTTGGCCACGATTACCACCGAAGTGTTTACCATATTTGGCCATTAATTCCCTCCACGCTTGTTGTCACCGCTCGATGACTACTCTCATTTGGTATTATAATTTTTGCGTACCGCTCTCTTTTTAGTTCGTTGACTCATTATCGCGCGCTCCACTAATCGAGCCTCATTTATAACATCGAATACAAACACGGTTTATGAAAAATAAGATGTTGACGTATCTCGACTTCAAACCTCTTAAAAACATTCGCGCCATTCTCTCTTCATTATCCACCAGTGGGGAATATGAAACCGTGATAACTCGCAAATTTTGCCTCGTATTGCGACACGGCCATATTGTTTTGTTCAACTTGATAAACTCCACCTCCTTCATGTGGCGAATACTTTCGGAAAGTATTTGTCGTTGAACGACTCTGGAACTTCTCCCAAGATATCTTGAGACAAAGAGGTTGAGTCGTTTCACCGATTCCCACCGATGTCTGCCTCTCCGCATGCAACATAAAAGCTGAAAGGGAACCTTTGCTCCTGGAGCATCCCAAGACATCAAATATCTTGGTAATCTGCTTTATCCATGCTTAGCGAAGTGGTTTTGGCTCTCCCTTAAACTCCGGTGGTCCCAGCTCCTTGAATTGTTTAGCGGTGACCGCTTGAGAGTTTTCCGTGTTTTCACCTACGTTTTGGACAGAGTCGCTCTCTTTCGTCATTGCATAAATGCATACATAAAGCCTCGAACATTTGATCATTCATCATTTGGTCGGTGTTCTTGTTTTGCGTGAGGATTGTCGCCTTCGATGCACATTATCCACGATTATTGATATGTGGTGAATCAATGATCGTCTGCGCTCCATTCTTTATTCTCAACATTCTCGGATGTCATTTTGAGATCATCGCCACAAAACAAAAGGTTAATTGACGTGTAACAAATTATCCTATCTTCCGACCAACCAATAAAATAAGACATAAACTTAGGTAGGTCATACTAGCGAAGGTATTCTGCCTCTCTCCCTCCAAGTACTATTCTCACATCTTAGCCTGAGGATCATATCCTAAGCTCGATACTTAATTGTGGCGCCCCAAAATTAGGTATACATCACCCATCTTGGGTAATGGATCGTAGTATGAAATTTAAATACAACTTACTAATATAACTGTAGGTATGCAATACGACATAAAGCGTGAGTTTGAATACAAATATTGTCTACTAGATATTATACAAACTCAAAAGGAGTCCTCATTACAATTATTATCACACTATTTCACGAATAGTGAGGACTACTATCTTATCCTCCGGACCATTACTCCGTTTCCCGACTCGTCAAAATTGTATGTTCTCATTTTTCAAGAGAACGGTGAAAGAAAAGGGTGAGCTCAACAGCCCAAAGAAGAAATATTATGACTAAGATAATGCGAGAATAAATTATCAATAATTTCAACGGTGTTAAACCGATAAAATATAATAAACAACAAGTTTTTAGCTGCGGTAGAACAAGCGAATCCATTAAAAAGTCAAGTAGAAAATAAAATCTACTATCTTGTATGATTTAAAAGGTTTTTCATCATTGTTATAGTATGAGAGACGAAATTTTAATAAATATTCCACATCATCGAATCACCCCCCTTGACTCTGGCCAAGGATATTCTTTAAGTATCACGACCATTAATTATTCACGCACTACTACCGAGAATAGTTGTGTATTCATTAATGGTCATGATCGTATCAACAATCATCCATCAACGCACTTCTACTAATCGAGGATTTTTTTTACCACATCATTTGTAACATTACGATTACGATGATTACCAAATAGCCTCTCTCAGTATAATCATACCAAGTCCATCTACGCACTACTGCGCCATGATGACTTTCAACATAATATAAACATGAGGGATGATGACCATGATATAAAATTCAATAAAACAAGTTCAAGAATTATTTTATCCAGGAATTATTAACGTCCAAATTATCAACACGACATCTTGTTTTGTAGAGTAAAATTCAAGAATGATCGGAAGAATATTTTCATGAAAAGAGATCTTTGGATGAAACGCAAATATCGAGGATATTCTACTAATTTCATGGAGTATAGAAGTCAAAGTTTTAACCAATTGGGTATAATAAAGAATGGAATAACAAAAGAAATCACCACGAAATGCGATGCTTGCATAGATAAAAGTTATTCAGCAGAATAATAATAACGGAACCAAAGGGGTGAAATTCACAATCGGATGGGATGTTCCAACGAATAATAAAGATGGAACCAGATCCGGGTGAAAAACACATGATAGGATGTTTGATAGAATAATAAAGAGCGGAACTGTGGGTGTAAAACACATGCATGACAGGATGTTCCAGCAGAATAATAATAAAGAGCGGAAACGGTCCGGTGTAAAACACATGAGCGAGGATGTTCCAACAGAATAATAATAAAAAAGACGAAACCAGGTCAGGTGCCAGAAACACATACGACAGGATGTTCCACAGAATAATAGAAGAATGTCACCAAGTATAAGGTTAACCCACGATATCAAAAGTTATTCCAACGTAATAATAAAGATGGAATAACAACAGATTCTCTTCGTGAATAAGAAAGAATAACACCCCTTACTTTTGGTAGGAGATTGAATCTTTGCGAAGAACAGAAGTAACAAAATACTCTTCTTCTTCTCTCTTATTCTCTCTATACTTTCTCTCTAAAGCTTCGAATGAATTCGTGAAAAATAATGAAGACTAGCCTCTATTTATAGAAGATTTCAAACTAAAGACCTACCATATGAAAAAGCGAGTGGGCGGCGATTAGTGATGTGAAAAGAAAGAAAAGTGGTTCGACGCATTTGAATGTGAAAACGACAAGTGGTTCGACGACAGAATGTAAACGACAAATGATTTTACGCTCGTAATGTGAAGCGGTAGAAGTGGTTTAACGTCTGGTAAAGGTAATTCTTATCGACGAAGGTAATTACTTATTCACAAGAGGTAATTACTATCGATTGGAAGGTAATTACTATCGTGAAGGTAAATACTATCGATGTGAAGGTAATTACTATTCACAAAGGTAATTACTATCGATGAAGATAGATTCTTAGATGACATACGTATACCCTCCCATAAAATAATCAAACTTACCACAAACGCCTCATCATAATGATTTCTTTTATATACATTAAGGATTGAATAAATATTACCACAAATCATTTTATTTTTAATCAACACATTTTTAATCTTTCAACAATTATTAATCATTTATAACTTCATCGCCCTCAATTAATAATATAACATATTATCTGTATTTGATGATCATGACAATAATTGAATCAATAATATAAGAGATATGATGCAAGAATTATTGTAGAAGAATAATCGAAAGATAAATGTGGTGACTTCTGGCGTAAAGATCAATAATCAATACCGTGTCTTCTTTCTACGCAACTAATGCAGTATTCTTATCTTTTACCAACCGGGTAGTTCAAGCAGTTTTATTCAGAATACCTCCATTTATTATTTTTATAAAATATTTTTATCGTTTTTCAATCCGATAATAATTTACATGTGGCCCACCAACGATTGAGAAATTGGTTGCATTTAATATTCCTAACAAAAGAATATTAAACCAAACGAATATTTTATAACAACTTGCATACTTTTTGCAAAATTTATAAATATTACCCACTTAACTATAACATTATATCAAATTTATTCCATAATATTCAAAAATAATATTTATAGAAAATTCATCTTTATTTATAATAATTTTGAGGTCTTACAATACGCGTGAAAAGTCCATCAGAATTTTTATCCTGGAACGGAGTGAGTATATAATAAATAGGAGCGAGGTTACATCAAGTCTATATAAATTATACTACCTCCATTCCATAATAATAGTCTTTTTAGTTTCATGCACATGAATTAAGAAAATCATTTAATACTATCATTTAAGAATTAAAATTTATATGAAATTTCATCACTACTCCTTTATGTGAAGTTAAAAACTATTAATACAAAGGAGAAAATTTTTTATGAGACGATAGAGAATTTGAAAAATTGATATAGAAAAATAAATAATTTATTCTAAAAAATCAGAAAGCAACAAATAAATTAAAATAATTTTTTTTTTTTATTTTAAAAAGACAGATATTATAGAATAGAGATAGTAATAAATATTTCACACATCCGGGAGCCATAATTGTCCAGTGAACATAGACAAGTTGGCCTTTGATCCAAGTTGCTCATAAATTACTCCATCCATTTAATCAAAAGAGGGCCCTACTTATAATTAGATAGAATAGACGCTATTGATCGTGACAACTCAATTTATCATTAAGCGTTTCATTGTATTTTAATAGTACATAACACTGCACATATTTATATTAAGAGATTTTTTAAATAATTTAGATTTATATTTATATCTTAACTATTCAGAAATTTTTTTAATAAAAAATATCAGCTATTAAGATGCATTAAGAGATGAACTATTAAGATGTATTAAAATGTAATTAAATACTAAACTCGATAAGAAATAAGAATACATCAAATTTGTAGGTAGGGCAGTTAAAGTTTTAGTGTGATTCTTGATATTGATAAAAAGCAAAAGAAAAAGTATGTGATTCTTGATAAGTGACCCTACCACTATTAATTATGATAGTGATTAATATAAAATTAATTTTAATTAATTATGATAGTATTTAATATATTTTTAACACACATATTAAGAGATGATCTTTTTTTAAGTGTCAAAATAATTAAAATTAGAATCAGAATCAGAATCAGAATCAGAATCAGAATCAGCATCCGAATAATTTGTATTTTGTCATAAACGAATGAATTATAACCGTACAAATTCCTTTACGCCGTAAACTGTAGAGTTGGATATACTAGGCGCGCATCTCACATATACGAAAAGGAACAAATTAAAAAAAAAGAAAAAGATTTTTAATTACCACGTACGACTTTCTAATACTACTGTACTCAAACCATCAGTTTGGTTTGATATTTAGAAGGTTTTAAATTAAATATAATTTTGAAAAAATTATGATTTTAAATTAGATATGATGTACTTTTTCTTCGTACATGTTATAATATTTTTGTAATAAAATTATTAATTTATAATATTTTTGGTATTTTGGATAATAAAAATAAAAATCGATCCTAGTTTAGTGACCAAAACATCAATTAACATGATGTACGTCACCTGCCACATAATTAATACTTGTTAACCGTTAATATAGTCAGTAGTTTTTTTGGACAAAATGTTGAGCAATAACCATTTTGTAACTTTTTTTTAGTATAGTAATGTGTTTGAAATAAAAAAAATTCAATAATTATAATTAAAATTGATACTTAATATAATAACCAAAATATTAATTAACCCGAATAGAAAGTGAGTATTATTATTTTTATTATAATTATAATAATGCTTTGGATGTTTCTTACGTTTGTACTTTTTTCCCTATCACAAAGCTCAAATAATAATTAATAAAGTAGAAAAAGTGAAAGCAGATGAAGTGGGGCCATAGCCCATGGCTCATGGTGTGGGCGAGTAATTATTAGAAAGAAGGCCACTCGGTCTCGGCGAGTGCATGTCAATTCACGTGTTCCCAATTCCATCCCAAGAAGGAGACAGATTTCTGTTCACAAAAACAAAGGCAAAGGCTACAGGACAATTTTTACTAATAAACTCACCCCAGTAAATATAATATATGGCCACTATGGGGTCCACATTTTGGTAGGAATCAGGAAAGGGGCGATGAGTCATGAGCCTACATTCAGATAAGCTCGCCAGTCGCCACCTGCCTCCATGCTCAGTACTGAATACTGATACCTATCAATATATCGCGATATATTTCATGTATTTCGGGTCAAAAATGATTGTTATTATTATTTCATACAATTTTCAAATTTTTTGAAATTAATTTATAATCCAAAATAAACTCATTAATTTTACTCATATGTTTTATGACAAATTGTTGTGTGTTTATATAGATAAATTATAATAATTCAGGTCAAATTTTAAATTTAGAATAAATTTTAGGTTAAATTTGAGTTCGAATTGAATTAAATATATCAAAATAAAGAGTTAAATTATTAGTCTAATAATATTTTGAAGTCATTTTAACTTACTATATACTTATCAAAAAAAAATCATGATGAGAAATATTAATAATGACTTAAATTTTATATACATCAAAGAAATTATTAGTAGGATTTTAAATTTAAAAAGGAATTAAATGTGAACTTATTACTCAACAAATTTAAACACAAAGTATTTTATACAAGTCTATAAATAATATCATCATGACAATAATAGGGGTGTAAATAAATCTAATCGAAACAAATAGATAGTTACTCAGATTCGACTCAGAAAATAAATTTTTTACTCGAATTTAAATTATATTTAAAAACTCTACTCAGATTAGAATCGACTCGAATATTTATTATTTGAATTCGATTTGATTCGACTCGAATTATATTAATTTAAATTAGTTGCGAACTTCGAATTTGAGTATCCACATATTAAGTAATTTTATCACACATATAATTACTTGTTATTTTATTTAGAAATTAGAAAATATATTTATAATTAAACTTTACAAATAAAAAACACAATTAAAAATAAAAAAATAAAAATTATAACTATTTATTATAATTTTATTAAATTGTATATATATTATAAAAGAATATATCAAATATTTACTTAAACATGTATGAATTGAGTATATATCGAATTATAATTAAAAATTTAAATAATTTAAATTCTAAACGTGGTAAGTGTAACCTTATTTAGGTTGTATTAATATTTTTATTTGCATTATTTTTTATATTAAAATTTAAATTATATTATTAATAAATTTGAGTATCACTCATATTTTTATGTGAATCGTACTCAAAACGGATTGGTTGGATTTAGGCCCTTAGCGATAAAGTGATAAGCCCCAAATCGTACACCATCGATAAGTCCAAAACAATCCAAAAATCCCGGGCCTAGCGCCACCAGTTACATCTCAAACCCGCCTATCCCTTCACGCGGTTTACTGTTTCTGGTTTCCTGTTTCACCAAAACAGCCTTTTATTCTCCCTCTATAAGTACACCCCTCCCCCAATTCCCAATTCCCAATTCTTACTGACAAACACGCCTCAAGGAATCCAATATAATTTTCATTCTCACTCAAGAGAATCTTTTACTATTTGCATAAAGGATGAGTTATTTGAACCGCGTTTGGGTGGCAGCAAGTGTCGCCGTCGTGAACGGCCACACAGACCATGGCGGTCATAAATTGAAGTCCGGCCTCAGATCTCTTCACCAGGGCAAGAAACGATTCTCCTCTTCTTCTTCATCCTCCACTGGAGTTGAGCATGCTGATCTCCGACCGATTTCCAGCATGGTGGGGTCCGATCGCGATGAATCCTTGAGGGGTAGCGGCGGAGACCAGGCTGACGAGTCCCTCCGGCATGTCATGTACATGAACTGCTGGGGACCCAGCTGATTCTATACTCGGCGGAGATTGCAAGGCTGAGTACTTATGATTCTCCATTTGAAGAATGGAAGAAGAAGAAGAAAGAGTTCTCTTCTCTCTCTGACGAGTAAGAGTGGTCAGTCGGGAAAAAGGCCGATGAGTCTGTTTTCCGGTTAACTCACTCGGATCTGGACGGATCGGATGTAATTATTGTACAGTTTATAGAGTAGTACTAAATGGTTTTGTAAATTTGGATCCAGAAACTGAATAATACCGGATAATAATATTACTAACAAAGAATGTGGATTCGTTTCAAAAAAATGGATGTTCTTCCTTTTTATTATTGTAGTCTTATTGATCTCACTGTTTATTGGATTTTTTTGACTGACTTCTTCGCGCACACATTTTCATTTACAACACTGAAGAAAAATTAAAAAAATAATTTTTGGTAAAACATTACAAAATTGTTGATTAAATTAAATTAATTTGTATTATAAATTATGGATTAATTTTTCAATATATTTTCTTATTTATTTTCTAGATGAATAATGATGATAAATAAGTCAAATAATCTATTATTTATTCAAGTATCTAATTTTTTTTTATTCCTATATAATGATAAATGATGACTCAATGACATCATTAATATGTAATAAATAATAAATAATTAAAAATATTAATTATTATTATATATTATATATAATATTTAATAAATATGTAAAATTAATTAATTTATCTTAAAAAAAAAACTAAACTTAATTATTATTTTTTTGTAGGGAATCAATAAAACCAATGAATCGGTTGATCGATTCAACCGTCGGGTTGTTGGGTCTGAAGTTTAAATTGGTTAATTAGTCCGGAATGAATAAGGGTGTTCAATTTTTTGGTACTTTTTATCGATGATAAATTACCGATTTAAAAGATTATGAATAATCGAATACTATATTTAATACTTTTCAATCATTATCTTAAACCATTTCTAAACGACATTTAAATATTTAAATCTTGATGGAGTATATTATACCTTGGGAATTGAAAACTATTAATTGGGATAATATCTTCGAATCATGAGGTCTTGAGTGAATATAGGAAAATAAATAATCAATTTTACCGAAAATTTATATAATTATTATTTTATTTTTTTTTTTATAACAATTATTATTATTATTATTAATTATTATTATTATATTATATATTATAATATATAAAATTAAAAAATGTAAAATTAATTAATTAATCTTATAAAAATTTATACCGAATCAGAGAACCAATAAAATCAATGAACCGATTTATTTTCGAGTTGACCGGTCAACAGCTTGATATTTATATCGAACCTACGGTTCGAACCGGTCCAATTCATCCAAAAACTGAAAAAAATGCACACACCTAGGAATGGGGACGAATTGCGATTATTTACCCTTGTTGCCCTAAATTCTGCCCCCCACCCAAACAAAAAACATAGGACTTGGAAATATTGTTACTAACATGTGGCAGGCCATTGTATACGATTATCTAAAGGTCCAAAATATTAACCTAATCAATTCGTTTGGCCAATCTAGCTCAATTGATAGTCATTAGGTGTAGCGTCCATGGTCATAATAAGTTCATGATACAATGGTGGATGGATGATTTAAGAAATATAAACAAACAATATTAAAAGAAAAAGAAGAGAAAATAACGAGATATGTACCATGCTTGCAGCTAATTAGTTCAAAAAGATATCTTAGGAGGCGTCGTCGTGGTCTCATCATCGTTTCATACGCCTAACAAGGAGGCCGGCCACCAAGCTGTCTAATTTCTCAATTATAAATACACCATGGAAACTCCTAAATGTATCATAACTGAAAAAAATATATAAGAAGGATGAGGCTCTTTAGCTTTGTTTTAATCCTCCTATCATTTCTTTTCATAATCTCCAGTGCTGAAACTCTTGGCAGTAAGTATTTTTTATTTTTTGATTTATATCAAGTGCTTAATTATTATTCTCAAGCTCACGTACGTTTTGTCCTTGTGCGTGCAGTAGGGTTCGCCAAGAGTCCGGTTTGTAATAAGGTTTACGGAGCACAAAGCGGTGATACATGCTTCAGCATTACTACAACACTGAACGTAACAGCAGATTTCTTCAGCGCCATCAATCCCAATCTGAATTGCGACAAAATCTTTGTAGGAGAGTGGGTTTGCATTGCCGGAACTGTAAATTTACAAAACGATTGATTTCATTTATGGTCAAGGAATAATAATCGCAGCAAGGAGAATGTGCTCCATTTTAATTCAAACACAACATACATATTGTATCATAGAATAAAAAGCCGCAAAAGCATCTCAAACCTCCCAATCCCTCACCCCTCAAAAGCATTTCACAAATCTCCACACAACTGTAAAACTTATAATAAGCAGATTGCGCAATCATAATAACACCGCCAGAGATACAGATACATATAACCAACATAAAAACCAACTCCCCACTGAAACAGATACAGGTCTTGTGATCGATCATACGAGTCAAGAAAAGCTCATTTGGCTTCCAAGGTTTTGTGGTTTTATCTCCCATGATGTAACCTCATGTGCTTCCTCGGGGAGAATAAAAGGCAAGGAGATCTCCTGAATCATCAAGTCGCCACAAAATGGGCATTCACCGGCGATAGCATCATCCAATTGCGATCGGATCTGCCCAGTTGTTGCCAATAAGTAAGCATAGCCACGTATGTTGCTCAAACTTAACGAGTAAATAAGGGTAACACAACAAAGACTAATACGTCCGGTATAAGATGACAAAAAGGAAATAACCCTGAATATTGATTATTGCATTTTACTTTCCAGTGCATTGAATGCAGGCAGCATCATTAATTTTCAGACTAGTTGTAACAACCTCAACCACAGTAAATGTTGTGATACCCACAATTTTGTTAGAAAAACAAAAAATATCAATAATTAACAATAATATAAGAAAATTTTGAATAGAAAAAAATACAAGAGACAGAAAAAAGACACCTCAGATGATCGCATAAAATGAAGCATAACCTCTATGGAAATGCTCAAATTTTAATGGCACAATGCAGTTTGGGAGATGATGTAAAACATACCTTATCCACAGGGGTCATCATGCTTCTTGTTGATTCATTCACGGTCAAGCCTCCATTTATGTCCTGCTTCGGTTCACTACCCAGTAAAGTAAGCTGCTTCTGTAAGTCCAGTATACATTCTGCCTGCCACATTAATTATGGAAGGAGTAATTCAGGCAAAAGGGATTATTTCCTATAGGACAACCTTCATGAAAAAGGGGGATTAGGGTGCGACAGGGATACAACATATATTTAATTATTAAATAAATAAATGTATGTGTATAATTATAAATATGATAAATAATAAACAAAAACAAATACTGAACTGAAATTTGTAAAATTATAATAACAACTAGATTACCTTAATTACTACTATTACTTATCTGTTGGTATATAATATATTAATATAAATTATTTGCTGTAATTTTTTTATGATTCTATAGTATTTTATTTGCTATACATATAATATAAGTATGACATAAGTTATGATGTACAATATTATAATTTAGTACTTCTTCCTAGTTCCTATATCATATATAATTTAAGTTGTATATTACGATACTAGTTGTTATATTAGGGACTGTAAGAATCAGACATGATGCTACTAACCGATCGAAAGGCCAAGGGAGACGACATCTCTTGAAGATCAGAAAAGGTAAGGGGGGCAACGGGGTTTCTTCCTCTGCCGCTTTTTCTTTTTAACTAACCTAGTCATAAGTTCGAATACAGTTCATGCTTTCCCAATTTCTTGGCGAAAAGTGAAAACAACAAAATATTTATGTGATATATCCATGATCATCAGAAACCTGACAAATTCCAAAAGGATTCTAAGACTTAATGTTCTTACTTAGGATCGTGTATAAAGTGTCACTTGCTGCAGAGACTCTAAAATAGAGTTATCAATCATTATCATGATTATAGCATGATTGAGACGATTCTACACAAAGTTACCAACAAACAATACAGTTAAGGATTCCTTGAACAGTTTACAAAGAAATTACTAGAGCTATAACATTTCACATTTTTACTTATACAAACCGATAGCACATTTGTATATATAAAGTAGAGAGCATGAAATATATGAGAACTTACTTGAGTTTGGTCTGTACACCTCATAACGTGGGCAATCAGGCATTGGGAATGAAATGCATGTCCACATGGAAAGACATAGAAAGGGACCATTTGCCCCACTGACGTATAACCCCTAACCATGTTATACTCTCCACCTACAGACAAAATCTTCCTCCTGCAAGCCTGATGGATCCCAAGAGCAGCAAGTGAGAAACAGATTTCAGATATAGAGAAAAGTCGGTAAAAACTAAACACAATCACTGAGGCAGCCCAGGAGAAAGAGTGAGAACAAGAAGAAAATCTATAAAACAAACAAATGGGGAAAGGGTGAGAGTAAAAATTGAAAGAGTGAAGTAGAGGTCAATTCTATATTCCTCTGTATTAAACAAAAACATACAAATTCTATTTGCCAGAATATAGTTTTACGTAAAATAGAATCCAAACACGATGAACCAACTAGAAGGGGTCACACAATAATGCAAACATGCAACAAAAGAGACCTTAACTAAAATAAGTATAACAGATCTGTCAGATATGTGTGCGAGCGCATGTGGGCAGTGGGGGTTGGGGGAGTGGGGTGGTTGGGTTTGGGCCCTGACAGCAAGTATTATCAGTAAATCGTTACCCCACATTCTTCATCACGTTCAATGACAGCATAGCGTTGAGCAAGAGCACTGATATCATTTCTGATGTTGTCTGCGCCATGTGTTGCATCATTCATCTCCTCTTTCAGTTTTTCAATCTGTTGGTTGTAATCCTCTAAAGACGAGCAAATTTCCTCCTACAAGCACATTGAAAGAAGTTGGTTAATGGCAGCTCAAACCTTTTTTTTTAAAATGGCAGCTGAAGTTAGTTTTATTTTCCTTCAACAAAATTAACAAGGCCAGTCACTAACTATAACTAGGTCTCAGATATTGATGTTACCTTGAAGTCATCAATCAGTGCAAAGTCTGGAAAGAATGGTAAAATATCTTCAATTTTTAGCAGCCCATCAGTTTCCTTGAGAAATGCTATTGCCTTCCGAATATTCTCCCTTTTAGTTCCTTTTTCCTGCTCAACAACATGCTTGGCAACCATAAGCCACAACTTCTTCCTCAAGTCTTCATCATCTTCAACCTTATCAGCTTCGGCCATAGCAAGCTCTGGATCAACCTAGTCATCAAAAGGAAAAATAAGCGCCAAAAGTAACATAGACTTTAAAAGATAAAACATATAAACGAAAATAGGCAGAAAAATTATCAACAAATACATACATACAATCTAAAAAGTTGCATGCTGATTTATTCAGCATGAACAATACTATTCATTACTTGATGCTTCTCCAAGGTAGATGTAAAGTCAGACGTAATGACAACATAGATGTGACATCAGATTCAGTGGTCAGTTTCCTAATCACTATTGGAGTTTTTATATCCTATTAAAAAATATATATATGAATCAACTAGGAGTAGAGTGTCTTTAGCATGCTCTTCTCATGCTCTCTGTACATGAATATAAATGATGCACAGAAATTCCAAAATGAATTTTTGTCATGTTGCAAGGAATCTACAATATGTCCATATTTATGCAAGCTACAAGTAATTCTCAAAAATAACTACATGTGTGTGCATGTGTACAACATTCATAAAAATGGAAGTAATGTCGAAGAGATGAAACAGAAAACCAGTTGAACATGTATAAATCTAGTTGGAAAACTGTATTACCTGAAGAGCAAGAGCAACTGCTTCTTCATGCATAGACATCATGCTGTATATATGAACACAGGCACGCATCCGTTTCTCCTTGAGGCAAAGGCGTAAGGCATATTTGGGATCATAAAAGAAATCACGGCCACTAGGTCGTCCCTTGCCAAATTTACATTGTAGGAACCGCAAAAGTGAACTTTCATCTTCCTGATCACGATATTATAGGAAAAATTATATTAAATATCAGTGACTTTATAAATCATCATCACTTTGTAAGAATACAGTTGCACCAAAAAAAATATTGGGAGTTACGTAAATTGAGAATTAAAGTGTATACATAAGTTCAAAGCAAGCAAACAGAATCAAGCTTTATCATAAGAATGGAGATTAAGCTCAAAGACCTACCATGCCAGTCATTTTGAATATATGGTCACATAGGAAAAGTTTGTCAGGCATAAGTCGGTGAAATTTGAATTGTAGAGTTCCTTGTTGCAACACAGACAAACTTCCATTCAGATATAAGAAATGCTTGCAAAATTTTGATCAATGAAATGTGTGGAGTTACAATAATATCACTCTGGTTTCTAATTACCAAATAACTTTTTAAGATGTCTCAATATGAATGTTCAATGTCATGGATTATGCGTAACGCTCACAGATTTGAATTGCATGAATCGGCCAAAGGAAAAGATGAGAAGTGCATTAGCCACTTGCAACTGGTAAGTTAGGATAATCAGTATACAACTTGATCATTAATTTTCAAAGCCTGAAGAACATTTTCAATTACCATGAAAAATAAACGAACTTTAGAAACTCAGTAAAGGTTCTAAGTGACCAAATGTACCTGCTTTGTGTACAATGAGAGCAATAAGTTGTGAACACCAGGATCCTCATTCTGCAAACGATGAACACAAAATTCCAAATATTTGATTACTTCATGGGTTTCATTCCTGCATTTGATATGAAATAGCAAAATATAATGGCTATCAATGTTTCCACAAGAATAAAGATATGCTTAAGAATAATCTTAGAGTCACGTGTAAGAAAATGGGTTTTCAATAATCTTATTAAGTACTTCTAACAGTTGGTTGATACGAATTACCTTCTTCCTAATGATATAAGTATACATGACTCCTTGAATAAGTGAACTTACATTGCTAATGCTTGTGTCAAATCTCAAAATTAGAAAAGAAACTTGGGGAAGAAATAATAGAATGCATGACCAATACATGTTAAGAATAAAGACAGAAAAATATGAAGTCTAATATTATATGCATCATTCACCAAATTAACTCCATAAGAAGATAATTTTGTTGAGCTATGAAACTATTATTTTTAACTCCCTCTGTTCCAAAATATAGGATCAAGTTTGACTTTTTAAAGTCAATTTTATATATCAAATGAATCACGTCAATTTTGAATTTAAGAATATCTCAAATTGTCTTTAGAAAGTCCATATTGATCTTATATTTTTGAACAGAGGGAGTACTTTTTAGGGATAAACGATAGTGACTCAAAGATATAATCTGGTCAGGAAAAGGTGTTATTGCTCAAAAGTTCTCAATTTAGGATATCATTTGAAATGGGATAGAAAGAATCAAAAGTAGTCTTTTAATAAAAAGTCAAAAAATACAAAGTCGGCTAAGCGGAATCTATCTAATATTGAATCATATGCATATTCCAATAAAGTAAAAACATGGGGGATGCTTTCTAGACTGTAACCCTTGAACAAGAGTACAATAGTATTAGAATAAACTTTGGCTCTGATATGATTATCCAGATATTTTAGAATTATAGAGCAAAGTCGCATGATAATTAAGTAGTAATGCAAATTGAGTTGCAGTCTTACTTTGCATGTGGTTCACTTGAATAACGCATCATTGCAGGAATCATCTTCCTCGGATTCAGGTTTTTTGTGATCATCCATGCCTCAACAGTTTCATATGCATCAAGCATGATGAGATCTGGTGCAAATTTGTACTGAAATAAAACCGAAATGTATTACCTTCCAACAATGTTAGATACATGTATACAACTTCCACAGATGGGAAATTGCCAGAATATCTCATAAATGGCAAAGACACTAAACCAAAGAAAAAGAAGATGATTATAAGGATGAGGGCATTGATGTTGATGATGATGGCAGTAATGGTAGTGTTGGCAACAGTGAGAGCGATGATCATGATTGTAAGTTGGTAACAGTAAAAACAAAGAATCGGGCTATCTGAATAGACAAGGGAGAGGAGGGCAATTATTGCTCGATTGAGATTGTGGTCTTGAGTCTATTGACCTTTGTGCTCTATTGACTTGGAAATTGTTCAACCCTAATTCCAAATTTTCAAGATCAGCGCATACCTGAAGATCTATAGGAACAGCAGGTTTTTGAAGCACTTCCAGTGCTTTCTTTGCTTCACCTTGCTAACAAAGAAACCAAACGATCAAATTATAATCATATAAATTTAAAGTATTAAAACGAATTCTCAGAGGAGGAATAAAAAATTAAATAAGCATAACAGTGCGCAGATCCTTCTTCCTATGAAAATTAAGACCTCAAAGAAAAAATTACCTTGTTAACCCCACAAAAGGTATTTATATTCCAGGACAAGAAGATTTCATGATCTTGAATCAATACTAACAAGTTCTTTTGGGATAAGTATTTCCTTTTTCACAATAATAATCAACTTTTGGATTACAGCATCATCAACATATACACACACACACAATATATATACATATAGAGAAAAAGATGTGTATACCAATTATTTAGTAGGTAGAGGGGGCAAAGAACATAATCTCAAACCTCACAAGTAAATAAAGCCATATTGGCTACAAGATGGTGCCTCCACTGAGAATCGAAACCCTGATTACTCTCATGAAAGGGAGGGTCTAATACTACCAGAGCTAGAACTCATCGGTATAATATCAACATATCAAAACACTAAATCATGGTACAATGCAACCAAGCATCATATATAATATTAATGGTCCTGATCTCATAGTACTGAGCTTACATATTGAGTTACATACACAGACATTTCATATAGATCACATAACCGGTCTACTACTCCCTGTATGGTCCACCCTTCCACTTTGAATGTTGTGGCTCAAAAACCATATTTGCGGCGGCACAGATCATAAGGCATTCAAAAAACTCATTTTGTAAATAATATTTTGTACTATAGGTTTTACTAAATTACTTCTAAAGTGAAGGTCATGTTTGACACGATGGTCAAGTTCTCAGTTGTTGAATGCTTGGTCATGGGTACACATCCTATAAACAGCCTCTCTATAAATAGATGTAAGGTTGTGTAACCAACCCCACTAACTTCAAGAGCCTTGTGGACTTGGTACAAACATTTATTCTTCAACTTCTAAAGTGCAATTTAATGAAAGAATTTTGAGAAATGTTATATCTGAATGGGTCAATGACGTGTCTAAAACTCGCATAATCAATATGGTTTTGAACCATGACATTCAAAATGGAAGGAGAGAGTATTTGAATTACCAAATCCAAATAAAAGGAAATGAGCAATTTGCCAAACAAAACGTAAATTATATACCTAATGTATATACAATTGTGTATGAACTCTACAAAACAAAATAAACAATATAGAGAATTGAAGAACCTGAATATAATGGTGCACGACAATCTCATACTGCTCCTTTAGATTAGCAAAATATACCAATTCATTGACTCTACCATAACTGCAGGAAATAGAAACACCAAAATCCATTTCAGCATAATTTGACCTTCATAATTTTATGTAAAACAATAAGTAAACTGGTACATCAAAGCATTGAGTAAACCATGAAACAACAGAAATGAATCAGGAATACAAAGAAACACCTCAATCCATATTACTAAGTTTATGAAAAAATTAAAAAAATATGAAAATCAATCTATGACGCATAAATACAACATGAACCACCTTTCTAATAGCTTCATTGTAGTCGCCTCATCCAACACATCCTTGGAATCACTAAGAAAAGCACGAAACTCCTTTATGATTAGTTGGTATTCCGAGGTTCGACTTTCTGAAGCTGTGTCATCTTCCAAGAGCAATCGATTGATCTAAGAATTAAAATCTACGAACTTAGTATTAGATAGCAATGACAAATTATCATATAATGGTTAGTCAAAATTTTAAGGAACACTGTTTAAATTTGCACATAAAATTTTGATGCATAATACTAAAAACAAATGTCCCAAGATATTTAATAAATGTATTGATACAGCACAAAGAGCGTGCATTAGAGAAGAAGGCGAATGAATGACACTCCCGCAAGGGATTCACTAGTCCGCGGACAAAGACTTGCTTCTTCCTTGCAAGGAATTGGCAATACTCTCATGAAGATTGGAAGGTATTTGTAAGAGTTACCCAAGTGGTTCAGAGCATATGTAAAGATTGGAAAATAAAATATAACACATAAAGATGAATTATGGGAAAGAAATGTCAAAGAAACTTGGTTTTCCAGGAGACCTCAACCATAGCACTTTTACTATTTATCTGATTCAGAAATTTGTGCCAGAACAAAAAATTTAAAAGTGCAGAGAAAAGAGTGGTACAGAATATTACTTGGGGATGTTTGGTTTCACGGTGTACTAAAAGTCAAGTAGAAGAGCTGTCAAATAGTCAAAAATCCATCCAAGAGAAAGTACAAAAAAGTAAGCAAACCTTGTCCAAGTACAATTCAGTTGTCCATGTCGAAATCATTGTGATTTGACATTTATCATCCTTAGCAAGATTATCAAGCTTCCGCAACAAGAAAGTTCTCAAAGAGTCCTGCATGAATTTTTAAAAAACAACACATGATTCCATTTGTTTACTTATTATGCAGATCTAGTATTTCTGCTATATAACAAGATATATAAAGATGAACTCGTTGATTTCAAAGCTGTTCAGATAGTTAGAATAGTTTCATAAGTGATGTAATATTGCCTGAACTCAAGGTTGAGTTAGGTGATAATGACACTCCTCCAATCCCATTTCCTATGTTCGACATCATAATATTTATATGTCAGATACTGACCAAATTGCATACCTAGATGGCAAATCCGAGAGTTTACTACACATAGAAGGAACAAGTACTGCAGAATATGTAGAACTTACATGCCAAATTAGTGATCATAGATTCACTCAAACTTATCGCCATCTACTAAATGTTACATAAATGTTGCTTCATAATGACAGCTCACCAATTTCTCAAAGGAAACAAAGAATTACAAATATGAGGAGAAAAAGTAAGATAGACACTTATCACAATGCTATTATTATAGACAGACATACAATAACTGGTATAAAAACTACATTCAAGTTCATGACCAAAGACAAAATAATAAAAGGCATAAGGAACATTAATCAAAGTACTGACTTGCAACGACAAAATAATAATAGGCCTAAGGAACATTAATCAAAGTACTGACTTGCAACGAAACTCACAATGACTTGGTGTGAAACAAGCTATATAGCTTTGTGCTCATAATAAAATTGAAAGCATCTAATTCTTAGCGATTGGAAACACACACCTAGATATTCTGTATGCTTATCCAAAATAGGTACCACTTAAGTAAGCCAATAGATTCCTTGAACTGTAAATATCTACTGTCTAAATAGCATACTCATTTTGTACAATTGCAATTCAGACATCTGTCCTGCTGATTGTTGATCGAGACAAAAGCCACTCACAAAAACCCACATGAAATAGATTTGCCATTCGAAAAAGGTAACACGATACAGTGGCTCAGCTTTGAAGGCCAAAAAAGCCGACATGTTAGTTTTCAAGAATGTGAACAATGAACAAGTACACGGGATACTGAGGGTTCCACATAGAATGCAGCTATGTGGAGCACATAACTTGGTGGACTGCAAATTGATGAAAATTTCACAAACAATAATACCTGGTATTCCAAGCTCTTTGAGTGACAAATATTAAACAATCTTTGGACGTGATCCGTATCAAATTGTTTATTTTTGGATTATACAATAAAAAATTACCCCCTCAGTCCAATTTAATTATCCCTATATGACTTTCACACATTTTAAGAAAGTGAAGAATGGTGTATAACGTTGTGCAAGATTCCAAATTTTCCCTTTATTGAACCTCGTCCCAAATGTTCTCTTTTTTCAAAACAAGGAAAAAATGATCATAGTAAGTTAGTAACATAATCAAAATTTACGGTGAGAAGGTTTTGGCACATCTATCAAAGGTAATGAGGGCAAATAATTGAGGAAAAAGGGAACAACAGAGAGAAATAAGATACAGCAGAAGAGGATGAAGATACCTCAGAAGAACAAAAAACAAAAGGCAAAATTTAATTGTAGACAATTAATGCAAGTCTTGAAGGTGCAAAACAGGAAGTAGAGAGAGAGAGAGGCATGTACAAAGTAACAGAAGTAAAGGCTCCAAAATATATACTTAAGAAACTATGCAACTAATTGACGTGACATTCCTATCCCTACAGCATCACTCTGATTATAAACAAAATGTCCTTGAACAATAGATTTTTGGACCTCATCATTGAAAAAAGGAAATAACTACCCTTCCTCGTAATCATTCAATAAACTTGTTGCATCTTTCGAAGGTTGAAAGCATGATATAATATAACAAATACCTGTTCACCTATGCTAATAAACTTCAAGGTGATCTCCTCGAAGGACAATAAATAATTGATCTGCAAAATGAATTTTCTTGGTTAATAAGGTACTCCCCCAGAATATAAACAGCATTACAAAATTTATTATTAAAAATAATTTTTTACAAGTTTTTATACAGCACAAACATAACAAAGGGGAAGCTGAAAAACACAGAAGGCTTATTTATCAAGTTTATAGCTTCATCTCATTCTTGGGTTTAGAGATGTACCAAACAAATGATCACATAAAAACTTGCCTACATTTAACAACTAAAATTTTCATTTGGTCACGATGTAAGGCAATATCCCAATCTCTTGATACATGTCATCTGTCATACAAGTAAAAATGACTAAAACTTGTTTACTTTCTTGAGCTGGCCATTATCCACAAAGTGACCATCATTTTTACAATTTGTAAGAAGAATATACCAAGGAACATTCCGTACTAGAATTAGTACCTCCCAGTAAGCAAGTTGACCAATAAATTGCATATCACAAACTAATCTGATTAACTCACTTTTGCATAGAAAGATGCTGCTCTTACAAAATCCTTGGAAGAAAATGCAACTTCAGCCTGCACTAATAACAACTCCAGTCATAGATCGTTGCAAATAAATAAATAAATTGAAGATTAGAGGCTATAAAGATTTTATTTAGCTAATAAATGTTTTCATGCGAAATAAAGATGAAGCTTATGGTCTTAACCAAAATAAAAAAATGAGGCTTATGGATTTTCAAAAAAAGAAAAGAAAAGAAGATTTGTATTTGCAATTAAGTTACCAAATCACTACCTGCTCTAGATACACTTGGTCCCTCTGGAATGGATCACGACAATTTGCCAAAGCTGCAGCATACTCCTTCAAGTCCAGGTACACTTTCCACATATCTAGGCTTTCATCACTTACAGACACCTGATTTTATATCAATTTCAGAAAGTAAAGAAAAAGTATATTCTTTTATAAGTTAAGAAAATATATAAATGTGCGCACACACTGAATTCCAAAAGGACTTCATAATTATAGACCGAACCTGAAATATTGAGTTTTCGTCATATGCATAGAATAATCCAGCAGAGGCATCACTGCATAACCCAAGTATACCCCTTGAAGCTGATTCTGGTGTTTGATCAAAATGAAGTTCTTCTATAATCTGTTCACTAATACGATTTACCACCTATAAGACATTGCAATAACAGAAGAAAAATCAGTCAAGATTAGTAAGCATGACTAAGACTCCCTCCGTCCCGTATTAAACGGCCTAATTTCCTTTTTAGGATGTCCCACAATAAATGTCCTATTTCTATATTAGTAACTATTTTTATCTTATTTTTTCACTTATACCCTCATAATCTTTTTAGTCAACTTTTGTTGGAAACTTAAGAAATGATAAAAGGTTTACATTGGGAAGTGATGTATTGTTATACCATTTTCTATCTCATATTATCATTATAACATCTCTTCTTTTTAATTTAATGTGAGAATAACAACAAAAATGATAAAGTAGCTAAAAATTAATACCAACAAAAGTAGACGGTTTGCATGCATGGAGATATACATGTAATTAGTGGGTGGTTTTGGAGAGACAACTATACTTATTGGAATGTGAGAATAACAATAAAAATGATCTAGAGAATTGATTCATGTGGGAAATAGCAAGGAATAATTAATGTTGGGGTAATAGACAAGTGAATGGATACTTCAATTAGAAAGTAAGTTAGAAGGACAATTTAGTAAAAAATTATTATTAATTAGCGTGCCGAAACCAATTAGGACGTTTAACGGGACGGAGGGAGTATGTAATAAGGAAATTGTTCTGCAAACATGATAAGAACTCACAAGACCGAGTGTAATAATATCTCAACCACATCATGGATAAAAGAAAATATCCATGGAAATCTATGTGCCTAATATTTATAATGAGCTATAGACGTAATTCACAATAATAAGTTAGGTCAATTTATTTACTGACGCACCTTAACCTTATTACCGATGAGAAGCAAGAAGTGAAATTCAGATACTGCAAGGGAACTAGGCTTAGAGACTCCACCACCTTCACTTAATTTTGAAAAGTCCAAAAGGGCCTTGTTCTCCACAAAGTTTACGTCCCCATTAGGTGAACTACAAATGAGGTTTCCAAAAGGACTCAATCAAACTGATTCATACAACTATTTTATAATATCAGAATATACAGTACTAAATCAATGACAGAATTAGTTAGGAGATCAGAAATGTAATACCTTAGAAAGCAACAATTACAAATATTTAATCATTTGTTCTTATCATAAAAGTAATGAATGGCATCCTGTACCTATGCTGTGCACCAAAATTTAGGCCACCATAGTAGATACCTGCTCCAGAAAGCCATGCGAAATGTATCGCTCGTCTTTGCTTGATAAAGAAATGCAGTTCACTGCTAGACACAAATAAAGGAAATAAGATTTTAAAAAATTATCGTAGAGATTAATTTTTTAAAATGTGTACACATTTACCAACATCCACCATTCAATACAATAGGCACATAAATGATCTACCACACAAAAATGGTCTACCTATCCCAAGCGAAATAATTATATTAAGGAGGTATTGACAGGTATCAAATAAGTCCAAAATTAATTGAGCAAAAAACCTAAAATATGTCACTTGCCCAGTATATAGAAGATGTCATGGAGTCTACTCGCCAAATGTCTTCTTTTCTCTGATAAAGTGAACTTATATTCAAAAGAGGCAAAGAGCACCAATGGAGTGCCACCCATGTTCAAAGAGTATAATCACCAAGTGTTATTCATTATAACATCTTATGGATGACAATGCAAAAGTTATTCTACAAAAGCATAAACCCTAACTAAATCAAAGCCTTTAATTTTTTAATATGAGGTGTATTTTGCACAAATTCATATGACACGTCAACATCATTAGTCGTATTCTTCCAAACAATCCTGATGACTTAGTTGTATTACCTATCTACTATGTTATCATTCTATCAGAAATTTAGAAAATGAATTTCTTTTTTTATTTCCAATTTCTTTTTCTATTACAACATACAAACCAAATCTTGATCACTCCTCCTTGATCCAAAATGTATGAAAAAAACATATAGTATAATCTTTGTTTAGCATATTATCCAATGTTATTTACTTTGAATAATGACATGATACATTCTTAAAATATGATGACAAAATGAGGTGGATAAAAAACTTAGAGAAAGCAAAAGTGGGTTACACAAAATAGGATGTAATGAATTTCTTATGAAAAAGTATCTGATTTATTAGTTTCTCTACTTCTTTATAACACTAAAGTTGAATGCAAACTATAACGCTTGCCTGTTTGGTATATCTCCTGGAAGTTCCATAAAATGCACCGCACGATCTATATAACTTGCAAACACAGCCTTCCAACATAGGAAAAAAATAAAGAATAAATTTTAGTTAAAGTGAACAGCATCATCTACTCCCCCCAGTGCCAGTTCTTATTGCATAATTGAGCACTTAACTTTAAGAGGAAACTGTTTAAAGCATCTTCTTTCAAACTAGGAAAGTTAAAACAATTTTAAGAAGAAATTTTTTCAGAGAATTAATGGACTAATAAATGGAACCAATGAGCATGATGCTATTACTTGTGCTGATGTGCTACAAACAGTATGAAAGTACGAGACGTCACATACATCAGATAATATAAGCAAGATTATAAGAGAAGCATGTGAAGTTGTAAACAAAATGCCAAGATAGGAAAGAAAGATCTCTACCAACTTTAAGCTTTAAAAATTGGATGAGTAATTAAAAAACTCCATTGGGAAGACTTAACTACTTGCTCAATCAATTGAGGATATATCTCTGACCTTGTTATTATTTTATGTTTTCTTCGACTAAAAGTGTAGATTCTTAAAATTAGAACCTTAACAGGGGCCATATTATGGTACATGAGATCTATATCAACATGGATCACCTAACTTTGCCCTTCCTGAAACTTTCTCAATAGAATTTAAAAGAAAGCATGCAAAAGCTTCTGACAAAGACTCCTCAATCCAGTAATACAAAGGGCAGGAAAAGAAAATAAGGGGAAAAAAACTCTTCAACATCTCTGGTTAATTATTCCTTATCTTCGAAGCTCTAAAGTTCCTTTCAGTCTATATAATGAGCACTATCAATTTAAAATAAAACCAAAATCTTTGGGACGTATTAGGAACAGATCTATAATGCATATTAAGCCCCCAAACACACTAATCATTCTTACTCAGATATATTCTCCCTATCTTACTTATGTAGGCTCTTAGGAAGTCAAAATGTATTTCACAGTTGTATTGCTTTCTCGAGATATGTTTAGGACCAGGACTGCAAATGGACTACTCTGTTCATGAAAAATTCAGGCATAGCTCATTTATAATCTCATTCAGTTTGGATCATCTAAAAAAATGAGCCAAGATATCAAGGAGGTCCTCAAGTCTTGCCTCCAAGCAGATGAGCATCAATGTAAAATGTAAATGCGTCCATGTACTTGGGGGAAGTTTCTAGGTTAGACTAGCCTAGACTTAGAGATACATGGATTAGATTGCGCAAAGCACTACATGGAGGATAGGTTCAGGATAATGCAAATACATAACATAACATGGCAGGCCAAGTGGCCAACAAGTAACCAAGGATGCTTCAAGGAGGCTGACTTACATGCCTGCTTTATTTGCCCCCCTATGGGTATTATAACCTGCAATAACTGCAGTGATATTTACAATGACTATCCTGCATCTGAAAGGTTTCAATGATGTCATATTCACGTGAATGAAGCATATTGAGTCAGGCTGAGGCTTCAAGGAGGCCGACTTACAAGCCTGCTTTATTTGCCCCCCTATGGGTATTATAACCTGCAATAGCTGCAGTGATATTTACAATGACTATCCTGCATCTGAAAGGTTTCAATGATGTCATATTCACGTGAATGAAGCATACTGAGTCAGGATGATCCAAGCCTTCTACAACATTTTATAACGTTAAACTCATTAAAAAATTTATGGTAGAAGCCATTGTTGAAATTGTTGGCAAAAATAAATCGGACTCCTCAGTAGCTGATCTTGGAGTGCATACTTGATTTCCAAATATGCATCCACATACCACATTGGCCTAGACTACCTATAAAGCAAACTCCAAAACTGAATTTAGGTCTACAGACTAGAAGAGGGTGTAGAAACCACAAGCAAAGTTTGGAGCAAATTATCCAAAATCCAAAATGTAAGAAGTAGCCCCAAAGGGAGCCCTTAAATACTTGTGAAAAACTCCTAAATCAAAGCCATGAGGTCAAATAGTTGTCTGCTTTATGTCCTTGCATCCAAACAACGTATGGCCAAGTGGGAGAATGTTAGAATATTTTATTTCCTTATGTGGCCTCTACTTTTAATGTAATTATAAGGCTTACATATTGTATTAATTTAATCATTTTATTTATGGATTTGGCAATTAATTATGTGGCCTATAAATAATATTACTTATAGTACTTGGATTACATGCTCTAAAAAGAGCTTGGTGGTAAGCCTTTCGTAAGTGGATCCGTTAATATATCATGCATACTAATATACTTAATGACAACGTTTTGATCTTCAACTCTTTCCTTAACAAATAAGTACTTAGTGTCGAGGTATAGTCCAGCACCACTCGAAATGGTGTTGTTGGAAAAACAAACAGCAGAATCATTATCACAAAATACTTTCAATAGCCTTGAAATGGAATCTACAACTTTACATCCTGAAATAAGATTCCTTAATAATACGGCGTGACAAGTAGCATGATAACAAGCCACATATTCTGTCATCATCGTGGAAGTGGTAGTTAGCTCCTGCTTATGAGTTCTCCACGAAATAGGGCTTCCTGAAAGCATAAATATGTACCCTGATGTAGATTTCTTTTCAACTTTACACTTAGCAAAATCAGAATCAGAATAACCAACAACTTCAAGGTTATCTGTTTTTCTAAATGTAAACATAAAATCCTTAGTACCCTGTAAATAGCGTAAAACCTCTTTGGTTGCTTTCCAATGATCCAAACCTAGATTTAACTGGTAACGTCCAAGCATGCCAGTTACATATGCTATATCTAGACGTGTACAAACTTGAGCGTACATAAGACTCCCAACCACAGAAGCATAGGGAATAAAATTCATTTGATCACGTTCAAGTTGATTCTTAGGACATTGATATGAGCCAAATTTGTCACCCTTAACAACAGAGGCGACAAAAGGGGAGCAATTTTGCATGTTGTATTTGTTAAAAACTTTGTCATTATAAGCTCTTTGGGACAATCCTAATATCCTGCAAGACCTATCTCGATGAATTTCAATACCTATAACATAAGAGGTTTCACCGAGATCCTTCATATCAAAATTTCCAGAAAGGAAACGTTTGGTCTCATACAACATATTTAAGTTATTACTTGCAAGTAGTATATCATCAACATACAAAACAAGAATAACAAATTTACTTCTACTGACCTTCAAGTATATGCATTGATACCATCAAAATTACTCATCACCTCGTGAAACTTAAGATACCATTGTCGAGAAGTCTGTTTTAACCCATAGATGGACTTCTTAAGTCTACATGCCATATATTCTTTGCCTTTAACCAGAAAACCTTCTAGTTGTGCCATATAGACATTCTCATGCAAGTTACCATTAAGGAATGCAGTTTTAACATCCATATGATATAACTCTAAATCATAATGAGCTACTAGAGCCATGAATATTATAAATGAATCTTTCCTGAATACTGGAGAGAAAATTTCATTATAATCCACACCTTCCTTTTGAATGAAACCCTTAGAAACCAATCGAGCTTTATACCTTTCAACGTTCCCTTTAAGATCTAATTTGGTCTTATAGACCCACTTGCAACCAACAGGTTTAACACCCTTTGGTAATTCTTCAAGATCCCAAACGTTATTAAGCTCCATTGATTTCAACTCATCATTCATGCCTTCAAGCCATTGAGTTGATTGAGCACTCATAATGGTCTCTTTATAGAAGATAGGATCATTAATTTTACTTGAATCATAGTCAATCTCATTAAGATAGGTTATAAAATCATCAAAATTAACAGGCTTTCTAGGTCTTTCGGACCTATGTAAAGGTTGCACAATTTCAGGAATATGATTTTCAATAATGTGGGGTTCAACATTAGGTGGTGACTCAACTATCTCAAGGGCATCATTCGCCTCAATAAGAGGTTGTTGTGCCTCACCCTCTTGAATTACAGGATTAGAAACATAAATCATGTTTTCTTCAAGATCAATTTTTTAGGCTTACCACTCCCACTTAAATTACCATTCTCTAAAAATTTTGCATGCCTAGTCTCAACAATTCTAATGGTATGCGAGGGACAGTAAAATCAAAAACCCTTAGATCTTTCAAGATATCCAATGCAATGGCAACTAATGTTTTTAGAGTCAAGTTTCTTTATTTGTGGATTAAAAATCTTAGTCTCGGCTGGACAGCCCCATACTCGTAAGTATTTTAAACTAGGTTTCCTACCTATCCAAATTTCATAAGGAGTGCTAAAGACAGATTTGCTAGGAACCCGGTTTAAAATATGAACAGCCGTCTTTAATGTCTCAGTCCACAAAAATATAGGTAAGTTGAAATTGCATAACATACTACGTACCATATCCATAAGAGTACGATTTCGCCTCTCAACTACACCATTTTGCTACGGTGTACCAAGCATTGTATGCTAAGTGACGATGCCATTTTCTTGACACAATAAGGCAAATAGACCAGGATTATGACTTGTATCGGAGTGTTTACCATAATAATCTCCTCCTTTGTCTAGTCTCACTACTTTAATTTTTCGGTCAAGATCAAAAAAATCTAGTGAATGAAGAATTCCATCCTTTATAAGACGTTGCATTCTGTATTTTGAAATATGGCCTAAGCGTTGATGCCATAATTTTGAAGGATTCTCATTATCTAGTTTTCTTTTATTTCCACTTTTAGAGGTACTTTCTATCACATTCATTGTTAACAAGGATTCAACAAACATTATTCAAATTTATCTTATAGCCAGAACCAATAACATGAGAGTAATAATAAATAATTATTTTATTATTCCCATACTTAAACGAAAAACCTCAACGTCAAGTTTAGATACATAAATTAAATTTTGTGTCATACTGGGAACATAAAGAGTATCATATAGATACAAGGTGAAACCACTCTCCAAAACTAAAGGAAGAGTTCCTACAGCTTCAACTTGTATAGACTCTCCATTGCCAACTTTAATGGTTCTTTCCCCCTTTTGAAGTGTCTTCTTTGAAAGGAATACCTCTCTTTTCAAGCCATTCTCTGAACTCAGGCATTCTTTCTGAATATGTCATTGCTTCTTACAGAAGCGACATTTAGGACCTGCTTCAGAGTTGTTACCTGAATAATTTGCCTTATTTGTTTTGGTAGAAATTGGTTTATCCTTATTCTTAAAACCTTTGCCATTTTTATAAGCCTTCTTCTTACAGGATCCAGTGGTAGTCAAATGAGCAACATTAAGTTTTTCAACCTTAAGCATTTCTTTCTCTTGGACGCACATGGCGATTAACTTGCTCATCTTCCACTTTTCTTTCTGCATGTTATAATTGATCTTAAATGGATCAAACTGTGCAGAAAGAGAAGTCATAATGAAGTGAATAAGAAAACCCTCAAAAATACTATGTACATACCCTTTAATTTAAAGGTCATGTTGTTCATCATCATAATGTGCTCTCGCACTCCACTAACCCCATCATACCTGCTAGTAAGCATTTTTAAAATAAGGGTACTTGCGTAAGTTTTAGAAGAACCCTTAAATTGTTACTTGATTGTAGTTAAGTACTCTTTAGCATTCTCAGAGTCAGGAATGGCTCCTCGAATGGCTGTCGTGATAGAGTTTTTCATAATCATAAGGGACATGCGGTTGGATCGCTCCCACTTTTCATAAATAGCTGCTCAATTGAGCTAGTAGTTGTAAGTGGAGCAGGATGATCCACTCGTAGTACATAGTCCAAATCCATAGCTCTGATACCAGATGTTAAATAAATTATATCGGAACATGCTACTACATAGAATAAAATAAAATCAATTAGGTACTTACATGAATTGAGAGAAGCCATCTTATATGTATCACGCTGCCACTGCGTCTTCAATTGCCTCTCTCAATCTTATGATGAATGTCGGTGTGTATAAAGTTCTTGAGACGACAATTGGGACCATATCCTAATTGTTTTATTTATAGAATAACTAAGGGTCAAAATCGTCCATCAAGATTATGAAACCCTTGGGCCCATTATGCCAAGTACTATCAGTAATATTATTTATAAGCCACATAATTAATTACCAAACCCATAAATAAAATGATTAAATTAATACAATATGTAAGCCTAATAATTACATAAATAGTAGAGGTCACATAAGGAAACAAAATATTCTAACATTTGTCTCACCCCTGTTTCCTATTTACAGAAAAGGAATGTGTTTACTTTCTTGTAGATAGGTAGGTACGCATAGATGGAAAATAATTTACGGAAGGACTTGTATCTATATATTCACAAACTACGAGTTTCTCTACCTAGCATCTCCAAAGGACTAAAAACTTGACACCCTACTCTAAAGGTAACTATGTTAATACAAATTCAAGTTCACACATATGTTACTGTCATGGTTAAACTCACATTTAAACTCACATTTTATATATAGTCAACTCATATATGACTATATATAAAATGTCAAACTAAAACATTTAACAAGATCAAAAGGAACAATGACATTTATTGCATAAGAGTCAACAAATTAAGCAAACCTCGAAAGGAAAATAAGAACAACATATAGACATACATCTAGCAACCCAATTCCAGTGAAAGAATATAGTCGTGTAGGAGTAACAGCCATCACATAGTATCTAGTTCCATTGCTTGTGCCAGCTGTCTCTGTCTGCAAAGAGAGAACTTTAAGAAAAAGCTATGAAACTAATTCAGATTGTCAGCAGATATACAGTCTAATCCTAAACAAGTTCCCGGGCCCCAACAACAGAAAACAAATAAAAAGTAGTATAACTCTGGCTCTAGTCTAAACGAAAGAAAGAGTTCAAGAAGGTTAACTTGCTCATTCTGATGGTCAATTCATTACATCAGTGAATAACTAATGTCATCACTACTACATTTCTATCTAATGTTAGGGATATGCTTGGAAAAGTCATTGTAAAAATGTATCTGTAATTTTAAAACGGAGGGAGTAGTAAAGAAAAGAGGAAGGCGCAAAGTACCTGAAGATCTGTGAAAGCTTCTGGTAGTTCTGTAAGTTCAAAAAGAAACTTTATATATTTTTCTTTCTTATCCTTCTCATCTACAGAAATTTCATGTAACTGGCCATTGTCTGTACCAAGAATCACCTCCCCTGTAGAAGCTGAAAAGACATTGTATGCAGCAAAGGAATTAATCAAATCAGAAAAAAATCCAGTGAAAGGTAAATTATAGCAGATAACCAACTAATTTACCTTCTGTTATCTGTTGTCTATTCCAGCCAACAGCATTTACTACAAGACCTTTCAGTTTATTTAAAATCCGGGGTTTGGTCCATTTTGCATGTGTGTAGAACGTATCAGCACCTCCACTGCTCACAACAGTGGCAATGCAGTGGCTCCCACCAGGATCAACGAAAACTCTGTGGATGGATTCCCCAGGACGACCAGCAGAGAGATCAATATCTATAAAATGAATGTTCAAGAAAATAATGAGGTATTCCTACATCTTCCCAGAAGACTTCAACAAGTTTACTTAAAAAAACAATTTGCAGAGTAGCTTTTTGTGCATAAGCTGGAAGAATCTAAACTAAACAAACTCCACTCAGAAAATACAATTAAAATTTTGTCAAACTTTATATTACCAAGCTCATCTCATAAATTCAATAGCCTCTATAGTCAAGCTCAATCTAGCTTGTGCTAGCAAATAACTAGATTCAACAAGAAAATTTCAAGTAGCATTATCAATACACACTACAAATTTTAATCTCTAAAGAATAAGAGGAAGTTATTTTTAGTTGCTTACACGCTGCGACTAAAGAAGAAATTTAAGGTTTATGGGAAGTATTGTATATAGGAATTTGGCCAATTATGCATTTACCAAAAAAAGAAAAAGAAAAAAAAAAGCACAAGATCGACCGGAAAAAGGAAAAAAGAAATGCTCCAAAAGGAAACCATAACAAAGGGTCAGACTCTTCACAAAATCAGATATGCACTCTATAGCTTCACCTCAACTCAAAATATTTGAACAAAACTCAGAACCCAAATTAAGCTTCCCCCAAAAAATCCATAAAGGCAATTGGCAGACCCCTTATAAGATCTCCATTCTATAATACATCAAAAAAGTGTATAATCAAGAGTCGGTTAATCTTAGTACGTCTCCCTAATATGATGTGTATGTGTGTGTGAACACAGCAGGTGCAGGCTCATAAAGGTATTGGAATTAATGAAGCATAATTAAAAGAAAAATCAAATAAAATTACATACCAGAAGAACCCCCAACACCAAAATCATGTCTGATGACCCAACCTTTACTAGTTCCCAAAACAATGACATCATTTCCAGCAGCCATACATGTAATAACTCCATGTCCCTTTGCTGCATCTCTCTCCAGAAGATCTACAGAAAATACTTGCCTTCCAGCCTCCATCTTCTGATTTATAACATTTTTTCACGCAACATCAAATTAACAACTTTTTAACTTCAAATTACTCTTACGTTTTATATTCACACTGATTCAAAGTGGGATTTTGACCCCAAAGATATCAACGATACTGAGATTATTTATATGCATAGAAAGCGTCATTTTTCCAACACATTTTACGAGAGCCATAGAATCTGAAAAGCTATAGCAAAATATCCAGCAGATAAACTCTAAACAAATTGATTGGAGGAGAAAAGGTTAACTTTAACTTAGAAAAAAAATGGTTTAACTTTTTCAGTTCATTAGTTTTCTCCAAACAATAACTAAGGACGAATACTTAGGGTTATGTAAGGATCGGAGAACGTACCTGATCGGAGAATTGATCACCGGAATCCTCTAAGCTCTCTATAAGACTATAACTGATAACTGACGTTGCTGGGCTTGTATAATCTTTGTTTGTTTTAAGCCTATTTATCGGGTTTTGTTAAAGTAAAAGTCCAAATGATTTGGGCGGAACATGGCCCATTAACAATGCAGCATTCGACAATGGTGAATCCGAAGTTTCATCAACAATCGGAGGTTCTTGGTGTCCAATAAGACCAGTAATCGTTAATTGATCCGGTTTTCTTGACTCTGCTTCGAGTAAAGAAAATCAGAGACCTGTTCTTGTCAAATATCCCATTTCTGTAAAATCATCGCCAAAAATTAATCCACTCCACCCAAATGGCGAGATTAGAAACTCGAAATTTCCAATTAAGCCTCTTTCAAAACAGGGTTTGTTTATATGTAATTGCCTCTTAATGGACCAGCTCGTTAAGAGGCATGATGTCGTTTTTTTGTATTTTTTATTATATTTAAATGTCTTTTAATCGATAAGACAAAAAATAAAATCTTAATAATTAAGAAGTACTTCTTAATGAAATTTTTTTGATAATTATTTTTTATATAAATATATTCAACAATATTATGCACTCATTTTTATTAAATTGAATATTTAAAATTATTAAATAAATTTTTACCCTTTAAAATGGTAAAATAGTGTCATTAAGAGACAACTTACTTTTTAGTTATTAAATAATTTTTTAGATTCAGACCTCGTAACCATTTAGATGATCTAATTTATTAAGACATCATAATCATTCAGATCTTAATTCTCAAGTTTATCAAACACAATATTAGTTTTTCATGTGCCATGTCAGCTCAGCTTAAGAGTATCAATTATTTGTCTTTATTTTCTTTCATTTACATAGCTCGCACGTGCCATATATAATTCATGTATTTTTTTTTCACTCTTAATTTTGTTACAGCAGATGTAGGTTTCTCTACTATAAAATAGGGAATTGAAGTCCAGTTGAAGTGAGCAATGAATGAAATATTTTATCTGTTTTTTCCCTTTCTCTTCGGTTAATTTTTAAAACTGTGATTTCTTCTCGTTCTTTGTTCTGTATAAAGAAAACCCCAAAACACTATCACAATTCTTTCAACTGGTATCAGAGCCACCGATCTTCCGCCTCCATGATGCGACCACATAAGGAATTAATGAAATCTGTCGAGGACCTTCGGAAGCATGTTGATGAAACGGTGGGATCGATACAGGGGACTCTTGCGGAGGTGCAATCGAATCTAGCCCAATTAACTCTGCAAGTCTCTAAGCTTTCTAAGGACAAAGATAGGGTGGTCGACGATGAAGAGGCATCTGTAAATGGGTTGGATCCCAAAATACCAGTAACGCCGGAATTCAGAATGAAGGAACTGGATTCAATTACCAATTTGGCGGGTCAAGTCAGATCAGGCCTCCGTTACATCAATTCCCTCTTCTTGGTAATCCACTCTTCTCTGCTCCTCATTTTACACCAACCGTTCCATACTATGGTTTCAACCATCATGGTTATAAACCAAAAATCGATTTCCCTAGGTTTGATGGGACCGATGTCCAGGATTGGATCTGTAAATGTCACTCGTATTTTTTGATGAGTCTTATGGATGACATAAAGAAGGTAATCATTGCTTTAATCCATTTAGATGGGGTTGCTAGTTTATGGTATCGTTCTGAACAAGCTGGTAAACCCCTTATGCCGTGGAATGAATTCATTAATGAAATCTCAGTACGGTTTAGTCCACTACCTCATGAAAATGTGTTGTGGGAATTTAAGGAATTAAGGCAAACTAGCTTCGTCCAAGAATATAAAGAGAAATTTGAGAAATTAAAGGGAGTGATGCAGTTGCGAAATGGTAACTAGACTAAACAAGACTATATGGATCATTATGTAGGAGGATTAAAGGAGGAAATCCTAAACATGGTGCAAGCCTCGTTTCCTACAGATCTTTCCCTGGCCCTGACCTATTCCTTGTCCAAAATCCATGAGTCCACCGTTGAAATAAGAAATAAGGTCATATCCACAACAAACAAAGCTTCCCCCTCTAAGAATCCTTGTCCTCGAGGATGAAAATTGGGAAATTTCTGATGAATCAAAGAGGCATCCTCCCAAGTGGAATTTGTCAGAATATTGTTGGACCATTGTATTAAGTATTGAACTATAACAACATTGTTCCTCTTCACCATCCTACGCTCAAGCACTGCAATAGGTTCAACCAAGAGCTATCCTTCATCCCCTACTGCTGGCAAAGTTACCTCAGCTATATTTGCAGCACCCAGCTTCTTTTTGAGGAGTGACACACTGGGTGAATTAGGCTACCTGTAAGACCCCGAAATTTTTTTAAATAAAAAGGAATTTCCTTTATTTATTATTTTGAAATAGTAAGGGTTGATTTGATTAATGTGGATAGTTAAGGGTTAAATACGCAAATATTTCAAAATAAGCAAGTGGTTATAAAATATTCATTGTTGTTGTGGGGGAATATTCGTTTTGGTCGTGGAATATTAAATCTTTGTCGGGGAATATTAAATACTACGGCCAGCGAAATGTGTGAGCCTCTCATGTGAAAAGCGATTGGATGAGGAAAGCGACAAAGTTTGGGTGGTTATAAATAATTGGCGTAGTTATTCACCAATTAAGACATTGGAATGCGGTGGTTAAAATACGATGTCTGGCGTGGTTGCACCTGAGAAGACACGGTATTGCACAAGATTGTTGAATTATTGATCCTTACGTAAGATGGCACTACTCGATAATTTTCACGGTGAATTCTTTATTCGATATTTTATTTTATTGATTGATAATTCTTTGCGTTGATATTTTATATTATTGTTGTTCAATAATTGTCATCGCACATGATATTTCCCATTATCGGATCAATAATTCATATTATTTGAATAATATTATTAGATAACATTATTGGCAATGTCTAGAAAGTTACATACAGGAGAGGTTTGGTCACCTAATTGCGTGCGATGAGGAGAGATCCTTATTGGAAAGCCCCCTGCTCACAGGAGCGACTGGTTATCATAAATGTGATTACGTAATATTATTTGTGAATAATTAATTATTGATTCATATGATAAGGAAATATTTATTTTATATGAATATAAATGATGGATTTATTTATGTGGTTATTAATGAAGGAATTAATGTTGAGGTGTTTTATCGGTATTTTATCGGATTGGAGGTATTAAAAATCAAATCGGGGTTTTGAGATATATTCGGGGGTTATAATTTTTAATCCAAATAGTTGGATTGTGGTAATTTTGGGTATGTTATACATACATAAGTTGAGTATATGTCCACAAATTTTGAGCGATTAAAATGAAGCGAATGATTTGTTATAAATTTTAAGAGGTGTCTCGATTCGTAAATTAGGTTATAATTGATTTTGGTGGAAAATTCTAGAATTGAGTGGGCCCCACTTGTGGTTGGTGAAGAAATGTGCTGAATTTTATTTCAAATGTGGTGGGTGGCAATAGTAGCGAGGTAAAGCCATCAGTAGCAGGTCAAGTCTCGCTTGTACGGGCTAACATTTTCTATAAATGAGGGCTAAGTTAGAATTGAAAATCACACCGAAACAAAGTTTTCTCTCTTTCTCTCTATATTATTGAGCGTATTTTGTGAGTATTTAGATACTTTGAGAGTTCTTTGTTTCAAATCTAAGTTTCATTCAAACATCACTCCGACCTTTCCTTAGGAAGTCTTGATTCTTTGAGGTAAGGGATGTTATTTTCTTCTCGGATGATATTATTTCTTCAATATCATTATCTTTGAAATATTGGTTGGAACTTTTATCAAATTTGGAACTTTTTCATGTCGGGGTTACTTATTCATGAGTTCTTATTCACGAAGTTACTATTCATGAGTTACTATTCACGAGTTCTTATTCATGAGTTACTATTCACGAGTTACTATTCACGAGTCTTATTCATGAAAGCGTGAAGATGTTTTTTTGTGGAATTTCTATCTTTGGGTGTTGAGTTACTATTCACGATATCGGCAAGACTATTCATTTTAAAAATGAAAATTTTTCTTTTCGTCTAAAATATTTATTACGGATACTAGCTTTGATTGTATCCATGTTTTGATCATTCTTGAATTTTACTTCACTATGATTATTTATGAAGTATTTTTGAACTCGGATTGTTTAAAAGTACTAATCCATAATATTTGTCATTTTGTTTCACTTTGGATTCGTTCTTTAAAAGTATTTTTCATCATCCTCGGTCTTAAATGATGATAGTATTGAATATCTTTGGCTGTAGTGCAAAGATGAATGATTCTGAAGAATATCTTTGGCTGTAGTGCAAAGATGAGCAGTGTTTAAATGAACACGACCGATCGATGAATATCTTTGGCCTTTAGTGCAAAGATGAGCAGTGTTGAGATGAACATGACCGGTGATGAATATCTTTGGCTCAGTAGTGCAAAGATGAATATTTGATTTGAGATGAATATTGATTGATGTTACAGGATAAAATATTGATGATGGACTATTAAATTCATAGATTATAGTAGATTTCATTCTACGTAACTCTTCTATGAATTATTATTTCATTCGCGAATATTGATCCGAAACTTGTTGTCTATTGTATTCTATCGATTTTTCCTGTTGGAGACTAACGATAATTTGTTGTATATTATCTTAGTCATAACATTCTTTCTTGGGCTAGTTGAGCTCACCCTTTCCTTATTGTTCCATTTTTTCTTCTCGGGGAGGCGAGAATGTAGCGAGTACTTAGTCGGGGTATGGAATGAAGGTTCTAGAGAGTTGTTTAGTAGTCCTCACCATTATTGTAAAATAATGTATCAATAAATGTGATGAGGATTTATTTGAGTATAAATATTATGCAGAAGATAATATTTGTATTTAAACTCACGCTTTTATTGTTGTGATAATAAAGTTGTAGTTGTTTACGTACCATGTATTTGGCGACTCGAGAATGGGTTGGATGGAATGGACCTATTTTGGGGTCGTCACGGTTGGTATCGAGCTTAGGGATATGATCTCTGGCGGAGATCGGAAATAGAACTAGGAGGGAGAGGCGAGTAAATCCTTAGCTAGTGTGTGTCTACTAAGCTTATTTGTTAGTTGGTCAAGTATATAGGGATATTATGTGATTGATTTCCTTAATTAACCCTTGTTTTATGGCGATGATTTGAGAATGTCATTCGAGAATATTAATAGTGGTGTAAATGAGACCGTGGAGATGCTGCATACTTAACAACGAGGAGAACGCGCAACAGTGGTGGCAATGTACCTCCTGTGAATAACACCAACGAAAGCGAGATGATGAACGAGGGATGTTTAAAAGTTTTTGCAGTTCATGCAAAATCGCACGAGGAGACTCGTGTTCAAAATATAGGAGGAAATGATAGCGATTCACGGGTGGTCACAGCCAAGCGAGTTCAAAGAGTTGGGACCACCTGAATTTAAAGGAAAGCCAGATCCGATCATGGCGGAAACATGGGTCAAGCAAATTACCAAGATATTCGATGTCTTGGGATGCACGAAGAACGAAAGTTCCATTCGCTACTTTTATATTACGTGGTGAGGCAGATTCATTGGTGGGAATCGTGAAGCGTACCATCCAAATTGCTTTCAAAGTATGTCGTGGGAGACGTTTGAAGCAGTTCAATGACAAGTACTTCCACGAAAGTATTAAATGCGTATGAAGGAAGTGGAGTTTATTAGATTGGAAGCGAATAACATGGCGGTGTGTCAAAGACTGGCGAAGTTCGCGGAGTTATCGAGTTTGCACCTCATTTGGTGGAGAATGAGAGCGTATGACGCGGATGTTTACGGAGAGGTTTAAAACCTAAGATACGTCAATATCTCATTTCTCATAAATTTTCTCTCTATTCGGATGTTGTCAGCGAGGGCTCGATTGTTAGAGCGAGATAACGAAATACGTTCAACCGAGGGACCATAACCGAGGATCATACCAAAGATAGTAGTCATCGAATAACGATAACCGGTGGAGAAAGAAGAATACGGACAAAGGTGGTAACCACTCGTGGTGGTAATCGTGGCCATGAAAATAGAAGAAGCGAGTTGGGAGGAGATTTTAAAAGAGGAGATTCAACAACGACCATTTGAAGGCGTCGCCGCCAAGATGCAACTAGTTTTAAGGGAGGAGAAGCGACCACCGGTCGTATGTTACAAATGCGGGAAAGAGGACATATCACCCAAGCGCCTAGCAAGATTTAAGGTATGCTATAATTGTGGAAAGGAAGGACATATCGCTTCGAGATTAGACGATATCGAAACCCGATCCAATGGGAATGGTGACTCAAAAGGATGTCCCGGAAAAGTCAAAGTCAGCGGTTCTTGAAGAAGCGTTTGTCGTGGCCGGTCAAAATACTGAGGAAACCCGAAGTTAGCAGGTTAGTTAATTATAAATTCTTGCGAAGTTTATACCTTACTAGAATCTGGGTTCTACCCATTCTTTTTATCTCTTGCTTTGCGCTCGGCGTTTGAACTTGACTACGGAGAAATTAGACTTTGACCTATTTATGGAGACTCGTTAGGAGAAACTTTCATTACATCCGTTGTTTAGAAATCTTGCTTGATTGAGTTGGCACTATCACATTACTGTTAACCTTATTTCTATAGAGATATTTGTTTTTGATGTGATTTTAAGGTTAACTACTCATCACGCCAAAATTGATTGCTTTTGTAAGGTTGTTAGTTTTCATATTCTAAGCAACTCCGTTATTGAACTCAAGTAATCAAACCATTGTAGTCAAACATTTTCATATCAAGCCATGAAGTCATTCGTTTATTACGGATGTCAAGTTTTCTTAGTCCGTGTTATGGATTTGAATAAAGACACGTCAAATTTGAATAATATTCTTGTTGTTATTGATTTTTCTGACGTATTTCTGAAGAATTTCTTGGTTTACTCCCAAAGTTCGATATTAAATTTTGTATCGACTTTGAACCCGGTACAAAACTCATTTCTAAAATCTCATATCGAATGGCTCTATTGAACTTGAGGAGTTAAAAATTCAACTATAAATTTGGTACTGAGCCTTTATTTTGTGACTTCCTTTGTGGAATTCACCTAAGCGAGAACTCTCTGTAGGGGACGTCATATTCGATGCGATAGTAAAGCGATAGGTGTCATTGTGACGTCTTTATCAAGGTTGGGATATGAAGTCGCGATTGAGAGCAACCTAAGTCAAGAATCGAAATCGTAGCTTTCAGGCTTAGTTGGTTATTATCGGAGATTCGTTGAAGGATATTCTCGAATCGCTATTCCATTAACGTAAATGACTCATAGAGATACAAAATTCAAATGGAGCAAGGAATGTGGGAAGAGCTTGAAGAACTCGAGGAGACTCATTTCAAAGACATGTTACGACCGTGCCATCACCGAAAAGTTTAACGTGGTAGGCGGCGTGTTGAGTAGAAGATCGTATCAAATCTGAGTACGATATTATCAAAGACTCATTTCGTATAATATACAAATAATAGAGATGGAGATGAAAACTCTAGGTACCCACGTGATGATATCTGATGCGTGATGATATCTGAGTATAATCGACTTTAATCGATAAAGTTAAAAGTCATTCAAGCTACACACCGAGCCGATGAATTTGAAGAAGGAGGTGCAAGAAGTTGTTATTTTAAAAGCGAGAATCGGTGAGGGAGAGAAAGCTCAAACCTTCGATTTATTAATCCATTTGAAATTCTCGATCGAATAGGAGCGTGGCCTATAGACTCATTTTACCACCAAGTATGACGCGTGTTCATAACGTTTTTCACGTATCGATGTTACGTAAATATGTGGACGACCGAAACACGTCATTGAGTTAGAACCGGACGAGATAGCCAAGAAAACTTAACGTCTGAGGAGGTACTGTCAAGATTTTGTAGAGGAAAGAATATGACCTATGTACCGAGGTTATACCATAAGTTAAAGTTTTGTGGAGAAACCATCTTTATTGAGGAAATGACACGGGAGTTGGAAAGCGAAAATGAAAGCGAGGTATCTTTACCTTTTCAAACACGGTATGTACGTCGATTTCGAGGACGAAATTTCATAAGGAGGGAGGTTGTAAGACCAGAAATTTTTTAAATAAAAGGAATTTCCTTTATTTATTATTTTGAAATAGTAAGGGTTGATTTGATTAATGTGGATAGTTAAGGGTTAAATCACGCAAATATTTCAAAATAAGCAAGTGGTTATAAAATATTCATTGTTGTGGGGAATATTCGTTTGGTGCGTGGAATATTAAATGCTTTGTCGGGGAATATTAAATGCACCTGGCCTGTGACCATGTGTGGGCCCCATAACGGAAAGCGATTGGATGAGGAAAACGATAAAGTTTGGGTGGTTATAAATAACTTGGCGTAGTTATTCTCAATTAAGATTGTTGGAATACCCTTGGTTAAAATACGATGAATACTGGCGTGGTTGCGATGTAGACACCAGATTGCATGTATTGTTGAATTATTGATCCTTACGTAAGATGGCACTACTTCAATAATTTTCACAAAGTGTTATTCTTTATTCAATATTTTATTTTATTGATTCAATAATTGCTGCGTTGATATTTTATATTATTGTTGTTCAATAATTGTCCTTTTTGATATTTCCCATTATCGGATCAATAATTCATATTATTTGAATAATATTATTAGATAACATTATTGGCAATGTCTAGAAAGTTACATCTAAGGAGAGGTTTGGTCACCTAATTGCGTGCGATGAGAGATCCTTATTGGAAAGCCCTCTTTCTGAGGAGCGACTGGTTGTTATAAATGTGATTACGTAATATTATTTGTGAATAATTAATTATTAATTCATATGATAAGGAAATATTTATTTTATATGAATATAAATGATGGATTTATTTATGTGGTTATTAATGAAGGAATTAATGTTGAGGTGTTTTATCAATTATTTTATCGGATTGGAGGTATTAAAATCAAATCGAGGGGTTTTGAGATATATTATTGGGGTTATAATTTTTAATCCGACCGTTGGATTGTGGTAATTTTTGGGTATGTTATACATACATAAGTTGAGTATATGTCCACAAATTTTGAGCCGTTAAAAATGAGCGAATGATTTGTTATAAATTTTAAGAGGTGTCCGATTAGAAATTAGGTTATAATTGATTTTGGTGGAAAATTCTAGAATTGAGTGGGCCCCACTTGTGGTTGGTGAAGAAATGTGCTGAATTTTATTTCAAATGTGGTGGGTGGCAATAGTAGCGGTGTAAAGCCATCGTGTAGCAGGTCAAGTCTGCTTCTACGGCTAACATTTTCCTATAAATAGAGGGCTAAGTTAGAATTAAAAATCACACCGAAACAAAGTTTTCTCTCTTTCTCTCTATATTATTGGCGTATTTTGTGAGTATTTAGATACTTTGAGAGTTCTTTATTGATCTACAAGTTTCATTCAACATCACTTGAGCCTTTCCTTAGAAATCTTGATTCTTTGAGGTAAGGGATGTTATTTTCTTCTCGGATGATATTATTTCTTGATATCATTATCTTTGAAATATTGGTTGGAACTTTTTATCAAATTTGGAACTTTTTCATGTCGGGGTTACTATTCATGAGTTCTTATTCACGAGTTACTATTCATGAGTTCTTATTCACGATTCTTATTCACGAAAGTCTACTATTCATGAAGCGTGAAGATGTTTTTTGTGGAATTTCTATCTTTGGGTGTCAGATTCTTTATTCACGATACTCAAGACTATTCACGATATCTAAGACTATTCATAGAAAAATGAAAATTTTTCTTTTCGTCTAAAATATTTATTCGGATACTAGCTTTGATTGTATCCATGTTTTGATCATTCTTGAATTTTACTTCACTATGATTATTTATGAAGTATTTTTGAACTCGGATTGTTTAAAGTACGAATCCATAATATTTGTCATTTTGTTTCAATCGGATTCGTTCTTTAAAAGTATTTTCATCATCCTCGGTCTTAAATGATGATAGTATTGAATATCTTTGGCTTTTGTAGTGCAAAAGATGAATGATTTGAAGAATATCTTTGGCTGTAGTGCAAAAGATGAGCAGCGTTTAAATGAACATGACCGATCGATGAATATCTTTGGCCTTTAGTGCAAAGATGAAGCAGTGTTGAGATGAACATGACCGAGTGATGAATATCTTTGGCTGTGTGCAAAGATGAATATTTGATTTGAGATGAATATTGATTGATGTTACTGAGGATAAAATATTGATGATGGATTTGTTAAATTCATAGATTATAGTAGATTTCATTCTCTACGTAACTCTTCTATGAATTATTATTTCACGGCGCGAATATTGATCCGAAACTTGTTGTCTATTGTATTCTATCGATTTTTCCTGTTGGAGACTAACGATAATTTGTTGTATATTATCTTAGTCATAACATTCTTCTTGGGCTAGTTGAGCTCACCCTTTTCCTTGTTGTTCCATTTTTCTTCTCGGGAGGCGAGAATGTAGCGAAAGTACTAGTCGGGGTATGGAATGAAGGTTCTAGAGAGTTGTTTAGTAGTCCTCACCATTATTGTAAAATAATGTATCAATAAATGTGATGAGGATTTATTTGAGTATAAATATTATCAGAAGATAATATTTGTATTTAAACTCACGAGATTTTTTATTGTTGTGATAATAAAGTTGTAGTTGTTTCTGTACCATGTATTTGGCGACTCAGAATGGGTTGGATGGAATGGACCTATTTTGGGGTCGTCACACTACCTATAGGCAGGTCTAATCTATAGGCCACAACTCCGACCTTTTCCTTAATCTGAAACGGTCCATAAAATCGTGGGGCAAGCTTAAAATCCCGACGCATAGAAATACTTGCCTTCCTATATGGTTGCAATCGAAGGTATACCCAATCTTCAGGACTGAATTCACTCTCAGTTCTATGCTTATCCGCCTAAAATTTCATTCTTTGTTGGGCGTTGGTTAGGTTGTCTTTGAGAATAGACAACCATAAAGCTCTATTTTTAAGGAAGGTACGGACTTCTTCCAGTGTAGGGGTCTTGGTGGTGGGTACCCAAACAAGTCTTGGAAAGGGGAGACCTTAAAAGTACTGTGGTAATTGGTGTTGTACCACCATTGTGCTAGGCCGAGCCATTGTCTCCATTTCTTTGGTTTTTGACTAGTAGCACACCTCAAATATGTTTGTTCAATCTTTTGGTTTGGATGTCTGTTTGGGGATGATAAGAAGGGCTAAAATTGAGTTGTGTACCCAATAACTTGAACAACTCCCTCCAAAACTGACTAAGGAACAGAGGGTCTCTGATGACCCAAATGATAGTGTAGCCTTCAGATTTCAGGAGTCCAGTTATGAAGTCCATTGATATGTCTTGCCAGGCTCCGTTGGGAATTGGAAGTAGCTGTAGCAGACCTGGGGGTGCCACGTTTTTATTTTTGTGTTTTTGGCAAATGTCACATTGTTGTACGTAGCTTTGGATGTATGTCCTCATATTTGGCCAGTGGAAGTATAGAGAGACTCTCCTGTAGGTGCCAGTGAGAGTGTCCGCCGAGCCCGGTTGAATGAAATTGTTCAATAATTCTTGTTTTTAAGTTGTCATTGTTGCTCACATAAATTCGTTGGTTGTGTCGCAAGAGCCCGTTGTCCAGGGAAAAGGGTGGATTGCTGGACTTGTCAATACTGAGTTGAGTAATCAACTTCTCAGCTTCCTTGTCTCCTTTTAAACTTACTATAACTTCTTTCATCCATTCAGGTTAAATAATTGTGACAGCAACACAACTGCTTTCCACTTCTTGTTGTCTAGAGAGGTCATCTGCTGCCCTATTTTCGTTTCCCTTCTTATGTATAATTGTATAATCAAAGCCCAACATCCTTGTTATCCATTTTTGTTGGAGGCTATTTGTAATTTTCTGCTCAAGTAAATACTTGAGACTTTGGTGAACTGTTTTAATGACAAATGGGTATCCCATAAGATAGTGTTTCCATTTTTGGACAACAAAGAGTATTGCATAGATTTCCTTCTCATAAGTAGACCATCCAAGCTGTTTTGGACCAAAAGATTTGCTGAGATAAGCAAGTGGATGTCCCTCTTGCATTAGAACGACCCCAATCCCAAAGTGACAAGCATCTGTTTCCAGAGTGATTGGGATACTGAAATTAGGTAGGGCAAGCACTAGTGTGCAATACATGGTTGCCTTGAGATGGTTAAAAGATTGAGATGCTGAGGAGTTCCACTGGAAAGCCCCCTTCTGTAATAAATCAGTGAGTGGCTTACAAATAATCCCATAGTTATTTACAAAACGTCGGTAATACCCAGTAAGCCCAAGGAAGCCTATCAATGCCTTTAGGGTAGTGGGCCTGAGCCAATTCTGCATATTTTCTATCTTTGCTTTGTCCGCCGAGACAGCTGCTGCAGAGATGATGTGACCCAAGTATTCCAGCTCAATTTGACCAAAGACGCACTTGCTCCATTTTTCCAAGAGTTGGTGTTGCTGCAAAAGACTTAGAGTAATCTATAAATGTTCAAGGTGTTCTTCTTTACTTGAGCTGTAAATTAAAATGTCATCAAAGAAAACTAGTATAAAATTCCGTAAGTGCGGCTTGAAAATTTCGTTCATTAACCCTTGAAAAGTGGCTGGAGCATTCGAGAGCCCAAAAGGCATAACTAAAAATTCAAATAAGCCTTGGTGGGTTCAAAACGGTGTTTTATACACATCCTTTGAAGCCACTCGAATCTGGTGATATCCCACTCTCAAGTCTAATTTAGAATAAATTTTGGAGCCATGTAACTCATCTATCACCTCCTCAATGATAGGTATAGGAAATTTATCCTCGACTGTTATAGCATTAAGACCCCTATAGTCTACACAAAATGTGACGCCCCCAAAATAGGTATACATCACCTATCTTGAGTCGCCAAATACATGGTACAAAATTCAAATACAACTTAATTATACAACAGTCGTGTAAAATACTACAAAACATATGCTGTGAGTTTTAATACAAATATTGTCATCTAGACAATATCAACACTCAATTGAGTCCTCATTACATTTATTATCACACTATTTAACAGAATAGTGAGGACTACTAATGTTATTATCTGGACCGTCACTTCGTTTCCCGACTAGTCCCTGCTACGTTCTCATTTCCAGAAGAGAACAATGAAATTAAAAGGGTGAGCTCAACTAGCCCAGTAAGAAATATTATGACTAAGATAATACATAATAAATTATCGTTAGCCTTCAACAGTGTTAAATTGATACAATATAACAAACATCAAGTTTAACTGCAGCGGAACAAGCAATCCATTAAAAGAGTCAAGTAGAGAATAAAATCTACTATCTTTTATGATTTAAAATATTTTCATCACTTTTATATTTGAGACTCGACAATAAATAATCCACATCATCCCCCGCACTACTACCGAGGATATTCATTAGTATCACAACCACAAATTATCCATGCACTACGGGCCAAGGATATTCGTGTATTCATCAATGGTCATGATCATGCCAACAACTGTCCATCAATGCACTACGGGCCAATGAGGGCTTTTACCACATCATTTGTAACATTACGGTCATAATTATACCGATTAATCCCTGGTCATAATCATACCAAGTCTATCTATGCACAACAGGCCACAGATGACTTTCAACATAATATAAACATGAGGATGATGACAATGATATAAGAATTCAATAAAATAAGTTCAAGAATTAATTTATCCGAGGAACTAATAACGTCCAAATTATCAACATGATACTTCTTTCAGAGAGTAAAATTCAAGAATGCTCGTAAAAATATTTTCATGAAAAGATATCTTTGGATGAAGCGCAAATATCGAGGATATTCCACTAATTTCATGGAGTATGAAGTCAAAGCTTTAACCTCATCGAGTTTAACAGAATATATAAAGCCGCAAATGGATTTTACTCGCCATGCAGTAATCCACGTGAGACAGATCATTTCCACAATTTAATAAGAAATGAATACGAAGGGCATTCACCATGTATGCAGTAATCCACATGTACATGTTATTCCAATGTAATAATAAAGAATGGAATAATGAAGAATTCACCATGCATGCGATACACCGCACAGACAGGTTATTCCAACAGAATAATAAATAATGGAACCAGGTCATGCGTAAACGTACAAACAGGATATTCAGAAAGAATAATAAAGAATGAAATAACAAAAGACTTCACCAGTAATGCGATGATAGCCGCATGCACGAGTTATTCCAATGTAATAATAAATAATGGAACCGAAGTAAATGCGTAATCGCATGCATAAGATATTCCAACAAAATAATAAAGAATGGAATAATGTAAGAATTTTACTATGTATGTGGTACTTCAGACATCTGAGTTATTCCAACATAATAATAAAGAATGGAATAATAGAAGAATTTCACCATGTATGCGGTACAGATGTAGGCAGTTATTCCAACATAATAATAAAGAATGGAATAATGTAAGAATTTCACCATGTATGCAGACTTGGCATAGACAAGTTATTCTAACATAATAATAAAGAATGGAATAATGAAGTTCTCTTCATGAATCTGAAGAAATAATACCCCTTACTACAGTACAAAAAATAATATCCCTTACCTTAGAACAAACTGGATATAGGAGTAGTGAAGTAAAGAGAATACTTTTCTTCTTTCTCTCTATAGTTTATCTCTACAGAGTTTCAGGTGAATTCGTAAGAAATAATGAAGGAATGAGCTTATTTATAGAAGAATAGTGATCTAATAGTAACTAATTCTAAGCGGTCGATTGATTTACTTTTAAGCAGACTGATCTAGATTGGTTTACTATAAAATATTCTAATAAAACAAAAATTTTAAATAAAATATAATATATTCTATTTATAATCTAATAAAACGAATAACTTTATAAAAGTATTCTATTTTATATAAAAAGATTTTACTATGCGAAAAATACTATGGAGACCTTTATGCAAAATACTATGAATAATATAATATATTATATTATATTATATTTATAGTCTAATAAAATGAATAACTTTATAAAAGTATTACATTTTTTATATAAAAAGATTTTACTTATGAAAAAACACTATGCATAATAGAATATAATATATTCTATTTATAGTCTAATAAAACGAATAACTTTATAAAAGTATTCTATTTTATATAAAAAGCTTTTCTGTTTTATTACATTAATAATATTAATAAAACAAAACTTCATCATCATTATTATAATTCACACTATTAATCGAACTGTGTCGCTCTCGGAAGAGGGGCTTTTCAATAAGGATTTCTCCTATGGTGCCTTGATTAGGTGACCAAACCTCTCCTTGGCGTAACTTCAGACATCATTAATATTGCAAATAATAATATTAATAACTTAAATCTCAACTATTGATTTAATAATATATAAAATATCGACAATAATTGAATCAATTAACGTGAGATACTATGTGACTCCCCAAAATTAGGTATCGCCACCCATCTTGGGTCGCCACTTACATGGTACATAAATTCAAATACAACTTACTAATATAACTGGTATACAATCGACATAAACCGTGAGTTTGAATACAAATATTATCTACTAGATATTATACAAACTCAAAAGGAGTCCTCATTACAACTATTATCACACGATTATTTCACGAATAGTGAGGACTACTAATGCTATCCTCTGGACCATTACTCCGCTCCCCGACTGTCGTCCAAATTTATGTTCTCATTTCACGAAGAAACGGTGAAGTGAAAGAAAGGGTGAGCTCAATCTAGCCCAAGAAGAAATATTATGACTAAGATAATGCAGAATAAATTATCATTAGCCTTCAACAATGTTAAAGCGATAAAATACAATAGACAACCGGTTTAAGCTGCAGGTGAATAAGCAATCCATTAAAAGAGTCAAGTAGAGAATAAAGTCTACTATCTTTTAGGTTTTAAAAGTTTTCATCAATTTTATCACGAGACTCGACTTAATAAATAAACCACCACATCTAATCATCCACGTACCACGGTCAAGGATTTTCATCAAATTATCAATGGTCAGCGACTATACCGAATCACCCCTAGTCATAATCATACCAAAACTATCCATCAATTTGCATTACAGAATACGAGGACTTTTGTCACATCATTTATATCAAGTCATGATTATACTTAGAATGATCCCTCGGTCATAATCATACTAAGTTCATCTATGCACGTAAGCCAAAGATAACATAATATAACATGAGGATGATGACAATGACATAATAATTCAATAAAACAAGTTCAAGAATTATTTAATCCATGAATTATTAACGCCCAAATTGTCAACATGATCATTGTTTTCGTAGAGTAAAATTCAAGAATGATCGGAAGAATATTTCCATGAAAAGATCTTTGGATGAAACGCAAATATCAAGGATATTCTACTAATTTCATGGAGTATAGAAGTCCAAGTTTTAACCAACTAGGTATAATAAAGAATGGAATAACAAAAGAAATCACCGTACATGCGGTGCTTTGCGACAGAAAAGTTATTCCAGCAGAATAATAATAACGGAACGGTCGTCGTGAAATTCACAACCATGGGATGTTCAACAGAATAATAAAGATGGAACCGCATCCGGTGTAAAAACACATGATAGGATATTCCAATGGAATGATAAAGAGCGGAACCAGTCAAATTGTAAAACACATGCATGGGATGTTCCAATGAGAATAATAAAAAGCGGAACCAGTGTGGTGTAAAAACACATGCATGGATGTTCCAAATGTAATAATAGAAGAATGTCACCAAGTATAGGGTAAATCATGCATACAAAAGTTATTCCAATGAATAAATAAGAATGGAATAACATAAGGATTTCACCAAGTATAGGATATGCCGCATATCACGAGTTATGTATAGGGTATACCACTTTTACAAAAGTTATTCCAACAAAATAATAATGAATGGAATAATGAAGTTCTCTTCAAGAAGAAAGAATAACACCCCTTACAAGTAAAAAGAACCTGAATATAGAAGTAGTAAAGTAGCGAGTAATACTCTTCTTCTTTCTATAATTTTCTCTCTATAGCTTCTCTCTATAATTTTTCTCTCTAGAGTTTCAATGAATTCGTAAGAAAATAATGAAGGAATGAGCTTATTTATAGGAAAATGGAATGCATAAGAATTCTAATCCATGAACGGTCCAGATTGATTTACTTTAATCGACGGTCCATATTTAAAGAAAAATCTTTTAAATAAAATATAATATATTCTATTTATATAAAAACATTTTACTATGCAAACAATATGCAATACTATGCAAAACACTACGCAAAAAACACTACGCAACACTATGCATAATAAAATATAATATATTCTATTTATAGAATAACTTTAATAAAGTATTCTATTTTATATAAAAGATGTTTTTTTTATTACGTTAATAATACTGAATAAAAACAAAACGTCATTATCGCTATAATAATTCATATTATTAATCGACAATAATGGAATCAAACCTGGTGACTTCTCACATAAGCATCAATAATCAATACCGGTGCTTACTATGCAACCACACGTATTCTTTGTACTTTTACTACCGAGTAGTTCAACAAGAAATAACCGGTAAAACTTCCGCCGTTATTTCAATAAAATATTTTTGTCGTTTTTCAATCAAACAATAATTACGCTAGGGTCCACCAATGATTGGTAGTTGCACGAATATTCCACCGCTAAATAGAATATTCTCCCACCAATCGAATATAATATAACCACTTGCATACTTTGCAAAATTTATAAATACTACCCACAACTATAATATTATCTTAAATTCACACCATAATATTAAAAATTATTTTGACAAAATTTAAATCTTTATTGATAAAAATCTGGGGTCTCACAATCTCCCTCCTTATGGAATTTCGCCCTCGAAATTAGAAGTGCGATACTGGTATGATAAAGAGGTGAGGATACCTTGAATACCTTTATTGTTAAAAATATTAAATTCATCTTCGTAATCCGCCAAAGATATTCATTAACAATTCATCTTTGCACTCTGTGCCAAAGATATTTATTTATAATTCATCTTTTACGCTAAAGCCAAAGATATATAAGCTGTAAAACTAATAATCTTGAGACTTAGCTTAATAGTATCACAACCATGAATTATCCATGCACTCATTGGCTAAGGATATTCGTGTTTTCAAATACTGGTCATGATTATACCGAATAATCCGTGGTCATAATCATACCAAGTCTATCAATGCACTACTACCAAAGATGACTTTTACCACATCCATGAATTAATATTTCATTCTTTGAGGCTCATTTCAATAATTAATCCATATCATCGAATCATCCCCGCACTACTGTGCCGAGGATATTCATTAGTATCACGACCACTTAATTATCCATGCACTACTACCAAAGATAATCGTGTATTCATTAAGATATCACGACCACAAATTATCCATGCACTACCAAAGATAATTGTGTATTCATTAATATCATGACCACAAATTATCCATGCACTACTACCAAAGATAATTGTGTATTCATTAGTATCACGACCACAAATTATCCATGCACTACTACCAAAGATAATTGTGTATTCATTAAGATATCACGACCACAAATTATCCATGCACTACTACCAAAGATAATTGTGTATTCATTAATATCACGACCACAAATTATCCATGCACTACTACCAAAGATAATTGTGTATTCATTAATATCACGACCACAAATTATCTATGCACTATGGCCAAAGATAATTGTGTATTCATTAATATCACGACCATAAATTATCCATGCACTACTACCAAAGATAATCGTGTATTCATTAGTATCACGACCACAAATTATCCATGCACTACGGCCAAAGATAATCGTGTATTCATTAGTATCACGACCACAAATTATCCATGCACTACTACCAAAGATAATTGTGTATTCATTAAGTATCGCGACCACAAATTATCCATGCACTACTACCAAAGATAATTGTGTATTCATTAGTATCACGACCACAAATTATCCATGCACTACTACCAAAGATAATTGTGTTTTCAATTACTGGTTATGATTATACCGAACAATCCACGGTCATAATCACACCAAGTCCATCTATGCACCTTCTACAGCCACGAGATGACTTTCAACATAATATAAGCGTATGAGGATAATGATATAAAGAATCAATCAAATGAGATAAAGGATAAATATTAAACATTTATAATATAATTTATCCAGATTCAAGAATATCCCCATGTTTTCAATCACTTAATAATCTCATAATCTAATATCATTAATATTATAACAATATTTTAATCACTTCTTAAATTTATAAACAATTTATCTTAATTGTTTACGCTTTTTACCATATAATGCATTTAATCATTCAAAATGTCATACTCATAAGATATCATCACCAATTATCAAATCTCTCAAAAAAATATGCATATACTCTATATAAGATTCTCTAGCCATAAAATCCTATTTTCAACTTTGTTACTTCACATAACATATTTAACTCATATGTTCGTAACTAAACTATTTTCATGAAAAATACCAAATCAGTCCCAAAAATATTTCTTTTCTGGGATTTAGCATAATATAGTCCCATGATGAAAATATATTTTTTTCGGAATTTTTAAAATTCATTTACTATTTTTCAAAAATCAATTTCTAATTAATTTCTTAAGAAATTAGCTACCTCAAGTTTAACTCCAAAAATTCCCAAATCTTGGCAGGACTTTACACATGTTAACGTGAGCTTCTAGTTTAAATTTCATGGTCATCGGAGTTATAGAACTCCGGTTATATAGCGTTTTTAAATCGGAAAAATCTAAATATTGAAATAGTCATAACTTGCTCATTTTAAGTCAGAATGAGCTCATTTTTGGACAGGAGGTACTTTATACCATATACCTTCATGTCCCAAAAGGCCAGAATTTTTCTCATAATTTAAGTGGCCGAAACAGCCTCTCTAAAATCATGGCAGAAGCTTTTTCGATTTTTTGCAGCTTTGCACTCCTTTGCTAAAATCAGTCCACACAAAAATCTACAACACCTTTTCCAGTAATTCCACTTGGATTAGTTAGGTAACTCATAGATCTAACTCTAGGACTTGACCACATTCAAAAATTCAAAATATAATAGGAGATATGGTCAATTGAATTTCATGTTACGTTTTTCACCAAAATCGATTTTCAACTCTTTTTGATTTCTAAGAAACTTTCATGTTTTCACATACTAACCAACATAACTCATCATAACACTTACTAATACTTCATATACCCATGATTTTCATTAGTCCAATGCTTTTTATTATAACTTTCATCATAATCCTCGTAAAGCAGATCCTTTTAGTTGAAGAAATATTTGAGGGTTTAAGAAATGGGTTTTTATCTTTGGGGTCAATACAAAATTCGATTTCACGCCTAGGGTAGGCTAGGAAATCTTCAAGAATACGTCAAGAAATTTATTAATGATAGAAATATCATTCAAAATCACATCTTATCCAAGACTTGGATAAGACGTCACATTGATACCAACTGTGACTTCTATCCCTTAACCCAGATAAGACCTCACAATGATACCTATAAACTTGCCATCTTCATTCACGATGTCGCTTTACTGAAAGTCCCGGCCGGTGCATTCCACACAAGGAAGTCAACAACGAAAGGTTCGGGGCTCTTTACTTATGGCTTGATATGACAATAATTGACTTTAGTAGTTTGGTTATGAATATAAAAGCTAACAACCTTACGAAAAGAATGATGAGTAGTTAACCAATTGATTCCTAAAATACCATCAAAGGCAAATATTTTCAAAGAGATAATATCGACAGTAACGTGAAAGTGTTTATTTGAAACAACAAGATTAATAAATGTGGAGGTAACGAAGGTTTCTCCCAACGAAGTTTCAAACCAATAAGTTAAAGTCTAACTTCTCGAGTCAAATTTAAATGTTGAACGCAAGCAAGAAAGCGAGATAAAATAATGGGTAGAACCAGAGGTATCTTATAAGGTATAGACTTCGCAAGAATTTATAATTAACTAACCTGTGCTAACTTCGTTCGAGTCACTTGCTTTTAAGAAGTCATGAAAACGCTCTTCATGAAAACCACCGACTTTGTTTTATCCAGATCGCCTTTGGTGCCACCGTCCCAAATTGGACTTGACTTTGGTGCACAACAAAAATTGAGCTAAATGACCTTCTCTTCTTGCAATTTCCACTTCTATTTTCTTTGCCATGATTACCACCATCAAGTGGTTACCATTCTTGGCATGATAATTCCCCACGATGGTTATCATTATTCGATAGCCGTTGCCACCAAAGTATGATTATTATCGTGTTGTTGGTCGTTACCTTTTGTTTGAGCTGAATCAACACTCTCATGTGCTTCATTGCTTTTCTCAACATTCTCGGATGCCATTTTCAAACACTGCCACAAAATAAGGGTTAATTGACATGCAACATATTATCACTATACTGAATCGACCAATCAAATACCAAATAAACTTAGGTAGGTCATACTAGCGAAGGTATTCCCCATCTCTCCCTCCCAAAGATTATTCTCACATCTTAAATGTGGATCATATCCCTAAGCTACGATACTAACTGTGACTCTGGACACCAACTTATGTCAAGACCTCACATTGGTACTTATCACCACACCGAAAGAAAGGCGTCCCCTACGGAGAGTCCGGCGGTGCATTCCCCATCAATAGGAAGTCACAATGACGAGAGGCTCGGGGCTCTTCACACTTATGGCTCGATACCAATTGTAACTCGACACCAACTTATGTCAAGACTCACATTGGTACTTATCACTTGCCACCGAAAGACGGCGTCCCCTACACGGAGAGCGTCGGGCTTTTGCATTCCCCATCGATAGAAGTCACCATGAGAGAGGCTCGGGGCTCTTCACACTTATGGCTCGATACCAACGTGACTCCCCAAAATTAGGTATACGCCACCCATCTTGGGTCGCCACTTACATGGTACATAAATTCAAATACAACTTACTAATATAAGCGTAGGTATGCATAATACGACATAAAGCGTGAGTTTGAATACAAATATTATCTACTAGATATTATACAAACTCAAAAGGAGTCCTCATTACAACTATTATCACATTATTTCACGAATAGTGAGGACTACTAATGCTATCCTCCGGACCATTACTCCGTTCCCCGACTCGTCCCATTTATGTTCTCATTTTCAAGAGAGATAACGGTGAAAGAAAAGGTGAGCTCAACTAGCCCAAGAAGAAATATTATGACTAAGATAATGCGGGATAAATTATCATTAGCCTTCAACAATGTTAAACCGATAAAATACAATAGACAAACCGGTTTAAGCGCGGTGGAATAAGCAATCCATTAAAAGAGTCAAGTAGAGAATAAAGTCTACTATCTTTTAGGTTTTAAAAGTTTTCATCAATTTTTATATTTGAGACTCGACTTTAATAAATAAACCACCACATCTAATCATCCCCGCACTACACGGCCAAGGATTTTCATCAAATTATCAATGGTCATGACTATCTTAGAATCACCCCTAGTCATAATCATACCAAAACTATCCATCAACGCATTACAAAGCCACCGAGGACTTTTGTCACATCATTTATATCAAGTCGTGATTATCCGAATGATCCTGGTCATAATCATACTAAGTTCATCTATGCACGTAAGCCAAAGATAACATAATATAACATGAGGATGATGACAATGACATAATAATTCAATAAAACAAGTTCAAGAATTATTTAATCCATGAATTATTAACGTCAAATTGTCAACACGATCTTTGCTTTCAGAGAGTAAAATTCAAGAATGATCGAAGAATATTTCCATGAAAAGATATCTTTGGATGAAACGCAAATATCAAGGATATTCTACTAATTTCATGGGTATATAAGTCCAAGTTTTAACCAACTAGGTATAATAAAGAATGGAATAACAAAAGAAATCACCATGCATGCGATTGCCGCAGGCAAAGGTTATTCCAATGTAGAATAATAATAACGGAACCGAGGTCGGTGAAATTCACCGCTGCGAGGATGTTCCAACAGAATAATAAAGATGGAACCGGATCGGTGTAAAACACACAGATAGGATGTTCTAACAGAATGATAAAGAGGCGGAACCCAGTCCGGTGTAAAACACATGACGAGGATGTTCCAGCGAGAATAATAAAAAGCGGAACTGTGTCCGTGTAAAACACATGCATGTGATGTTCCAACGTAATAATAGAAGAATGTCACCAAGTATAGGTAAAATGGCAGATACAAAAGTTATTCCAATGTAATAAATAAGAATGGAATAACATAAGGATTTCACCAAGTATAGGATATGCCGCATATACAAGGTTATGTATAGGGTATACCACTTTTAAAGTTATTCCAACAAAATAATAATGAATGGAATAATGAAGTTCTCTTCAAGAAGAAAGAATAACACCCTTACCGTAAAAGAACCTGAATATAGAAGTAGAAAAAAGTAGCGAATACTCTTCTTCTTTCTATAATTTTTCTCTATAGCTTCTCTCTATAATTTCTCTCTCTAGAGTTTCAATGAATTAAAAGAAAATAATGAAGGAATGAGCTTCTATTTATAGGAAAATGGAATGCATAAGTAACTAATCCATGAACGATCCAGATTGATTTACTTTAATCGACGGTCCATATTTAAAGAAAAATCTTTTAAATAAAATATAATATATTCTATTTATATAAAAACATTTTACTATGCAAACAATATGCAATACTATGCGCAAAAACACTATGCAAAACACTTATGCAACACTATGCATAATAAAATATAATATATTCTATTTATAGAATAACTTTAATAAAGTATTCTATTTTATATAAAAGATGTTTCATTTTATTACGTTAATAATACTGAATAAAACAAAACGTCATTATCATTATAATAATTCATATTATTAATCGACAATAATGGAATCAAACCGAAAGTGACTTCTCACATAAGCATCAATAATCAATACCGTAGTGCTACTATGCAACCACACGTATTATTGTACTTTTACTTCTGAAAGTAGTTCAACAAGAACTACGGTAAAACTTCCATAGTTATTTCAATAAAATATTTTTGTCGTTTTCTCAATCCAAATAATAATTACATTGTGGGGTCCACCAATGATTGAGTAGTTGTACGAATATTCCTGCTAAATAAGAATATTCTCCCACCAATCGAATATAATATAACCACTTGCATACTTTGCAAAATTTATAAATACTACCCACAACTATAATATTATCTTAAATTCACACCATAATATTAAAAAATTATTTTGACAAAATTTAAATCTTTATTGATAAAATCTGGGTCTCACATACTACGCAACAATTACTAAAGCAATAATTGAACAAAACTGAATGACTTCTCACGTAAGCATCAATAATCAATACCTGTGTCTTACTATGCGCAACCACGCGTATTCTGCATTTTTAACACCGGGTGTTTCAATGATTAACGATAAAACTTCCATGTAGTTATTTTCATAAAATATTTTTGTCGTTTTCTCAATTCGATAATAATTCCGTTGTAGGGGTCCACTAATGATTGTGTCGTCATTTGAATATTCCTGTTAAAACAAATATTCCCCGACCAATCGAATATTATATAACAACTTGCGTACTTTGCAAAATTTATAACTATTATCCACAACTATAACATTATATCAAATTCATTCCATAATATTCAAAAAATGATAATTATAGAAAATTCATCTTTATTCATAAAAGTTGGGGTCTTACACAAAATCTCCAGCTTCCATCCCTTTTTTTTGACTAAAATAACAGGTGCAGCAAAAGGGCTATTGCTGGGTTGTATAATTCTCGAGTTTAACATTTTTTCTACCAGTTTTTCAATCTCTTGTTTTTTGATGTGAGGATACCTGTAGCTCTTTAGATTCACAGGCTCACTGCCTTGTTTAACGGGAATGTGATGATCTTGTGGTTTGGTAGGTGGCAGCTCTTTTGGTTCATTAAAAACTATTGCAAAATCCTGAATTGCCTCGTTGAGCCAGAGAGGGACCTTAATAGTATCATGTCCTGTGTTGAAGGTCACTATAGTAGCAAGCATGGGCTCATTCTTCTTGATTAATTTTTCTAGTGATTTGTGGGTCATCATCTTCAATGTGGGAGTGGTGTTGGTCGGGTTACAACCGGTGAGTTTCATTATTTCTGTACCTTTTGAGAAGCTGAGATACTGTTTAGAGAAATCAAATATAATTGAGCCCAGTGTTTGTAACCATTGTACGCCTAACACTGCATTATAACCCCCCAAATCAATTATCCTCATTTCAGTTTTGAACTTGTGACCTTGCAATTCCCAAGGAAAGTCCTCACACTTGACATGGTTGTAAATTTTGGTGCCATCAGCTACAGAAACGGGAAAAGCATTGGTGGGTTCTAGTTGGCAGTTTGTTATCTTGGCAGCCTCTACATCGAGGAAATTGTGGGTGCTACATGTGTTTATTAATATATTGATTGGGCAACTTCTGCTATACCCTTGTAACATCAATGTTCTCCCATGTATATTTCCAGATACGGCATGAAGGGAGATTCACATTTCATTCTCCAAATTAGAGTTGTCCTCTCCAACCTCCAATTAATGCATATACCTGCTTGTTAGGACACTTATGAATAAACATAGAATTGAGCGTGAATTCAGTCCTGGGGATTGGGTATACCTTCGATTGCAACCATATAGGCAGGTAAGTATTTCTATGTGTCGGATTTCAAGCTTGTCCCACGATTTTATGGACCGTTTTTGATAAAGGAAAAGGTCGGAGTTGTGGCCTATAGATTAGACTTGCCTATAGGTAGCCTAATTCACCCTTTTTTTCATGTGTCACTCCTCAAAATGAAGTTGGGTGCTGCAAATATAGCTGAGGTAACTTTGCCACCAGTAGGGGATGAGGGACAGCTCTTGGTTGAACCTATTGCAGTGCTTGAGCGCAGGATGGTGAAGAGGAACAACGCTGTTGTAGTTAAATACTTAATCCAATGGTCCAACAATATTCTGACAGATTCCAATTGGGAAGATACCTCTTTGATTCATTAGAAATTTCCCAATTTCATCCTTGAGGACAAGGATTCTTAGTGGGAGAAGCTTTGTTACGAAATGGAGTCAATTTTTCATGTGTCAGCTCAGCTCAAGAGTATTAATTATTTGTCTTTATTTTCTTTCATTTACATATCTCCCACGTTCTCCTCGTGCCATATATAATTCGTGTATTTTCTTTTACCCTTAATTTTGTTGCAACAGATGTAGGTTTCCCTACTATAAAATAAGGAATTGAAGTCCAGTTGAAGTGAGCAATGAATGAAATATTTTATCTGTTTTTCCTTCCTCTTTAGTTAATTTTTGCAACTATAATTTATTCTCCTTCTTTGTTCTGTATAAAGAATACCCTAAAACACTATCACAATCCTTACAGGGTCTTACTAATAATCCAGTTTCAAAGAGTGGAACTGAAGAAATAATCACCCGGCGAAAAGCAGATTGATACAGAGAAAAAGGAAATTGAGAAGGAGATTAGTTGGTTATAATCAAGATTACAAGTTCTTGGACTGGAAAAGGCTGATGAGAACGGGAGAATGAGTGAAAAGCGTGTAAGGGTAGTTCCGGCGAGGTTTATGGAACATAAAGTAAAATTTTAAGAATACAACAGAGGAATTGAAAAAGAGTGAAGAAAATTTGCAGTTGAGTGCTAAAGCAAAGGTCCTAAGAAGGGCCGTTAGTATGGGTCCAGGGGAGATTTTTTCTGGAGGGCGTAAGGGTTTGAGTTTAGGGCCGCCGGAGATTATTGCCGGAGGTAAGTCCTAGCAATTGGGTAAGCTAGAGATCACCCCTGTTCAACCATTGCAAAGTAGGCGAAGATCGTGCTTTTGGAAGCTGCAGGATATTGATGAAGAGAAAGTGACTAAAGAAAGGGGACGGAGCCTTGGTCCCAAATCAAGTAAAGTCCATTGTAGTTTGTATGACTCAAGGTACAAGACAAGTTGCTACTACAGTTGGATCAAGAAAAGCCATGAAGAAAGAAGATGGGGTTCTTGCATCAATTCAGCCAAAGAAGCTATTTAGGGATGGGGAAAAGTCAGTTGCCGCTAAGAAATCTCTGAAAACCTAGTAAAGTCATTGCGAGTCGGTATAATCAGAGTACAATTTAGTCTACTCTGAGAAAGAGGTCTTTACCAGAAAATGACGAGGATGAGGGTAAGAGGTGTGACAAGAAAAGGGCTTCATTGGTTGGGAAATTGCATAGAAATCTGCCTGAAATGAGTCCAAATCAAGGTACTAAAATCAGGTGAAGAAGAGATGGGAAGTTCCAAGTGAGCTGGTGGTTTGTAGGAATTTGGAGGCTGAAAAATCCCCACCATCCATTTCTGTAGTCCCTGATTTGCTTCCAAGGATTAGAACTGCCTGGTTCACCATTGATACTCCTCGAGACTCTCTGGACTTGCGAAAAGAGTGGCTGAATGGATAGGAAAGAAGTCTTATTTTTGCAATGGTGAAGAAGTGGAACCATCAGCTTTTCTCCTAAGTATATTAATGAGATATGTTCATTGATCTTTCATAATTTTGTTGCCTATAAAAGTGAAAAACTTTCATAAATGTTGCTTCCAGAAAGTGAGAAACTTTATACCTATATATCTTTAGAGGAAGAACATGCACCATTGAGTTGGACCATACTTTAAAAAAATGGTATTGGATTTTAGAATTAATGGTGGTTTACTTTTTCCTTCTGCTAGTCACCATGTTAGCTGGTTAACTTTTATCATCTTATATACATTAACTGGTGCTCCTAAGGGATTTGTTGTGATTGCTTGTGTTGATCATTTTAGGTTAAAAAACTGTAACTGGATTCTGGGGATTTGAACAGTGTGTGTTTTGGCATTATCGCGGCCCTTTTATAGGTACCGTTGATCTTTCTCCTCACATGGATTCAGCATTTGGAATAGGAAAGAACAAATAGCTGGATATTACTAAGCGCATCAATCTGATAACTGTTGATCAAGTACATTATAGGCACCTTTTATAACTTCAAATTCTATAATTGAAATTAATATTTTACTTGATTGAAATTTAAAATTTTGATAATCCAAATTTATTTATGAAGAGAAATCAAGTATACACATATATCCCTGATTAATAGCTAACACTAGATGGGGTTGGGTTAGTATGAAGTTGTAAATCCAAGACCATCGGTCAGTTGAAGCCAGTCTTGCCGACACATTATTACCAGTTGAATTAATGGGTGATGTGACGTCCCCAAAATAGGTATACATCAGCCATTCTGAGTCGCCAAATACATGGTACAGAATACAAATACAAACCTAAATATACGGCATGAGCTGTGAGTTTTAATACAAATATTGTCTTCTAGACAGTATTCAAACTCAAAATAAATCTTCAATACATTTATTATCACACTATTTCATAGAATAGTGAGGACTACTAATGCAAACATCTGGACCGTCACTCCGTTCCCCTACTAGTCCCAAATTTATATTCTCATTTCTCAAGAGAACAATGAAAGCAAGGGTGAGCTCAACTAGCCTGATAAGAAATATTATGCCTAAGATAATGCAGAATAAATTATCGTTAGCCTTCAACAGTGTTAAATTGATAAAATACAATAGACATCAAATTTAACTACAGCGGAACAAGCAATCCATTAGAAGAGTCAAGTAGAGCATGATATCTACTATCTTCTATGATTTAAAGTTATCACCAATTTTATCGCTGAGACTCAGCGTAAAATCCACATCACTGAATTATCCATGCACTATGGGCCAAGGATATTCATTATTATCACCAATGGCGATGTTCATCTCAACAACTGTCCATCAATGCACTACGGGTCAATGAGAAATTTTACCACATCATTTGTAACATTACAGGTCATGATTATACCGAATGATTCCTGGTCCTAATCATACCAATCAACAGTCCATCTATGCACGTAAGCCAAAGATGACTTTCATCATAATATAAACATGAGGATGATGACAATGATATAAGAATTCAATTAAAAGAAAGCAAATGATAAATTTTAAAGATTTATAATTCAATTTATCCAGAATTCCATAATGTCCAAATTGTCAACATGATACTGCTTTGTGGAGTAAAATTCAAGAATAATATTGTATCAAAAATGATTTGGACATAAAAGAAATTAACTTTTGTCATGAATAGTACCCCAGATGAATAGTACCCCATGAATAGTACTTCGGGAATAGTACCCCGTGAATAGTACTCCGGCATGAAAAGGTTAAAACTTATCAAGAATGCTCAGAATAATATTTCCATGAAAATATATTGGATGAAGCGCAAATATCAAAGAATTTTCGATCATTTTAGGAATAATGAAAGCAATACTTACCATAGTAAGTTTAGAGTTAGGAATCAGAATGAACAATATCTGAAGCTCGCAAATGGATTTTCAAGCTCGCATCATGCAGAGTCCGCGTGAGATGCATCATTTCCATAATTTAATAACAATTGAATACGAAGGGTTATTCACCAGGCATGCGGTAGTCTGCGTAGACAGGTTATTCTCACAGAATAATAAAGAATGAAATAACAAAAGGATTTCACCATGCATGCGGTTGTCCGCGTAGACAGGTTATTCCAACAGAATAATAAAGAATGGAATAACAACCCTCACGAGTATTGAAAGAATTAACTCTCTTCATGAATACGAAAGAAATAATACCCCTTACGAATACGAAAGAAATAATACCCTTTACCTTAGTAGGAGATTGGATACTGTAATAGTGTAGTAACAGAATACTCTTCTTCTTTCTATCTGATTCTCTCTCTATAGAATTCTCTTGTGAGTTGTAGTGAATTGGTGAGAATGAAAGAAGAAATAAGCTTCTATTTATAAAAGATTTCTAGCTTAGCCCTTGCAATGGGAAGAGGCAAGTGGCTTGACTACTGGTGATGTGAAAAGAAAAGTGGTTTGACGCCTGTAATATGAAACGACAAGTGGTTCGACGCCTGTAATGTGAAACAACAAGTGGTTTGACGCCTGTAATGTGAAACGACAAGTGGTTCGACGCATGTAATATGAAACGACAAGCGGTTCAACGCTTGTAATGTGAAACGACAACTGGTTCGACGCCTGTAATATGAAACGACAACTGGTTCGACGCCTGTAATATGAAACGACAAGTGGTTTGACGTCTGGTAAAGGCAAGTACTATTGGCGAAAGTGACTCTTAGATGATGACATATGGGCCCCATAGAATAATCCAAATTTATAACAAACGACTCATAACAGACTTCTTATTTATATCAAAGATTGAATAAATATTTACTACAAATCATTTTATCTTCAATCAACACATTTTCTTAATCTTTCAACAATTATTCATCATCAATACTATAACTCACAATATTGACAACCAGATCATTCCTAGGAAAGAGGGGCCTTTCCGATAAGGACTTCTCCTTATTGGCGTGCAATTAGGTGACCAAACCCTTTTCCTCGACAGAACTTTGTAGACATCGTCAATAATATAAATAATAATATGAATAACTTTATCATCTCAATTATTGATTTAATAATATAAAATATTGTGCAGATGATATTGTAACGTAAAATACTATGCATCAATTACTGTAGCAATAATTGAGTATAACTGAGTGAGTTCTTACGTAAGCATCAATAATCAATACCGTGTGCTACTATGCAACCACGAGCATTACTGTACTTTTATTACCGGGTATTTCAACAGTTAACGGTAAAACTTTCGCCGTTATTTTTATAAAAAGATAATTTTGTCGTTTTCTAACTCCGACAATAATTCTATTGTGGGGTCCACCAATGATTGTGTCATCGTACGAATATTCCCCGACAAAAAGAATATTCCCCGACCAAACGAATATTTTATAACAACTTGCTTTACTTTGCAAAATTTTCACATATCACCCTTAGTTTTAATCCTTTTATCAATTTAATCATTTACTAAATAAAATAATAATTATAAAAAATTGAATACTTTCATTTCATAAAATTCGGGGTCTTACAGGTGAGATTCAAAAGTTCTGCACGACGTCGTTTGGCGAAGCAAATTTTGATAAATCAGATGTAGAGATTAAATACAATAAGAAGTAATCGGCACTGAAACGAAGATTGACGTCTGGCGTAATCGATTCATGTCTGACCACTGTATAGCAAAGACGGTGATCGAAGATTGAGAAGGAGATTTGGTGCCAATTGCTCCTTCTCCTCCTTACATATATCATCTATCTGTTTCTTTCATCTCCACCCATTTGGTTCTTCTTCTTAGTAATAGCATACTGCTTCAATATGTCTCAACAATCTAGTTTTAATCAAAGTTATTCCACCTCTAATTACACATTACACTCAACTCAATGTACGCAACCTGCACGTTCCACCCAATCCAGTTCTTCCGATCATCCCAAATACTGCTACTATGGAAATTGGCTCAATTGAAGACCACTTGGACTGTACGAAATTTGGGGCGCCAATTTTATAAATGTGCTTATTGGAGCCCGCTATCTGTAAGAATTTTTTTTATTCCTTTATGAATACTTGATACGTACTTATAATCTATTTATTAGTAAATAAAAATCTGATTTTGTAAATGGGACTTGCTTGTGGGTTTTTTGAGTGGATTGATCCTTCTCTGTGTAAGAAGGGGAAAAAATTATTCCTAGAATTTAGAACAAACTCATTGAAATAGAGACTGAAAATAAGAACCTTATTGTTGATTTGAAAGCTTGTCGTGCACATGAAAAATATCTGGTTGAACAGCTCACCGAAGTTGTTCAATATGAAGGTGATTTACAAAGTCAAGTAATTGACATTTCGAAATTATTGTCCAGCTATAAGAAAGAGAGACATGTGTTATATGGGTTGCTTAGAGCTTTATTTTTGCTTGTGGTTGTCCTTATTGTCTCTAAATGAAGATGGTTGTTGGTGCCTATTTTTTAGGTTATTGTCTCTGCATGAAGATGGTTGTTGGTGGCTGATTTTTGGGTTATTTAGTAGTCAGTTTTTGAGTTAACCTTGGGCTTAAAATGTATACTTTTGTTGATAATATTTGAAGGTTTTTGATGTAAAAGTTAAGAAGAACCTTTATGGGTATTTATGTAAGCTAATGAAGGTTATTGATGTAAAATTTAGGAAGAGCCTACTGTGGCTATTTGTGTGTAAGCTAATGACTGTCAAAATGTAAGGAGAAGTTTGGAACTAATCATATTATGTTTAATTATTTGTGATTGGACTTGAATGAAATTAATGTTAGTAATGTTATTGTGTTTGATTTAGCATTGGAGTCGTATAACTTTCCTTGTCAAAATGGGGCAACTGTTTTATGCTTGTTTTTTCTGATGGCTTAAGCATATTATTGAGGATATAAAATTGTTACCCAAGTTTCTCAAACATTATCAAAAAAAGCATCATGTTATAACAGCCTATAATTGCCAAGATATGAACACAAGGCACATATTTCATCTGACATGTTTTCGTGTTTGCTGCAGTAAATAGTGGATACCTTCAAATAATTGGCCCGAGATCTCTTCATAATACTGTTGAATATATAACTGAAAATCAACTTCTTTTCATCTGATGATATTTTGCATGTTAGAAGAGTAATTTCCCTACATATTTGATAGTGAGGCCTTTTTCATGTATACAATAATACAAATGTAAAAGCAGATGTATATTTCTAGTGGCATAAAAAATGTATTACCGGTTACATTTGGCTAATCATTGGTTTATAACTTGCATGAATGGTGATGTATCTCAAATGTTATGCTGCTCATTTGGAACCATTTCATTAGGTTAAGTTGCTAACACTAATCACACATCAAACTGTAAGGTCCTTCATTTTTTTGGGTTATCAATCCATAAATCAACTAAAAAATTATAATTACAGATAAGAACTAAAAGCCCCAGATGAACAATTAAATTGAAAAAGTTAGCAGCATATGACTACAAATAAAAACGCAAAAGATACTAAAATGAGGAAACATGAATATTAATAATATGAATACCTTGATATGAAATTGGCTTGGCTGCAGAATAAAGTGTCATACACTAACTATTGAAAACATGATCGCAGCCTCAAAAGAATTATTCACACTAATCCCAAAAGAATTCAACTTTTACAAACACATCTCTCTCTGACTTCGACACAAATAAATGGCACTCAACCTTGCTCATTCAAGCCCTTACAATGTATGATAGGGTATCACCATCACACAAACTAATCATTAATCAATCATACAACAAACTACAGTAATTAAAAAAACAGCCCAGAAACAGGAGTAAAATGCCAAAACTACCACTTCATCCCATCCGATGAAACTACTAAAAGAACAAATTAAAATAAAACACAAATTTGAAATAAGTCATACAACTATACTTCAATTGCTACTAAAATTAAAGAATACTGAAGCTTACACAAGAAAACACATAAAGCTGTTCATTAGGCTTCAAAGGTCTAATCTTACAAAACCTACCATCAAGTCCACAAAATTAAGTAGTACTTGGAAACTATGTCCACAAAAACCAATAAAGCTATAATTTAGATGGTTACACAACCAGTTTGGTGCAACATAACATCAATCTCGTCGCCATCTTCCATCTCAAGCTGAAAATTTAGAAAATAAAGATGTTAAAAGATGCATAACCAGTAGAAAAATGTGTAAATGAACACAGGAATGGGAGGGGAGAGGGAGATAGAGAATTGGAGAGAGGACCTCATTTGGAGCCTGTTCCCCTCGGAGACGACGACCATCAAACAGGAAAATTTATAAGTAGTTGAAGCACAATATGAAATTTTTTTAACTTCACATATTACATGGTAGTAACGTTAACTACAAAAGTTTGCTATTAAACGAAGACATGAATAGCTCAGTAAATGATAAGTGTCCACTTCTTTGTTCATCACCATGCCTTCATTTGATGAATGTACACTTCCTTGTTCATCACCATGCCTTCATTTGATGAATGTACACTTCCTTGTTCATCACCATGTCTTCGGAGCTCAATCTCGTCATCTGTCCATGCTTTAAAATTAACATTTGTATATAAATGCAAAAAGTATGTATATTTATATTTGCACTTATTAACACCAATTCGTACTAATTCAATACGTATATTTATATAATATTGCTATCAATACCTCGTCTTTTTTACTTCCAACTTTTTGCCTCTTTTTTCCTGCCAATTTTTTTAGCCAACACTTTAGTCGTGATTGTCCCTTATATGATCTCGACCTTTTTTTGATTCCTCGTATTGTTGCCCCTTTTGGAATTCCTACTCTTGCAGGTACATTACCTGTAATGGAATTAACAACTATCTCATGACGATCCACTTCATGAGAATCATTGTTTTTCTCTTGTTGGATGCTTGTTTGTCTATTACATATTTCTTCAACACGTATAGATAGCTCACCATTATTCTAGAAATCAAATGCATCCTCCTTCGAATCAAATTTTTGTCCTATGTAAGGACTTTCAATAATTGGAACACCTTCTGAACTTCTCTCCTCCATTTAGTTCTTTCTATGTTTCAACTGTCAAAACAAATGAGATCGTACAAACATAACAATATTTCTTTCTTGTCGAACTTTTTGTACCTACAGAATTCCAGAAGCAAACAATAAGCTATTTAGACAACATGTATGGAAATAAGCTATTTAGACAAATTTATGAACATCAACGAAATATTTGGAAATGCAGGCTTATAAAAACTATTGAGAATCTTGCATCAGACACCTAAATTGTCATGAATGTGCCATTAATTCGTTGAAGCATGTGATGTATTAATGGTCTATTTCTAACAACTTATTGCCACAGTGTCACTAGTAACTCACATGTTATGAAAGCTCTAGTTTGGCAAGGCCATTATGTTGGTGGATATACTCTTGAGCATAGACTATGTTTGTGGCTTATGATTAATCTTGGTTTTGCTGTAGACTCTATACATGTGCAAGAGGGACATTACTTTATAACATACAATTTTTTTCTTCTAAATTTATAACTTATTACTTCATTACTACTATATATTGGAGTTTATTGCATCAAATATTTCTTTTTAGTATCATAACTATTCTTCAACTCATTTATAGATACTAACCTCAATATTATCAAAGCTGGCTGTTGATGAGGACAATCAAAGACAAAGAATGAAAAACCTCTATTTTTAGATGAATCTGTTCTTAATAATGAAGAAGCACTGTTTTAAATCAATATGTGGTTGCTCTGTTTTACATGATTGCTTGTAGGTACCTTTCAATTTCAATCTTCGCTCGCAGCGGTTTAACGCCAAGAAGCTCTGTTTTACATGTTTTACAATGGCGCCAAATCTACCGCTGGACATCAATCGATTTGCCTGGGAAAATATAAATGGCCTGTCAGAACTTGTTTGTGCCGATCACTTCTCATTTGATCGTTGTGCTTAGCCAAACGACGTCGTGCAGAACTTTTAAATCTCACCCATTAATTCAACTGGTAATGACGTATCGACAAGACTTGCTTCAACTGATCGATGGTCTTAAATTTGTAACTTCATACTAAACTAACCCCACTAGATGAGAGCACCATCCCATCACCTAATGATTAACTTTAAATATTGGGTGAGGTGAGAATAATTGTTTAATAAAGATATAATTAAAAGGAGTTGATCATATATAGTTAAAATTGGTCGAAATATAGTTAAATTTGGTATGTTTTCACTTCATTTGACTACATTAATTGGAATTCTCTATAGTTTATTTACATATTAATATTTCTAATAAAATGTTTTATATTTACTCCTATAATTATTATATTTTATAAATATCTTAGATATTTTCAAGAATTATTATTGATAGTTTATTATATGAAAGATTATGTACGACTCGAAGGATATATTATATATAAAAAGCTTGTAAACATACAACAAAGTTTAATCTTTGTACTAACAGATTGATTTTATTTTAATTTTTGTACATTTTTAAAAAAAATCTTCCAATACTATTTTATAGAGTATTAATATAGTTCTCAAATATTGTCACCTCATTAAAAATTTGACATGACTTTAAAAGTAAAAAAAAAAATACTGAAATATAATCCTTTGAATCTCAAGTATGTGAGGATAAGGACAATATTGTCTTTTACCGTAACCTCTATTTCAAACAAAAAAAATCTAATTTACTTTTTTCTAGTTACTTTGCAAATTTCTATAATTTTTAAAATTTGGGTTAAAAAGTTGGATTTGTTAAACATATGATTCCCTCTCCGTGACTCTCCCTCTCTCTTTTTTCCTTCTCTTCTCGTCACTCCCTTTCTTCTTCTCCTCTCGTGATCCTCCTCCTTTTCCTTGCATATATAAGGATTGATCCTGAAGGAAAAAAGATATACAAGAATTCTCTGAAGAATTTCTCTCTCTTTCTCTTGTTTATTCTCTCTAAATTTATGCAGCAATTATAAGAGTATCTTTATACACTTTGCTAAAATTTTATAACACGTTATTAGCACGAAGCTCTAACCAACTAAGACGGTAAAATTAAATTCTTGCAATTTATTATTATACTATCGGTTTGGCTATGCCACAAATAGTATAATGTTATTCTTATAATGGCTTTGGCTTTACGCTTTATTATATTCTTTTTTTTGTCAAGTTATATTTATGTTTTATTGTCCATTTTTAAATTATGTTATTTACAGAGGTACCATCTATCCTTGTTGATCTTACAAGACTTGGTGGGAACCTTTTTACCGCTTATTAAATTGTGGGAATAACATATATATGCGAAATACCGCATACCTGATGAATAATCCTTTGTATTCATTTCTTATTAAATTATGAGAATAACCTGTATATGCGGAATACCGCATACCTGGTGAAATTCTTCTGTTATTCAATTATTTATTATTCTGTTGGAATAACCTATCTACGCAGACTACTGTATGCATGGTGAAATTCTTCTGTTATTCCATTACTTATTATTCTGTTGGAATAACCTGTCTACGCGGACTACCGTATGCATGATGAAATTCTTCTATTATTCCATTATTTATTATTCAGTTGGAATAATACATCATGACGAATCACTGTGCGTCTGGGTGAAGATCCATTTGCATTATGCTAATAACATAAATATAAGAATATTTATATTTGCATTTTATCACCACTTGAGGTCATGACTTAGTTTATTTTTCTATATTATACATGCAATTATTTATTGTTTTAATAAATAATAATTGTGTTTTAACCCAGAATAGATGGCAAACTTGGCAAAAATAGACTTTTCTATTTTGAAAATCTCTGGAGACAACTATTTGGCTTGGGCACTTGATGCAGAATTGCACCTTAGTGCAAATGAGTTAGAAAAGACCATTGAATCAGGAAATACAACAAATTCGGTACAAAATGCAAAAGTCATAATTTTTCTTCGTCACCATATTGATGAAGGATTAAAGACTAAATATTTAACAGTCAAAAATCCTTTGTCTTTATAGACACAACTGAAGGAAAGATTTGACCACCAAAAATTGGTTGTTCTCCTTAATGCCAAATTTGAGTGGCTTAATTTAAGGCTACAAGATTACAAATTAATTATGGAATATAGTTCCAATGTTTATAGAATAACCTCTACTTTGGCTTTGTGCGGAGATCCAGTTTCTGAAACCCAAATGTTAGAGAAAACACTCTCGACTTTTCATCCCACCAACATGATTCTATCACAACAATATGTATATGCGAGTAAGTTCACAAAATTCGGTGACTTGTTGTCTATCCTCCTTGTGCGAGTAAAAGAATAATGAATTGTTATTGAAAAACCATCAACACGCCAAACGGGTGCTACCCCATTGCGAGATATTAAAGACGTCATTCCAAAGCAGAGAATAAACGTGATAAGAGATGGTCATATAATAAGAAGTCTTGGGGACGAAAGAATAAACGAGGCCATCATAACAACAAATTCCAGAATCGCGATAATTTAAGCCACCAGAAGTGGCAAGTGTTTGGGTCGGGTAAAAATAAAGAAAATGCAACACAGATAAAGAACAAACCAGATGTTTGTTTTAGGTGTGGGATGAATGGGCATTGGTCGCGTGCACTGGTCTGATGCCGAGGCATCTCAAGTTAATTTATTCCGAGTCTCAAAAGAACAAAGTAATGGAGACAAAACAAACTTTGTTAATCATCAATTGAATATTGTTGATGTTCCACCAATGACCAAACATCGAGGAAAAGGTTGTTGATATTCTTGAACCTTACGAAAGTATCTTTTGGGATATCGTTTAATTTCTTGTTTTAATTAAACACCCTGCATGTATAATATTATTAGTTTTCATTCTATATGTGGTATGTGTTTCTCATGAATAAAATTATATTTAAAATATAACTTTTCTTATTTATGTTTTTATATGTGTCAGACCATTTTTAATGGATATGGAGGATATATATTTAGCAGACAGTGCAACAACTCACACAATCCTTCGAAATGAGAAATATTTTTCACAACTGATCAAAGTTAAGGGAAATGTAGGAACTATATCTGGCACATCAAATTTAATCGAGGGATTTGGAAAAGCTAGTTTCTTGCTACCAAATGAGACACAAGTTTTTATCAAAGATGCTCTATATTCTACTAAATCAAGAAGAAATTTGCTTAGTTTTAAAGATATTCATTTGAATGGTTTTCACATTGAAACAACTAATGAAAATGATAATGAATATCTTCTCATCACTTCTACTATTTCTAGAAAAAAGAATATCCTAGAAAAACTGCATTCAATTTCTTCTGGATTATATACTATGAAAATTAGAGCAATTGAGTCTCATGTTGTTATGATTTCAAAAATCATAGATCCCAAATCCTTTATGCTTTGGCATGAAAGACTCGGTCATCCAGGTACTTCTATTGGTCATATTATTGAAAATTCTATTGGCCATCTTCTCAAAGATAAGAAGGTTTTTCCTAGTAGTGAATTTCCTTGTGCTGCGTGTTCTCGAGGAAAATTAATTGTTCGACCATCACCAGTAAAAGTTTATAAAGAAGCCCCAAAATTCCTAGAGAGAATTCGAGGAGACATTTGTGGACCTATTCACCCATTGTCTGGCCCATTTTGATATTTCATGGTTTTAATAGATGCTTCAACTAGATGGTCTCATATTTGTCTTCTCTCTTCTCGAAATTTTTCCTTCTCAAAACTTCTTGCTCAAATAATCAAGTTACAGGCTCAGTTCTCAGATCATCCAATCAAGTCAATTCGACTTGATAACGCAGCTGAATTCTCATCAATGACTTTTAATAATTTTTGTATGACTATTAGAATCTCCATTGAGCATTCTGTTCCTCATATTCATACACAAAATGGTTTAGCTGAATCTTTAATAAAAAGACTTCAACTAATTGCACGACCATTAATGTTAAGGGCTAACTTACCTACCTCAGTTTGGGGTCATGCAATTCTTCATGCTGCAGCCATCATTCGAGTAAGACCAACGACCCTTCATAAATTCTCTCTTCTACAATTAGTTCTTGGACAGATACCCAACATATCACACTTTCGAGTTTTTGGAAGTGCAGTATATGTTCCAATTGCACCTCCACAAAGAAATAAGATGGGAGCCCAACAAAGAATAGGTATTTATGTTGGTTTTGATTCTCCTTCTATTATTAGATATCTTGAACCTTTAATTGGAGATATTTTTACTGCACGTTATGTAGATTGTCATTTTGATGAATCTGTATTTCTAACATTAGGAGGAGGGAAAGTTTTAAATAAAAAACCCTCTAAAATATCATGGAATGCATCAGATTTAAATTCACTTGATCCTCGTACAGGACAATGTGAAATTGAAGTTTAAAGAATTATTTATTTACAAAATATTGCAAATCAAATGCCAGATGCATTTAATGATGCTAGAAAAGTAATAAAGTCACATACACCTGCAGTGAATACTCAAGCAATGATAGAAATACCTATTGAAAAATCAATTCCTGGAGAATTGACGAATAAGGTAATAGAAGAATCTAAACCACGCTTTATGAATAAAGATTTAAATTTCTCGAAATATTTTTTTGAATAGTATGGTGTGGATTTGATATAATGTTATAGTTGTGGGTAATATTTATAAATTTTACAAAGTACGCAAGTTGTTATATAATATTCGATTGGTCAGAGAATATTCGTCCTAACAGGGAATATTCATACGACGGCAATCATTGGTAGACCCCACAACGGAAGCATTGTCGTAGTTAGAAAAAGACAGAATTATCTTTTTATAAAAATAACGGCGAAAGTGTTACCGTTAAAACTGTTGAACTACCCGGTAGTAAAAGTATATCATCTGGCGTGGTTACATAAAGCTGACATGATATTAATTATTGATGCTTACGTGAGAAGTCACTCGATTATACTCAATTATTGCTACGAGAATTGTTGTGATCATATCTCTCATATTATTGATTCGATTATTGTCACAGTATCATCTGTATAATATGATATATTATTAAATCAATAATTGAGACGATAAAGTTATTCATATTATTAAATTGCAATATTTATAATGTCTAGAAGTTCTGTCAAGGAGAGGTTTGATCATCTAATTGCGCGCCAATAAGGAGAAATCCTTATCGGAAAGCCCCCTCTTTCCTGGGAATGACCTGGTTATTAAATATTGTGAGTTATAATATTAATGATGAATAAGTTCGTGTTGATTAAAGATGAAATTGATAGTTACATTGTGTTGGAATTATTAGTGTTAGTGAAAATCGATATTTATTTCGATAATAATTGATGTCTGGAAGTTATCGGGTAATTAATTGGATAAATGAGGAATTAATTGCTATTAATTCACATGATTATAACTATTTGTTCACATGCGTATACTATTGATTCACATTCATGTACTATTAGGGGAGTTGGTGCAAGATTGATAATACTTGCATGACTAAGTTAAAGATGGAGGTATAGATGGAGGTACTATACTGTTATTCGTATTTTCACATGATTATAACTATTGAATCACATGATTGAACTATTGATTCACATTATTTACTATTAGGGGAGGTGGTGCAAGTTTGATAATACTTGCAGGACTAAATTAAAAATGAAAGAAAAGTTGGAGGTATTGTACTGTAATTTTTTGAGCCCCAAAACGTGTAATTATAGAAACTATATTTTTCTATAAATAGAATCTCATTCTTCCTTCATTTCTCACCAATTCACTAAAGCTATAGAGCAATTATTATAGAGAGAAATTATAGAGAGAAAGAAGAAGAGAAGTGTGCTACCTCTCTATTCCAGTATCCAGCTTTATTATAATGTAAGGGGTATTATTTCTTTCATTTTCATGAAGAGAGCTATTGTTATTCCATTCCTTATTATTGTGTTGGAATAACTTTCATCATGCGCAAATACCGCATACATGATGAAATTCTTACATTATTCCATTCTTTATTATTACATTTGGAATATCCTCATCTCGCTCAGATTATACTTACGACTGGTTCCACTATTTATTATTCGTTAGAATAACTCGCATACATGCTAAATATCGATATACATGGTGAAATTCTCTTCATTATTCCATTCTTTATTATTCATTGGAATATCGTGCTGCGTGCGTATTACATGATTGGATTCCATTATTTTTATTACATTGCTGAATAACACATGCGTAAGATCAATTGCATGCTTGGTGAATTCGTTGTTATTCCATTCTTTATTATTATGTTGGAATATCACATGCATGCGGATTTCGCATGACCTGGTTCCATTATTTATTATTCTGTTGGAATAACCTGTCTGTGCGGTCAATCGCATGCTTGGTGAATTCTGTTGTTATTTCATTCTTTATTATTATGTTGGAATATCATGTCTGTGCGGATTTCGTATGACCTGGTTCCATTCTTTATTATTCATTGGGAATAACTTTATGCATGCGATCTATCGCATTTATGGTGAATTCTTCGTTATTCCATTCTTTATTATTTCTTTGGAATAACTTCTATGTGGATTACCACATGCATGGTGAATGATCCTTTGTATCCATTCCTTATTAAATTGTGGAAATGATCTGTCTACATGGATTACAGCATGGCGGGCGAAAATCTAGTTTTATATATTCTATTATACTCAGTTGGTTAAAGTTTTGGCTTCTATACTCCATGAAATTAGTAGAATATCCTGGATATATTCGCTTCATCCAGTATCTTTTCATGGAAATATTCTTCTGAGCATTCTTGAATTTTACTCCAAAGCAAAGATCGTGTTGACAATTTGGACATTTTTGAGTTCAGGATAAATTAACTTATAAATCTTTAAAATTTAATTCTTGAACTTGTTTTATTGAATTATTATGTCATTGTCATCATCCTCATGTTTATATTATGTTGAAAGTCATTTGTGGCTTGTAGTGCATAGATGGACTTGGTATGATTATGACGAGGATTATTCGGTATAATCGTGATCGTAATGTTACAAATGATATGGTAAAAGTCCTCATCGCCCGTAGTGCATTGATGGACGATTGTTGGCATGATCATGACCATTGATAAAAAACACGAATATCCTCGCCCGTAGTGCATGGATAATTTGTGGTCGTGATACTAATGAATATCCTCGCCGTAGAAAAGGGGATGCCGTGATTTATTTAATAAGTTGAGTCTCAAATGATAAAAGTGATGAAAAACCTTTTAAATCATGAAGATAGTAGATTTTATTCTCTTGACTCTTCTAATGGATTACTTGTTCACCGCAGATTAAACTTGATGTTTGTTATATTGTATCGGTTTAACTTGATTTGTTGAAGGCTAACGATAATTTATTCTGCATTATCTTAGCCATAATATTTCTTACTGGGCTAGTTGAGCTCACCCTTTTGCTTTCATTGTTATCTTCAGGAAATGAGAACGTAGTAGGGACTAGTCGGGGAACGGAGTGACGGTCCAGATGATAGCATTAGTAGTCCTCACTATTCTATAAAATAGTGTGATAATAAATGTATTGAGGAATTATTTTGAGTTTGAATACTGTATAGAAGACAATATTTGTATTAAAACTCACAGCTCATGTTGTATATTTAAGATTGTATTTGTATTTTATACCATGTATTTGGCGACTTAGAATAGGTGATGTATACTGTGAGAACCCAGATTTTATGAATAAAGATTTAAATTTCTTAAAATATTTTTTTGAATATTATGGTGTGGATTTGATATAATGTTATAGTTGTGGGTAATATTTACAAATTTTGCAAAGTAAGCAAGTTGTTATATAATATTCGATTGATCGGGGAATATTCTTTTTGTCGGGAAATATCCGTATGACGGCACAATTATTGGTGGACCCCACAACGAAAGTATTGTCGTAGTTAGAAAACGACAGAATTATCTATTTATAAAAATAACGGCGAAAGTGTTACCGTTAAAACTATTGAACTACTCGGTAGTAAAAGTACAGTAATACACGTGGTTGCATAGTAGCACACGGTATTGATTATTGATGCTTACGTGAGAAGTCACTCAGTTATATTCAATTATTGCTGCATCATATCTTTCATATTATTGATTCGATTATTGTCACAGTAACATCTGCATAATTTGTTATATTATTAAATCAATAATTGAGACGACAAAGTTATTCAAATTATTAAATTATAATATTTACAATGTCTAGAAGTTCTGTCAAGGAGAGGTTTGGTCATCTAATTGCGCGCCAATAAGGAGAAATCCTTATCGAAAAGCCCCATCTTTCCTGGGAACGACCTGGTTGTTAAATATTTTGAGTTATAATATTAATGATGAATAAGTTCGTGTTGATTAAGGATGAATTTGATAGTTCCATTGCGTTGAGATTATTAGTGTTAGTGGAAATCGACATCTATTCCGATGATAATTGATGTTTGGTAGTTATATTGATAAATCGGGTAATTAATCAGATAAATGAGCAATTAATTGCTATTAATTCACATGATTATAACTATTTGTTCACATGTGTATACTATTGAATCACATTCTTGTACTATTAGGGGAGTTGGTGCAAGATTGATAATACTTGCATGACTAAATTAAAAATGGAGGTATAGATGGAGGTTTACTGTAATTCGTATTTTCACATGATTATAACTATTGATTCACATGATTGAACTATTGATTCACATTATTTACTATTAGGGGAGGTGGTGCAAGTTTGATGATACTTGCAGGACTAAATTAAAAATGAAGAAAAAAAAGAAGGTTGTACTGTAATATTTTGAGCCCCAAAACGTGCAATTATCGAAATTATATTATCCTATAAATAGAAGCTCATTCTTCCTTCATTTCTCACCAATTCACTAAAGCTATAAAGCAATTATTATAGAGAGAAATTATAGAGAGAAAGAAGAAGAAAAGTCTGCTACCTCACTATTCCAGTATCCAGTCTTCTTTTGAGGTAAGGGGTATTATTTCTTTCGTATTTATGAAGAGAGCTATTGTTATTCCATTCCTTATTATTCTGTTGGAATAACATGTCTATGCTAATTACCACATACATGGTGAAATTCTTCTGTTGTTCCATTCTTTATTATTACATTGTTGGAATAAACATACATGTGAATAATCGCATACATGGTGAAATTCTTCTGTTATTCCATTCTTTATTATTCTGTTGGAATAAACTGTATATGCGAGGTACTACATACATGGAGAAATTCTTCTGTTATTCCATTCCTTATTATTATGTTGGAATAACACATACATAAAAGCACCGCATACATGGTGAAATTCTTACGTTATTCCATTCTTTATTATTCATTGGAATATCACATGCGTGTGGATTACGCATGACTGGTTCCATTATTTATTATTACATTGGAATAACCTATTAAATGTGCGGTCTATCGCATGCCTAGTGAATTTCGTTGTTATTCTACTCTTTATTATTTCATTTGGAATATCACATGCATGCGGATTACGCATGACTTGGTTTCATTCTTTATTATTTCGTTAGAATATCACATGCATGCGTATTATTATACGACATTGGTTCCATTATTTATTATTACATTGGAATAACATATGCATGCGGTCTATCGCATGCACGGTGAATTATGTCGTTATTCCATTATTTATTATTCATTGGAATATCCTGTTTATCGCGGATTACGCATGGCTCAGTTCCATTCTTTATTATTCTATTGGAATATATCGTCATGCATGCGGATTACGTACTGACACTGGTTCCATTCTTTATTATTATTCATTGGGAGTAACTCGTGCATGCGGTCTATCGCATTTATGGTGAATCCATTCGTTATTCCATTCTTTATTATTACATTGGAATAACTTTGCATACATGTAGATTACCACATGTATGGTGAATGATCATTTGTATTCATTCCTTATTAAATTTTGGAAATGATCTGTCTACGTGGATTACCGCATGGAGGGCGAAAATCCAATTGCAGTTTCATATATTCTATTATACTCAGTTGGTTAAAGTTTTGGCTTCTATACTCCATGAAATTAGTAGAATATCCTGGATATTTGCGCTTCATCCAGTATCTTTTCATGGAAATATTCTTCTAAGCATTCTTGAATTTTACTCTACAAAGCAGTATCATGTTGACAATTTGGACGTAATTGATTTCAGGATAAATTAACTTATAAATCTTTAAAATTTATTCTTGAGCTTGTTTTATTGAATTATTATGTCATTGTCATCATCCTCATGCTTATATTGTTATGAAAGTCATCTTTGGCTTACATGCATATATGGACTTGGTATGATTATGACCAGGGATCATTCGGTATAATCATGACCTGTAATGTTATAAATGATGTGACAAAAGTCCTCAGTGGCCTGTAGTGCATTAATGAACAGTTTTTGGTATGATTATGACCAGAGATTATTCGGTATAGTCATGACCATTGATGATTTAATGAATATCCTTGGCCCGTAGTGCAGGGATGACTCGATGATGTGGTTTATTTATTGTCGAGTCTCGTGATAAAATTGATGAAAACATTTTAAATCATAGAAGATAGTAGATATCATGCCCTACTTGACTCTTCTAATGGATTGCTTGTTCCGCTGCAGTTAAACTTGATGTTTATTGTATTTTATCAGTTTAACATTATTGAAGACTAATGATAATTTATTCTGCATTATCTTAGTTATAATATTTCTTACTGGGCTAATCGAGCTCACCCTTTCTTTCATTGATCTCTTAAGGAAATGAGAATATGCTGGGATGAGTCGGGGAATGGAGTGATGGTCCAGGATAAATGGCTTTAGTAGTCCTCACTATTCTACGGAATAATGTGATAATAATTGTAATGAGGACACCATTGAGTGTGGATATTGTGTAGATGACAATATTCTTGTTTAAACTTTCAGCTATGTTTTGTCGTATTTTACACGACTGTTGTATAATTAAGTTGTATTTGAATTTATGTACCATGTATCTGGCGACTCAAGATGGGTGATGTATACCTGTTTTGGAGGCGTTATAGTTGGTATCAAAGCCATAGAAAAGAGCCCCGAGCCTTTATCTGGTGACTTCCAAGTCTTGGGATGCACCGAAGCGGACTTTTTCATAGGGACGCCGTGTGAGTAGCATGGTGGCAAGTTGATAGGTATCATTGTGAGGTGCTATCCAAGTCCTGGATGCGGGTCACAGTTGGTATCAAAGCTTAGGGATATGATCCCTGGCTGAGATATGAGCCAATAACTAGGAGGGGAGATGTGACGCCCCCAAAATAGGTCCACACGGCCCATTCTGAGTCGCCAGATATCACTCTATAAAAATCAAATATAAACTTCATTTATACAATTTGTTGAATTGTCATGTAGAAATACGACAATGAGATAAGTTCATGAGTTTTAATACAATATTATCTCGTAGCGATGTATACAAACTCAAATTGTTACAATGCCATATAAAATATAAAGATGAGAAATATTTTAAGACCCCAAAGAAGAACGAGAAGATTACTATCATATTCATTCTAATGAGGTGCACTTTTGACGTTTTCAAAGTCGGGTTCTCATCACCCTATTGTTGTTCGTCAAAATAAATTATTAAGTGACGTATAAAATACGACACACACATCTTAGGTCCTCAATACAATTATTTGTCATGTCACAAGCCGCTTTTATAATGTATTGAGAAACTTGACGATCTCGGACCATCACACTATTTCCTCTGTTATCTCCGCCGACCGACCCATTACACTCTTATTACCTGGAAGGAATTATGAAGCAAAGGGTGAGCACAAATAGCCCAGTAAAGAATATCATGACTAAAGATAATTAAATTATCAATAGCCTTCGTCAATAATAAATCAGAGATTTAGAACATATGGTAGATGATAAAACTTTTCAACCATAGTTGCAGCGGAACGAGCAATCCATTAGAAGAGTCAAATAGACCATCATGTCTATTATCTTCTCCATGTTAAAAGTCCACCAATAACGTTTTATCCCTATAACATCAATCAACAATTCATGTCCACAATCATATGAATAACTCATAATCATAATTGTGATTCTAAATTCCTCTTCGCACCGGTGATCGAAGATAATTTTCATCACCTATCTTCACCGAAACATCAAAAAATCATGGTTATACCAAATCACAATTCATGCTCATAATCATACTAATAAATTCATCTTTTGCACTACTACCAAAGATATTCATTAACAATTTATTCTTTTTGCACTACGTGCCAAAGACATACAACTCGTATTTTAGAAGAGTCAAGTAGAGCATGATATCTACTATCTTTTACTTAATTAAAAGTGTATAATCAATATTTTATCTACGAGACTCGACAATAAATAATCCATATCATCGAATCATCCCCGCACTACTACGAGGATATTCATATAATCATCAATGGTCATGATTATACCAAATAATCCTTGGTTATAATCATACTCAATAATCGGCCCATCAATGCACTACAGCCAATGAGGACTTTTACCACATCATCTATAACATTACGGGTCATGACTATACCGAATGATCCCTGGTCATAAGCATACCAATAAACAGTTCATTTATGCACATAAGCCAAAGATACTCATCAATCAATAGTTCATCTTTGCACGTAAGCCAAATATATACAACTGTAAAACCAATAATCAATAGTCCATCTTTGCACGTAAGCCAAATATATACAACTGTAAAACCAATAATTAACAGTCCATCTTTGCACGTAAGCCAAAGATGATTTTCATCATAATATAAGCATGAGGATGATGACAATGATATAAGCATTAATCAAACGAAAATAAGGATAAATATTAAAGACTTTAAATTTATCCAGATATTATCAATCACTTAATAAACTCATAATCTAATATTATTAATATTATAACAATATTTTTATCACTTATTAAACTTATAAAAAATTTATTTCAATTGTTTACACTTTACCAAATAATGTATTTAATCATTCAAAAATGCCATACTCATAAGATTTCATCACCAATGATCAAATCCCTAATCAAAAATCTGCATATACTCTATATAGGATTCCCAAGCCATAAAATCCTATTTTTCAATTTTATTACTTCACATAACATATTTAATTCATTTACTCATAACTAGTTCATTTTTATGAAAAATATCAAATCAGTCCTAAAAATATTTCTTTTCTGGGATTTAGCAGAATATAGTCCCATATTGAACATATATTTTTCTCGGAATTTTTAAAATTCATTTACTATTTTTCATATGGCCAAAACAGCCGAATATTTAGACATTTATCATAAATTGTACTTTTGTCCAAAAATTCTAAAATTTACAAGGTATACTCCTGTTATATACATGTACTCCCAATAAAAATTTCACCAATTTTAGAGTTAACCAGAAGGAGTTATAAGGGTTTACTGTTAAAATAGTCTTTTCTCATAAAATTCATAACTCCTAATCTATACATCAAAAAATCACCATTTTTGGACACAATCTAGAAAACTAAACAAATTATCATTTCAAATTTTTCCAAAATTTTTGAGGGTCAGAAAAATTACGAAACTGCAAATAGATTTTTACCCGCCACACGGTATCCACGTAAACAGATCATTTCCATAATTTAATAAAGAATGAATACGAAGGATCATTCACCATGCATGTGGTAATCCACATAGACAGGTTATTCCAACAGAATAACAAAAAATGGAATAACAGAAGAATTCACCATGCATGCAATAGACCGCACATACAGGTTATTCCCAAAAGAATAATAAATAATGGAACCAGGTCATGCGTAATCCGCACAGACAGGATATTCCAACAAAATAATAAAGAATGGAATAACAACAGAACTCACCAGGCATGCGATAAGCCCTTGCATGCATGAGTTATTCCAATGAATAATAAATAATGGAACTGTGTCACGTAATAATACGCACGCACGCATGATGTTCCAACAGAATAATTAAGAATGGAACCAGGTCATGCGTAATCCGCACAGACAGGATGTTCCAACAGAATAATAAAGAATGGAATGACAATAGAATTCACCAGGCATACGATAGACCGCACAGACAGGTTATTCCAACAGAATAATAAATAATGGAACCAGGTCATGCGTAATACGCACAGACAGAATGTTCCAACAGAATAATAAAGAATGGAACCAGGTCATGCGTAATCCACACAGAGAGAATGTTCCAACAGAATAATAAAGAATGGAACCAGGTCATGCGTAATCCACACAGACAGGATGTTCCAACAGAATAATAAAGAATAGAATAACAACAGAATTCACCAGGCATGCGATAGACCGCACAGACAGGTTATTCCAATAGAATAATAAGAATGGAATAACAGAAGAATTTCACCATGTATGTGGTACTTCACATAGACAGGTTATTCCAACATAATAATAAAGAATGAAATAATAACTCTTATGAGTATTGAAAGAAAATAATTCTCTTCATGAATACGAAAGAATAATTCCCCTTACCTTAGAAGAAACTGGATATTGGAATAGTGAGGTAGCAGATTTCTCTTGTTCTTTCTCTCTATAATTTCTCTCTATAATAATTGCTCTAAAGCTTTAGTGAATTGGTGAGAAATAAAGGAAGAATGAGCTTCTATTTATAGGAAAATATAGTTTTGATAAATGCACGTTTTGGGGCTCAAAATATTATAGTACAATACCTTCAACTTTTCTTTCATTTTTAATTTAGTCATGCAAGTATTATCAAACTTTCACCACCTCCCCTAATAGTAAATAATGTGAATCAATAGTTCAATCATGTGAATCAATAGTTATAATCATGTGAAAATACGAATTACAGTATAGTACCTCCATCTATACCTCCATTTTTAACTTAGTCATGCAAGTATTATCAATCTTGCACCACCCCCCTAATAGTACATGAATGTGAATCAATAGTATACACATGTGAAAAAATAGTTATAATCATGTTAATTAATAGCAATTAATTGCTTTTTTATTCGATTAATTACCCGATTGGTCAATATAACCTCCAGACATCAATTATTATCGAAATAAATGTCGATTTCCACTAACACTAACAATCCCAACACAATGGAAATATTTTTCACAAAAATTTCAATTTGAAATTTTGAAGTTTGACTTTTTCCAAAAAAGTCAACTGTTGACTTTTTTGACCAAAAAGTCAACCCCGACAAATTTTGTGTTTATGACTTATTTCTACTAATTTTATCATTTCAGACTCAAATATCACGTCCGCGTCTCCAAATTCAACTCCGAACTTAAATTCAATTTTTAATAACATTCATCATTAATATTATAACTCACAATATTTAACAAACCGTGTCGTTCTAAGAAAGAGGGGCTTTAGATAAGGATTTCTCCTTATTGGCGCGCAATTAGGTGACCAAACCTCTCCTTGACAGAACTTTTAGACATTGTCAATATTGCAAATAAAATATGAATAACTTTGTCGTCTCAATTATTGATTTAATAATATTACATATTATGCAGATGATACTGTGACAATAATTGAATCAATAATATGAGAGATATGATACAACAATTACTATAGCAATAATTGAGTATAACTGAGTGACTTCTTACGTAAGCATCCATAATCAATACCGTGTGCTACTATGCAACCACGCATATACGCATATTCTTTTACTACTAGGTTATTTTATTTAACAACTTAACTTACTTTGAAAAAAAATTTCAAATATGACCCTTAACTTTAAACTTTTATCAATTTAACTATTTACCAAAATAGAAAAATTGAATACTTTTATTTCATAAAATTCAGGATCTCACAATCTCCCCTCCTAATGAAATTTCGCCCTCGAAATTTACGTACCTGGTAGTTCGAAGAGATGAGAATACCTTGCTTTTTTTTCGGATTGTACCTTCCTAGTTATTTCCTCTGTATCATGATTTTCTCATTGCTCATCTCATGTATTTCAGATATCATTCTAGAATATATTTTCAAAATAAAGGTTAATTGACATATCACAATTTGTCAACTTATCAAGTAAACAATTTCAGCTTATGTAAGTCACACACTAGCGAAGTATATAACTCGTCTCTCCCCTCCTAGTTCTAGACTCATATCTCCGCCAGCAACCATATCCCTAAGCTTTGATACCATTTGTGACGCCCCCAAAATAGGTCCACGCGACCTATTCTGAGTCGCCAGATATCACTCTATAAAAATCAAATATAAACTTCATTTATCTAATTGTTGAGCGTAAATGCAGATAACAACAGATAAGTCGAAGTTTTAATACAATATTGTCTCGTAGAGCAAGATATCAAACTCAAATTATTACAATGCCATATAAAATACAATGACAAATATTTTAAGACCCCAAAGAAGAATGAGAAGATTACTATCATATTCATTCTAATGAGGTGCACTTTTGACGTTTTCAAAGTCGGGTTCTCATCACCCTATTGTTGTTCGCCAAAATCAATTATTAAGTGAAGTATAAAATGCGACACACATATCTTAGGTCCTCAATACAATTATCTGTTGCATGTCATGCCATTTTATAATGTATTGAGAAACTTCGACAGTCTCGGACCATCACACTATTTCCCTGTTATCCCTGCTCGACCCATCTACACTTTTATTACCTGAAAGGAATTATGAAGCAAAGGGTGATCACAAATAGCCCAGTAAAAAATATCATGACTAAAGATAATTAAATTATCAATAGCCTTCGTCAATAATAAATCAAAGATTTAATGTAAGACCCCAAATTTTATGAATAAAGATTTAATTTTCTCGAAATATTTTTAAAAAAATTATGGTGTGGATTTGAGATAATGTTATAGTTGTGGGTAATATTTAGAAATTTTGAAAAGTATGCAAGTGGTTATATAATATTTGATTGGTCGAGGAATATTCTTTTTGTCGAGTAATATCCGTATGACGACACAATCATTGGTGGACCCCACAACGTAATTATTGTCGGAATGAGAAAATGACAAAAATATTTTTATGAAAATAACGGCGGAAGTTTTACCGTTAAAACTGTTGAACTACTCGGTAGTAAAATTACAGTAATACGTGTGGTTGCATAGTAGCACACAGTATTGATTATTGATGCTTACGTGAAAAGTCACTCAGTTATACTCAATTATTGCTACAATAATTGCTGCATCATATCTCTCATATTATTGATTCGATTATTATCACAGTATCATCGGCATAATATGATATATTATTAATGTGACGCCCCCAAAATAGGTATACAACACCCATTCTGAGTCGCCAAATACATGGTACAGAAACAACTACAACTTTATTAATACAATTGTCGTGCAAAATACGACAACACATAAACTGTGAGTTTAACAACAAATATTGTCTTCTAGACAATATCAACACTCAAATAAGTCCTCATTACAATTATTGATACACTATTTTATAAAGTAGTGAGGACTACTAAAACGACGTTCTAGAACCTTCATTCCATACCCCGACTAGTACTCGCTACATTCTCGCCTTCTGAGAAGAAAAATGGAACAAAAAGGAAGCTCAACTAGCCCAGTAAAGAATATTATGACTAAGATAACATAGAAAAAATTATCGTTAGTCCTCAACAGGAAAAAATCTGATAGAATACAATTGACAACAAGTTTTAAATCAATTTTCGCAGCGAAAATAATAATTCATTAGAAGAGTTACATAGAGAATTAAATCTACTTTCTTCTATGAATTTAAAAGTTTATCATCAATATTTTATCCCTGTAACATCAATCAATATACATCTTGAATCAAATATTCATCTTTGCACTACAGGCCAAAGATATTCATCAGTTGGTCATGTTCATCTCAACACCTGTACATCTTTGCACTACGGGCTAAAGATATTCATAAGAAAATCAACCATCTTTGCACTACAGGCCAAAGATATTCAATAATATCATCATTTAGGACTGAGGATGATAAAAAATATTTTAAAGAAAACGAATCCAGTGAAACAAAAGAAAAAATAATAAGGATTCGTACTTTAAACAGTCCAAGTTCAAAAATACTTCATAAATAACCATAGTGAAGTAAAATTCAAGAATGATCAAAACATGGATTCAATCAAAGTTAGTATCCATAATAGATATTTTGGTCAAAAAATAAAATTTTAATTTTTCTGTGAATAATGCCGTATTCGTGAATAGTGACGTATACGTGAATAGTGCCATATACATGAATAGTAACCCCGACACTAAAAGACAAGAATTTCACAAGAAAAATCTTACAAATATTTTGACATAATGATATTGAAAGAAATAATATTATTTATAAAAAAAATAACATCCCTTACCTCGAAAAGCGACAAAGATTACGATTTGGAATCTTTTGGATATAGTCTTTGAAGGAACTTGCACCATATAGCAACACTCAAAGTATCAAAATACTCACAAGAATACCGACTCGATAATATAGAGAGAAAGATTTAGATTTACGGTGTGATTTTCAATTCTAACCTAAGCACCCTATTTATAGGAAATTGCTTAGAACACCAAAGTAAAAAATTTAATAAAATATTAATATTATTTATTTAAATTCCTACGCCCACCTTGAATAACTGAATTCAGCCATTTCAACAACCAGTGGGGCCCACAAAATATATCAAAAACATTTTTCTTTTAAAAAAAATTTAAAACTTTTAAAAAACCATTATTTTGGAACTTCAGAACTTCAATAATTCATAATAAATAGCCCTTTTATCAGAAAAATTCAAATCTTAAGTCCATTCCATAAGAAATTTAATTATCTACAACTTTACAGAAGAAAGTTTTTCCAAATTCCAAATAGAAATTGACCGAAATCCACATATGGACGATTTTACACGCTATAATCAAATTTCAGTCAAGAAATGGGCCAGCCGACATGTATAACATGTTTTTAAAAATACTCTTCCTCCTCATTTATTCATATATCCCACATTCACTGTAAAAATATCACCATTATTATATTATTAAAATATAATAATATATTTCAATAAATTATTTTATCAGAAAAGATAAAATATCAATTTTTCAACAATTGTCACATTAAAATTTTCTCCATCTATATCCACATAAAATGAATATTTTCCTTATCATATAAATTAATAATTAATTATTCACAAATAATATTCTGAGAATCACAATATAATAAACCGAATGCAGTTCCGGGAAAGAGGGCTTTCAATAAGAATTTCTCCTCATTGGGCGCAATTAGGTGACCAAACCTCTCTTAGATGTAACTTTCTAGACATTATAAATAATGCTATCTAATAATATTATTCAAATAATATGAATTATTCATCCGATAATGGAAAATCTTGTGTAATGACAATTATTGAAACAATAATAATATAAAATATCAACGCAAAGAATTATTAAATCAATAAAATAAAATATTGAGCGATAATTATCGTAACAATTATTCGACTAGTGCCTTCTTACTTAAAGAATCAATAATTGGTGCAAATACGTATGCTATTGTATTTTAACCACCGGGTATCCAACAAAGATAAATGAGTAATAACTACGCCCATTATTTATAAACAACTTATACTTGTCGTGTTTTTTTCATCCAATAGCTTTTTTACGTTATGGGGCCCTCACAAGGTCAAGGCATTGTCGCATACGAATATTCCACGACCAAACGAATATTCCCCGACAACAATGAATATTTTATAACCACTTGCTTATTTGAAATATTTGCGCATTTTACCCATAACTAACGACATTAATCAAATCAACCCTTACTATTTCAAAATAATAAATAGAGGAAATTCAATTTCATTAATAATAAGTTGGGATCTTACAATTTAATCAATAATTTAGACGACAAAGTTATTCATATTATTAAATTGCATTATATACAATGTCTAGAAGTTCTGTCAAGGAGAGGTTTGGTCATCTAATCAAGGCTACCAATAAGGAGAAATCCTTATCGAAAAGCCCCCTTCTTTCCAGGAGCGACACGGTTGTTAAATATTATGAGTTATAATATTAATGATGAATAAGTTCGTGTTGATTAAAGATGAATTTGATAGTTCAATTGTGTTGGGATTGTTAGTGTTAGTGGAAATCGACATCTATTAGATGATAATTGATGTGCGGGGTTATATTGATAAATCCGGGTAATTAATAATGGATAAATGAGCAATTAATTGCTACTAATTCACATGCTTATATAACTATTTGTTCACATGTGTGTACTATTGAATCACATTCTTGTACTATTAGGGGAGTTGGTACAAGATTGATAATACTTGCATGACTAAATTAAAAATGGAGGTACTATACAGTAATTCGTATTTTCACATGATTATAACTATTGATTCACATGATTGAACTATTGATTCACATTATTTACTATTAGGGGAGGTGGTGCAAGTTTGATAATACTTGTAGGACTAAATTAAAAATGAAAGAAAAGAGGGAGGTATTATACTGAAATATTTCAAGCCCCAAAATGTGCAATTATCGAAACTATATTTTTCTATAAATAGAAGCTCATTCTTCCTTTATTTCTCACCAATTCACTAAAGCTATAGAGCAATTATTATAGAGAGAAATTATAGAGAGAAAGAAGAAGAGAAGTATGCTACCTCACTATTCCAATATCCAGTTTCTTTTAAGGTAAGAGGTATTATTTCTTTCGTATTCATGAAGAGAGCTATTGTTATTCCATTCTTTATTATTATGTTGGAATAACCTGTCTATGTGAAATACCGCATACATGGTGAAATTCTTCTGTTATTCCATTCTTTATTATTCTGTTGGAATATTCTGTATGTGTGGATAACGCTAGACCTGGTTCCATTCTTTATTATTACATTGGAATAACACATGCATGCGATCTATCGCATTTATGATGAATTTTTTTTATTCCATTCCTAATTATTACATTTGGAATATCACATGCGTGTGGATTACGCTTAGACACGGATCCATTCTTTATTATTACATTGGAATAACTCATGCATGCGATCTATCGCATGCATGGTGAATTATTTGTTATTCCATTCTTTATTATTACATTGGAATATCACATGCATGTGCGGATTACGCTAGACTGGTTCCATTCTTTATTATTACATTGGAAATAACCTATCTCATGCGATTACATCGCATGCATGGTGAATTCTTACATTATTCCATTCTTTATTATTACATTTGGAATAACACCATACATGTGGATTATCGCATGCATAGTGAATGATCCTTGTATTTATTCCTTCTTAAATTGTGGAAATGATGCATACACGTGGATTACCGCGTGGCGAGCAAAAATCCATTTGCGGTTTCGTAATTTTTCGACCCTCAAAATTGCGGAAAAATTTAAAATGATAGTTTGTTGAGTTTTCTAGATTGTGTCAAAAAAATAGCGATTTTTGGATGTATAGATTGGAGTTTCAATTTTATGGGAAAAGACTATTTTAAAAGTAAACCCTTATAACTCCCACTGTGGTTAACTCCAAAATTAGTGAAATTTTATTGGGAGTACATGTATATAATGAGGAATATACCCTGTAAATTTCTGAATTTTTGGACAAGAGTACAATTTATGATAAATATCTAAATATTCGGGGCATATAAAAAATAGTAAATGAATTTTAAAAATTCCAAGAAAAATATATGTTCAATATGGGACTATATTACGCTAAATCCTTAAAAGAAATATTTTTGGGCCGATTTACATTATTTTCATGAAAATGAACTAGTTATGAGTAAATGAATTAAATATGTTATGTGAAGTAACAAAATTAGAAAATAGGATTTTATGGCTTGAGAATCCTATATAGGGTATATACAGATTTTTGATGAAGGATTTGATCATTGGTGATGAAATCTTATGAGTATGGCATTTTTGAATGATTAAATGCATTATTTGGTAAAGTGTAAATAATTGAAATAAATTGTTTATAAGTTTAAGAAGTGATTAAAATATTGTTATAATATTAATAATATTAGATTATGAGTTTATTAAGTGGTTGATAATATATGGATAAATTTAAAGTCTTTAATATTTATCCTTGTTTTCGTTTGATTAATGCTTATATCATTGTCATCATCCTCATGTTCATATGGTGATGAAAGTTATCTTTGGCTTACGTGCAAAGATGGACTGTTGATTATTGAATTATATATCTTTGACTTACGTGCAAAGATGGACTGTTGATTATTGGTTTTATAGTTGTATATATTTGGCTTACGTGCAGAGATGGACTTGGTATGATTATGACCAGGGATCATTCGGTGTAATCATGACCTGTAATGTTATAAACGATGTGGTAAAAGTTCTTAATGGCCTGTAGTGCATTGATGGACAATTTTTGGTATGATTATGACCAGGGATTATTCAGTATAGTCATGACCATTGATGATTTAATGAATATCCTTGGCCCGTAGTGCAGGGATGATTCGATAACGTGGTTTATTTATTTACCTGAGTCTCAGCGATAAAAATTGATAAAAATATTTTAAATTATAGAAGATAGTAGATATCATGCTCTACTTGACTCTTCTAATGGATTGCTTATTCCACTGAAGTTAAACTTGATGTCTATTTTATTTTATCAGTTTAACATTGTTGAAGGCTAATGATAATTTATCCTGCATTATCTTAGTCATAATATTTCTTACTGGGGTAGTTGAGCTCACCCTTTTGCTTTCATTGTTCTCTTCAGGAAATGAGAACGTAGCCGGGACTAGTCGGGGAATGGAGTGATGGTCCGAGATGGTGTCATAGTAGTCCTCACTATTCTATAAAATAGTGTGATAATAAATATAATGAGGACTCCATTGAGTGTGGATATTATCTAGATGACAATATTTGTATTAAAACTCGAGCATATGTTTTGTCGTATTTTTACACGGTTGTATAATTAAGTTTTTTATTTGTATTTTGTACCATGTATTTGGTGACTCAAGATGGGTGATGTATACCTATTTTTGGGGCGTCACATTTAGAACATATGGTAGATGATAAAACTTTTCAATTATAGTCATAGTGAACGAAGCAATCCATTAGAAGAGTCGAATAGACCATCATGTCTATTATCTTCTCCATGTTAAAAGTCCACCAATAATGTTTAATCTCGTAACATCAATCAACAATTCATGTCCACAATCATATGAATAACTCATAATCATAATTGTGATTCTAAATTCCTCTTCGCGCCAGGACGAAGATAATTATCATCATTTTTGTTCATCTGAAATATCAAAAATCATGGTTATACCAAATCATAATTCCTGCTCATAATCATACTAATAAATTCATCTTTGCACTTCTGACCAAAGATATTCATTAACAATTTATTCTTTTGCACCACAAAAGCCAAAGACAACAAGCGTATTTTAGAAGAGTCAAGTAGAGCATGATATCTACTATCTTTTACTTAATTAAAAGTGTATAATCAATATTTTATCATCGAGACCCGACTTAATAAATAATCCACATCATCGAATCATCCACACTACGGCCAAGGATATTCATGTAATCATTAATGGTCATGATTATCTTAGAATAATCCTAGTTATAATCATACCAATAAATGTCCATCAACGACCTTTATGGGCCAATGAGGACTTTTACCACATCATCTATAACATTACGGGTCATGATTATACCGAATGATCCATGGTCATAATCATACCAATAAACAGTTCATCTATGCACATAAGCCACAAATACTCATCAATCAATAGTTCATCTTTGCACGTAAGCAAAAGATATACAATTGTAAAACCAATAATCAACAGTCCATCTTTACACGTAAGCCAAAGATATACAACTGTAAAACTAATAATTAGCAGTCCATTTTTGCACGTAAGCCAAAGATGACTTTCATCATAATATAAGCATGAGGATGATGACAATGATATAAGCATTAATCAAACGAAAACAAGGATAAATATTAATCCAAATATTATCAATTACTTAATAAACTCATAATCTAATATTATTAATATTATAACAATATTTTAATCACTTTTTAAACTTATAAAAAATTTATTTCAATTGTTTACACTTTATCAAATATTACATTTAATCATTCAAAAATGCCATACTCATAAGATTTCATCACCAATGATCAAATCCCTCATCAAAAATCTGCATATACCCTATATAGGATTCCCAAGCTATAAAATCCTATTTTCCAATTTTATTACTTCACATAACATATTTAATTTATTTACTCATAACTAGTTCATTTTCATGAAAAATACCAAATCAGTCCCAAAAATATTTTTTTCTGGGATTTAGCAGAATATAGTCCCATATTGAACATATATTTTTCTCGGAATTTTAAAATTCATTTACTATTTTTTATATGGCCAAAACTGTCGAATATTTAGACATTTATCATAAATTGTACTTTTGTCCAAAAATTCTGAAATTTACAGGGTATAATCTTGTTATATACATGTACTCCCAATAAAAATTTCACCAATTTTGGAGTTAACCACAGGGAGTTATAAGGGTTTACTTTTAAAATATTCTTTTCTCATAAAATTCATAACTCCTAATCTATACATCCAAAAATCGCCATTTTTGGATACAATCTAGAAAACTCAACAAATTATCATTTCAAATTTTTTCAGAATTTTTGAGGGTCAAAAAAATTATGAAACTGCAAATGGATTTTCACCCGTCATGCGGTAATCCACGTAAACAGATCATTTCCACAATTTAATAAAGAATGAATGCGAAGGATCATTCACCATGCATGTAGTAATCCACATAGACAGGTTATTCCAACAGAATAATAAAGAATGGAATAACAGAAGAATTCACCATGCATGCGATAGACCGCACAGACAGGTTATTCCCAACAGAATAATAAAGAATGGAACCATATCATGCGTAATCCACACAGACAGGATATTCAAACAAAATAATAAAGAATGAAACTAGGTTATGCATAATCCGCACAGACAGGATATTCCAACAGAATAATAAAGAATGGAATAACAACAGAATTCACCAGGCATGCGATAGACCGCACAGACAGGTTATTCCAATAGAATAATAAATAATGGAACCAGGTCATGCGTAATACACACATACAGGATGTTCCAACAGAATAATAAAGAATGGAACCAGGTCATGCATAATCGACATAGACAGGATGTTCCAACAGAATAATAAAGAATGGAATAATAACAGAATTCACCAGGCATGCGATAGACCGCACAGACAGGTTATTCCAACAGAATAATAAATAATTGAACCAGGTCATGCGTAATACGCACAGACATGATGTTCCAATAGAATAATAAAGAATGGAACCAGGTTATGCGTAATCCGCACAGACAGGATGTTCCAACAGAATAATAAAGAATGGAATAACAACAGAATTCACCAGGCATGCGATAAAACCGCACAGATAAAAGTTATTCCAATGAGAATAATAAAGAGTGGAATAATGGAAGAATTTCACCATGTATGCGGTACTTGCTTGGTATAGGCGAGTTATTCAACATAATAATAAAGAATGAAATAACAACTCTTATGAGTATTGAAAGAAAATAATTCTCTTCATGAATACGAAAGAATAATTCCCCTTACCTTAGAAGAAACTGGATATTGGAATAGTGAGGTAGCAGACTTCTCTTGTTCTTTCTCTCTATAATTTCTCTCTATAATAATTGCTCTAAAGCTTTAGTGAATTGGTGAGAAATGAAGGAAGGATGAGCTTCTATTTATAGAAAAATATAGTTTCGATAATTGCACATTTTGGAGCTCGAAATATTACAGTACAATACCTTCAATTTTTTTTTTAATTTAGTCATGCAAGCATTATCAAACTTGCACCACCTCCCCTAATAGTAATAATGTGAATCAATAGTTCAATCATGTGAATCAATAGTTATAATCATGTAAAAATATGAATTACAGTATAGTACCTCCATCTATAACTTAGTCATGCAAGCATTATCAATCTTGCACCACCTCCCCTAATAGTACATGAATGTGAATCAAGAGTATACACATGTGAATAAATAGTTATAATAATGTGAATTAATAGCAATTAATTGCTCATTTATTCGATTAATTACCCGATTGGTCAATATAACCTCCAGACATCAATTATTATCGAAACAAATGTCGATTTCCACTAACACTAACAATCCCAACACAATGGAAATATTTTTCTCAAAAATTTCATTTTAAAATTTCAAAGTTTGACTTTTTCCGAAAAAGTCAACCCCGACAAATTTTGTGTTTATAGTCTATTTCTACTAATTTCATCGTTCTGGACTCAAATATCACGTCCGCGTCTCCAAATTCTACTCCGAACTCAAATTCGATTTTTAATAACATTCATCATTAATATTTTAAATCACAATATTTAACAACCAAGTCGTTCCCAGGAAAGAGGGGGCTTTCCGATAAGGATTTCTCTTATTAAAAGCGCATGATTAGGTGACCAAACCTCTCCCTGAAAGACCTTCTAAACATTGTCAATATTGCAAATACTAATATGAATAACTTTGCCGTCTCAATTATTGATTTAATAATATAACATATTATGTAGATGATACTGTGATAATAATTGAATCAATAATATGAGAGATATGATGAAGCAATTACTGTAGCAATAATTGAGTATAACTGAGTGACTTCTTACGTAAGCATCAATAATCAATACCGTGTGCTACTATGCAACCACGCGTGTGAGACCCCAGATTTTATCAATAAAGATTTAAATTTTGTCGAAATAATTTTTAATATTATAGTGTGAATTTGAGATAATATTATAGTTGTGGGTAGTATTTATAAATTTTGCAAAGTATGCAAGTGGTTATATTATATTCGATTGGTCGGGGAATATTAGGGTTAGCGAGGGAATATTCGTACAATGGCTCAATCATTGGTGGACCCTAGCGAAATTATTATCGGATTGAAAGCGACAAAAATATTTTATTGAAATAACGGCGGAAGTTTTACCGTTGATCTTTGTTGAACTACTCGGTAGTAAAAAAATACGATGTCGTGTGGTTGCGTAGTAGCACGGTATTGATTATTGATGCTTATGTGAGAAGTCACTCGGTTTGATTCCATTATTGCCGATTAATAATATGAATTATCATAGCGATAATGACGTTTTGTTTTATTACATTATTATTAACGTAATAAAAGCGAAACATCTTTTATATAAAAGCGAATACTTTATTAAAGTTATTCTATAAATAGAATATATTATATTTTATTATGCATAGTGTTGCATAGTGTTTTGCATAGTGTTTGCATAGTAAAATATTTTTATATAAATAGAATATATGATATTTTATTTAAAAGATTTTGCTTTAAATATGGACCGTCAGATTAAAGTAAATCAATCTGGACCGTTCATGAATTAATTACTATGCATTCTATTTTCCTATAAATAGAAGCTCATTCCTTCATTATTTTCTTACGAATTCACTGAAACTCTAGAGAGAGAAATTATAGAGAGAAGCTATAGAGAGAAAATCTATAGAGAGAAAGAAGAAGAGTATTCTGGTACTTCACTACTTTGATATCCAGTGTCTTTTTACGGTAAAGGGGTATTATTTGTTTGTACGTAAGGGATATTATTCGTTTGTATTCATGAAGAGAACTTGATTATTCCATTCTTTATTATTACATTGGAATAACTTTTGATATCTGTGGCATACCCTATACTTGGTGAAATCCTCCGTTATTCCATTCATTATTATTACATTGGAATAACTTTGTAAAAGTGGTATATACTATACATAACTTTGTATATGCGGCGTACCTATACTTGGTGAAATCCTTATGTTATTCCATCCTTATTTATTACGTTGGAATAACTTTGTCTGTGGAATCCCCTATACTTGGTGATCTTACATTATTCCATTCTTTATTATTTTGTTGGAATATCACATGCTGTGTGTTTTACAGGACACAGTTCCATTGTTTATTATTTCGCATTTATTATTACATTTGGAATATCCCTATCGTGTGTTTTACAGGACTGGTTCCATTGTTTATTATTCAGCATTTATTATTACATTGGATCATCACAGCCGATTGTGAATTTCACGATTTGGTTCCGTTATTATTATTACATTGGAATAACTTTCATCTATCTAAGTACCGCATGCATGGTGATTTCTTTTATTATTCCATTCTTTATTATACCCGGTTGGTTAAAACTTTGACTTCTATACTCCATGAAATTAGTAGAATATCCTTGATATTTGCGTTTCATCCGATATCTTTTCATGGAAATATTCTTACGATCATTCTTGAATTTTCTTGTCACAAAAGCGATATCTTGTTGACAATTTGGACGTTACTAATTCACGGATAAAATAATTCTTGAACTTGTTTTATTGAATTATTATGTCATTGTCATCATCCTCATGATATATTATGTTATCTTTGGCTTACGTGCATAGATGAACTTAGTATGATTATGACCGAGAGATCATTCGGTATAATCATGGCTTGTTATAAATGATGTGATAAAAGTCTTGAGTGGCTTTATGTAATGCGTTGATGGATAGTTTTGGTATGATTATGACCGGGGTGATTCGGTATAGTCATGACCATTGATAATTTGATGAAAATCCTTGGTAGTAATGCGGGGATGATTAGATGTGGTGGTTTATTTATTAAAAGTGAGTCTCGTGATAAAATTGATGAAAACCTTTTAAAACCTAGAAGATAGTAGATTTTATTCTCTACTTGACTCTTTTAATGGATTGCATATTCAGCTGCAGATTAAACCGGTTTGTCTATTGTATTTTATCGGTTTAACTTCTGTTGAAGGCTAATGATAATTTATTACGCATTATCTTAGTCATAATATTTCTTCTTTGGGCTAGTTGAGCTCATCCTTTCTTTCTTTGTTCTCTTCGGAAATGAGAACATATTTGAGACGAGTCGGGGAACGGAGTAATGGTCAAGAGGATAGCATTAGTAGTCCTCACTATTATGTGAAATAGTGTGATAATAGTTGTAATGAGGACTCCTTTTGAGTTTGTATAATATCTAGTAGACAATATTTGTATTCAAACTCACAGTTTATGTCGTATTGTACACGATAGTTATATTAGTAAGTTGTATTTGAATTTATGTACCATGTAAGTGGCGACCCAAGATGGGTGACGTATACCTAATTTTGGGGGCGTCACAACGCGTATTATTGTACTTTTACTATCGGTTATTTTATGACAACTTGCTTACTTTAAAAAATTTTCAAATATGACCCTTAACTTTAAACTTTTATCATTTTAACTATTTACCAAAATAGAAAAATTGAATACATTTATTTCATAAAATTCGGATCTCACAGGAGAGACGGGGAATTCCTTCGCTAGTATGACATACCTAAGTTTATTTGGTATTTAATTAGTCGGTCAGAGTATATGGATAATATGTGATATGTCAATTAACTCTTGTTTTGTGACAGTGTTTGGAAATGGCATATGAAAATGTTGAGATCAGCAATGAAGCATATGAGACCGTTGAGTCACCAACGATCAATACCCAGGATAATGTGCAACAGGAAGACAATAATCCTCAGGCAAATAACAACACCGATCAGATGATAAACGATGAGATGTTCAGAGGCTTTATGCAATTCATGCAACATCAGGCGAGAGAGACTCCTATTCAAAATGCAGGTGGAAACACTGGCAACCCACGGTCGGTCACCACTAAGCAGTTCAAGGAGCTAGGACCACCGGAGTTTTTGGGAAAGCCAGAACCACTTAAGGCGGAGACGTGGTTAAATCAGATCACCAAGATATTTGATGTCTTGGGATGCTCCGAGGAGCAAAAGGTTCCCTTTACCACCTTTATGTTACGTGAAGAGGCAGATTACTGGTGAGAATCTGTAAAACGTACCCAGCCTGACGCACTCAAGATGTCTTGGGAGAAGTTCCAAGAGTTGTTCAAAGATAAGAACTTTCCCAAAAGTATTCGTCACATTAAGAAGGTGGAATTCATCAAGTAGGAGCAAAATAATATGACCGTGTTGCAATTTACTGGGCTAAATTTGCGGAGTTATCCCAGTTTGCATCCCATTTGGTCGATAATGAGGCGCGAATGACGCGAATGTTTCTAAGAGGTTTGAAACCCGAATACGTCAATACCTTATTTCTCACAAATATTTTTTATATTCTGATGTTGTGAATAGGGCTTAGTTATTGGAGCGCGATAATGAGTCAGCACAACCAAAAGGTAACGAGCAACAACACGATAATAAATCGTCTATGGGTGTATGACCCATGAACAATGATAACCATTGTGGGGAAAATTATCATGCCAAGAATGGTAACCACTTCGGTGGTAATCATGACCAAGATAATAGGAGTGGAAATTTTAAGAAGAGAAGGTTCAACAACGATGGAAAGACAGCAGCTGTGATGACCCCAAAATAGGTATACATCACCCATCTTGAGTCGCCAAATATATGGTACAGAATATAAATACAATCTTATATATACAACAAGAGCTGTGAGTTTTAATACAAATATTGTCTTCCAGACAATATCCACTCTCAGAATAAGTCCTCATTACAATTATTATCACACTATTTCATAGAATAGTGAGGACTACTAATGCTATCATCTGGACCATCACTCCGTGTTCCCCGACTAGTCCCTGCTACGTTCTCATTTTCTGAAGAGAATAGTGAAAGAAAGGGTGAGCTCAACTAGCCCAGTAAGAAATATTATGACTAAGATAATGCAGGATAAATTATCATTAGCCTTCAACAATGTTAAACTGATAAAATATAATAGACAACAAGTTTAACTACAGCGTAATAAGCAATCCATTAAAGAGTTAAGTAGAGAATAAAATCTACTATCTTTTATGATTTAAAAAGGTTTTTCATCACTTTTATCGCTGAGACACAGCTTAATAAATAATCCACATCATCCCTGCACTACGGCCAAGGATATTTATTAGTACCACGACCACAAATTATCCATGCACTAGGGGCCAAGGATATTCGTGTATTCATCAATGGTCACGATCATGCCAACAACTGTCCATCAATGCACTACGGGCCAATGAGGACTTTTACCACATCATTTGTAACATTACGGTCATGATTATACCGAATAATCCTGATGTCATAATCATACCAAGTCCGTCATGCACTACGTGCCATGAGATAACTTTCAATAAAATATAAACATGAGGATGATGACAATGATATAAGAATTCAATAAAACAAGTTCAAGAATTAATTTATCTAGGAACTAATAACGTCCAAATTATCGACATGATACTTCTTTGTAGAGTAAAATTCAAGAATGCTCGAGAAGAATATTTCAATGAAAATATCTTTGGATGAAGCCTTGAAATATATCATGGATATTCCACTAATTTCATGGAGTATAGAAGTCAAAACTTTAACCAACTAAGTATAATAAAGAATGGAATAACAAAAGAAATCACCAGACATGTGATAGACCGCACATGCAGGTTATTCCAACAGAATAATAAATAACGAAACCAGGTCTGGCGTAAAATGCACAGGCAGGATATTTCAACAGAATAATAAAGACGAAACCAGGTCCGGCGTAAAACACACAGACAGGATATTTCAATAGAATAATAAAGACAGAACCAGGTCCGGCGTAAAACGCACAGACAGGATATTCCAACAGAATAATAAAGAATGGAATAACAGAAGAATTTCACCAATTATAGGGTAACCCGCGTATACAGGTTATTCCAACAGAATAATAAAGAGTGGAATAACAGAAGTTCTCTTCATGAATACAAAAGAAATAATACCCCTTACCGTAAAAGAAATTGGATGTAGAAGTAGTGAAGTAGCAAAATACTCTTCTTCATTCTCTCTATAATTTCTCTCTCTAGAGTTTCAGTGAATTCGTAAGAAATAATGAAGGAATGAGCTTCTATTTATAGGAGAATGGATTGAATAGTAACTACTTCATGAACAGTCCAGATTGATTTACTTTTAAACGGATGGTCCATACTGATTCACTATTAAAACTTAAAGCAACGGTCCATACTAATTCACTATTAAAACTTTAAACTAGCGATCCATATTGATTTACTATTATAAATTCAACCAACGGTCTGAAAAATTAGCACATCTCCTCATGGAATAATATTGTATCCAAAAATAATTTGGACCGAAAAGAAATATATTGTTCGGGTGAATAGTACTTCGTGAATAGTAACTTGTGAATAGTACTCCGACACAAAAAGTGTCCCGAATACCCGATTGAACAATATAACCTCCCGACATCAATTATCATCGAAATAGATGTCGATTTCTACTAACACAAATAATCCCAACACAATGAAACTATCAAATTTATCTTTAATCAACACGAACTTATTCATCATTAATATTATAACTCACAATATTTAACAACCAGGTTGTTCCCGAGGAAGAGGAGCTTTCAATAAGGATTTTCTCCTATTGACGCGTAATTAGGTGACCAAACCTCTCCTCGATGAGAACTTCTAGACATTGTAAATATTGCAATTTAATAATATGAATAACTTTGTCGTCTCAATTATTGATTTAATAATATAACATATAATGCGAGATGATCTTTGTGACAATAATCAAATCAATAATATGAGAGATATGATCGGACAATAATTGAGTATAATGGTGACTTCTCACGTAAGCATCAATAATCAATACAGGTGTGTTACTTATCTGACCATGCGTATTATTGTACTTTTATCTCCGGGTACTTCAACAGTTTTAACAGTAACACCTCCGCCGTTATTTTTATAAAATATTTTTGTCATTTTCTCAATCCGGCAATAATTCCATTGTGGGGTCCACCAATGATTGTGCCGTTGTACGAATATTTCCTGCTAAAATAAATATTCCCCGACCAATCGAATATTATATAACAACTTGCATACTTTGTAAAATTTATAAATATTACCCACAACTATAACATTATATCAAATTCATTCCATAATATTCAAAAATAATATTCATAGAAAAAATCATCTTTATTCATAAAATTTGGGGTCTTACAACCTCCCCTTCTTATAAAATTTCGCCCTCAAAATTAGGGTACGTACCTGGTATATCGAAGAGGTAAGGATACCATGATTTCATTTCAGATTCTAACTCCCAGGTCATTTCCTCAACATCGTGGTTCCTCCACAAAACTTTGACTTAAGGTATAACCTTGGAGCGTAGAATATGCTCCTTCTTATCCAAGATTTTAACAGGAACCTCCTCATACGTTAAATCTTACGCTATTTAAATCCGGTTCTAACTTCAATAATATGGTTGGTCTTTCACATATTTACGTAACATAGATATATAAAAATGTTATGAACACAAGACATACTTTGCAGAAAGCGAGTCTATACGCCATACAGTTCCTACTCGATCGAGGATTAAAATGGACCAATGAATCGAGGATTGAGCTTTCCTCTCTTTTGAATCTCGTAACTCCTTTCCATGGAGCAACACGTAATAAACACATGATCTCCAATATCGAATTCCACGTCTTTTCAATGAAGATCAAGATAACTCTTTTTTGTCGATCTTGTGAGGTTTTTATCGTCATTGTCGGATCGTTTGAATCTTTTCCGTAGTCATACGTACCAACTCCGGTCCCAACAATGTTGCTTCACCCACCTCATCCCAAAGATACCGGAGAACGACACTTTCTTCCATACAACGCGCTCAAATGGAGCCATGCCAATACTTGATTGATAAGCATTGTTGTTAGGGAAAACTCCAATAATGGTAAGAACTTGTCCCAACTTCCTTTAAAGTCAAGGACACGAGTTTTAATAAATCTTCCGAGTTTGAATAGTCCTCTCGATTGTCCGTCAAATCGAGGATGATATCTTTGAACTAAATTGTAAATCCGTGCCCATAGCTTTTTGCAAACTAACCCAAAATCTTGAAGTGAATCTTGGGTCTCGATCAGAAACTATGGATACTGGCATACCATGCAATCTTACAATCTCATTTATGTACATGCTAGCAAGATGTTCAAGTGTATAAGTTTCCCGTATTGGTAAGAAATGGGCAGACTTGGTCAATCTATCAACAATGACCCAAATCGCATCTATGCCTTGAGAAACCTTGGGAAGACCATTAACGAAATCCATGGTAATGTGCTCCCACTTCCATTCTAGAATTTCAAGTGGTTGCAATTGACCTTTTGGCACTTGATGCTCTGCCTTGACTCGTTGACAAGTTAGACACCTTGAGATAAACAGCACTATCTCTCTCTTCATTTTGCTCCACCAAAATGTATGACGAATATCACGATACATTTTGGTACTCCCAGGTTGGATTGCAAACGGTGTGTTGTGCGCCTCCATTATGATTTTATACTTTAAATCAGGGTCGTTAGGAACACAAAGTCTGGAGTTGACTCGAAGTATTCCTTCTTCATCAATTCTTGCTTCTGGCATAGCACCTTCTTGCACTTTCTTCCTCATACGCATCAGCTCCAGGTCTGTAGCTTGAACAGCTTTAACTTTATCGATCAAAGTCAGTTCTACTCGTATATTCACCATCATCACGTGGGTCCTTGGAGTCTTTATCTCTATCTTCATCCTTTGCATGTCACACAAAATGGGCCTTTGCGTTGACAATATCGCACTCGTACCCGCATGTGATCTTCTACTCAATGCGTCGGCTACCACGTTCGTTTTTCCAGGATGGCATGATCATAATCTTTTAATAGTTCAAGCCAATGTCGCTGTCGCATGTTGAGTTCCTTTTGAGTGAAGAAATATTTGAGACTTTTATGATCCGTAAAGATCTCCACTTTCTCCCCATACAAGTAATGCCTCCAAATCTTTAGTGCAAAAACGACTGCTGCCAACTCTAGATCATGAGTAGGATAATTTCTCTCATATTCTTTGAGTTGTCGCGAGGCATAGGCTATGACTTTCCCATGTTGCATGAGAACACATCCTAACCTTTTGCCCGAAGCATCACTGTAGATGACAAATCCCTCCGAGCCAGATGGTATTGTCAAAACAGGTGCTGAAATGAGTCTCCTCTTGAGTTCTTGAAAACTCTTCTCACATTTCTCGTTCCAACCGAATTTATATCTTTCCGAGTCAGCTGAGTTAATAGAGTAGCGATTCGAGAAAACCCTTCTACGAATCTCCGATAATAACCAGCTAAGCCGAGAAAGCTACGTACTTCAGTCACTGATTTAGGTTGCTCCATGCTTTGAATAGCTTCAATCTTTGCTGGGTCAATAGATATTCCATGACTTGATACTACGTGCCCAAAGAATGCTACTTCCACAAGCCAGAACTCGCATTTCTTCAACTTGGCATAAAGCTTATATTCACGAAGCTTTTAGAGTATCAGCCTCAAATGTTGCTCATGATCTTCACGGCTTTTGGAATATATTAGGATGTCATCAATAAAGACGACCACAAAGTGATCCAAATATTCCTTGAATACTTGGTTCATCATATCTATAAAGGCAACAGGAGCATTAGTTAATCCAAAAGACATGACTAGGAATTCATAATGCCCGTACCGAGTTCTGAAAGCCGTCTTTGGAATGTCATCGGTTCTAATCTTCAATTGGTGATATCCGGAACGGAGATCAATCTTTGAAAAGAATTTGGCGCCTTGCAACTGGTCAAATAGGTCATCAATACGTGGCAACAGATATCTTTTTTTGATGGTGACATGGTTTAACTCCCGATAATCAATACAAAGTCGCATACTCCCATCTTTCTTTTTCACGAATAGAACAGGAGCACCCCAAGGAGACGTACTTGTTCGAATGAAACCGATGTCTAACAATTCCTGCAGTTGGGTCTTTAACTCCTGAAGTTCAATAGGAGCCATTCGATATGGGGCTTTGGAAATAGGTTTTGTACCGGGTTCAAGGTCGATACAAATTCAATTTCACGCCTGGGGTAGGCGGGGAAGTTCTTCGGGAATACGTCGGGAAATTCATTAACAATAGAAATATCATTCAAAAGCGGCGTATTTTTGTTTAGATCCGTGACATGAGCTAAGAAAGCTTGACATCCGTTTTTTAATAAACGAATAGCTTTATGGCTTGAGATGACAGTGATTGATTTTAATGGTTTGGTTGCTTGAATTTGCATAATAGGTTGGTTAGGAATATGAAAGATAACAACCTTACGAAAACGATCAATTTTTGCATGATGAGTAGTTAACCAATCAATCCCTAGAATTACGTCAAATGAAAGTATTTTCAATGAAAGAAGATCAACATGTAATGTGAAGGTACCAATTTGAACCAAACAAGACTTATAAACAGTGGATGTAATGAAGGTTTCTCCCAATGGAGTTTCAACAGCTAAGTCAAAGTCCAATTTCTCCAGAGTCAATTTTAAACGTTGAGAGCAAGTAAGAGAAATAAAAGAATGGGTAGAACGGGTATCAAATAAGGTATAAACTTTGCTAGAGTTTTGTTAGGTTTGTAATATTCATAACGCAATCAAATTGCATAAAAAGTGCGGAAGCGTGTAAAATCAGAGTTTAAAAATTTACAAACCATATACCCGGATCATCCTTTATACATAATTATTAATTAAACGAAAAAGATGAATAAGAATCATACCCTTGAAGATCAAGCTTCCTCAGGTACAAGTTCACCTCCAATCCTTTTCGCGTTCAACTTGAATCCACCGGGTTTGGTTCCTTCCTTTGATCAACGTTAGCCACCCATATGTTTGGCCTCTAGAGGTGATCCACCAAGGAAGAAGAAAATTCAAGAAGAAGGGTATTTGGCTCAAACCCTAGTTTTTCCTATCTCTATAGAAAAAGGGTACTCTCTAACAAATTGGAATTATGTCGTTGTTGTAAAAGTCAACAACTCCCCACCACCCATAATAAGACTCCTCTTATTTATAGATGTGGGCAACCCATCTTAACAATTAAGGAATTGGGTTTTATTTAATTAATTAAATTCTTTTAATTAATTAAGCTCCCTAATCTTATTAGGGATAATTAATTAAACTCCTTTAACTAATTTTCCTTCCTAATCCAATTAGGAATAAATGAGAGTACTTATATTAAATTAATTCCTAAACTCTTTTAGAAATTAAAATAATAATAATTGTAATAATATTAATAAGACTCCTCTTATTAATTTATATTTAATATTTCTAAAATATTAAATAATAAATATTAAGCTATTTAATTTATTCTATCACCATAGATTAAATTAAATATACATAACATATTATTACGATTATGCCATTAACTTCTTAAATAATTATTCTTCCTTTTATGGTGTGACCCTTTAGGTTCTCCATATTAAACCGGTTGTGAATAAATCAATTAGAACAATTCTAATCTTATTTAAATAAATAAATTAAACAATTAATTTATTTAAATAAATAATATTTATTCTATAATAGGGATAAGCCTCCCTAGATCGATCAACGACTTTCCGGATAATATAGATTTCAACATTAATCATAAAAGAACCTTTGAGTAAATAGTTACTGCATAATTCAATCCTTCCACCATACTGATGTCCCAATTAAATATAAGACATGGAATTCTTGTCAAGTCTTATTTTATTTAATTATATGTATTTCGATCCTTAAATGCACAACTCAAATAATGCAAATTAGAAACTCCTTTCTAATTTCATTTTGCCTTTTGCCAAGGACTCTTTGGGTTGTCATTTATCGAATCACATAGGACATTCTCTTCTTTTATTAGAAGTGGTAGATTCTTTATTGATCATACATTATCTCCATGTATACAACTTATTATACCCAAGCATACCCTTTGATATACCCTAAGGGTCTTAAAGAATAAGTCAAAGTATAACTCATCATACACAAGATACTATGATGATCTCAAGTCCAAGGATTACTTGTCTTACTATCACTACAGAATTCCTATTGACAGCAAATAAAACTCTATTAGGTATTCCTTAGCGAGCCACGTTCAAATTGAACTTATTCTCTAATAAGCACCTACATACTTGCTTTAGTGTCTCCACACAAATGATCATGAGATCAATCATCCTCATCCAATGAGCAAGCAACGTATGTACCAATCTATCCGGATTCACTAATCCCCAATTTAGTAATCCAATGATTGGGAACTATTTTAGTTTTAAGCTTTCTAAGAATTTAGATCTCATTAGAATGATCATCATCATTATTCTAAAAGCATTGCTTAAAACTATGGGTTTATCACATATTATAAAACAGCATCATGTAGATAATTAAAAGCCTTTAATAAATTAATACTTTTTATTAATAAATGAATAAGATTGTTACAAAGTATATGCTTTATCATCAAACATGATTGGCTTGTGTGCATACTACTTTCAATCTCCCACTTGCACTAAAGCCAATCGCCATGGTATCTCATACTCTTCTTCTCTAAGTGACGATTATCCTGCTGTTGGATAAGCTTTAGTTAATGGATATGTAATGTTGTTCATGAGAGTCCACTATCTCTATAGTGATTTCCCATCTTTCAATGATTCTAATAATCAAATGAAAGTGCCACAACACATGTTTAGATCCAAGATGAGACTTAGGAACTATTCCTAGTTACAGTAATGAACTTTTAATCCAAACAATCAACTTGCAACTTCATTTATAGCTATATACTTTGTCTTTATCACTAAACCAAAGAATCTTTCATTGTTTGGAACCTTTCCAATTCACTACATCAACATTCAAGGTAACACTTTACCTTAAAGTGGATTTTTGATCGTCTTGGTAGTGCATCTCGAAAAACTTGAGTCTGTTAAGCCCTCTAGTTTTTAATTCGGACCCACCATGTATGCTCACATCCTTAGTGGGTTAAGAACTTTAAGATGTTTTTCTTCATCTTACTGATGATCTTCTCGAGAATATGACCGATCAACATCGTGTCTCGTATATTTCATTGCATACATGATTGTCACTCATGCGACCTCTCTTTTCAGGAGTCTGTGGGGACTATTAAGAGAGATACACTCCATAGCTCATCGACATGAGACATCTCTTGGAGTTTGCCATGCTAAACGACTTTAGCATCAAATGAATATACGTTCCTTGGGTTAAGTCGAGCATCCTCTTGAATCTATCTATATAGATTTATATCCCCAATTTAGATACTCTTCCAAATCATTCATGGAGGAATGTTTAGACAACTTTATCTTTCTTGATTGTAGCATTGGTATGTCATTCCTTATCCGTAGTATATCAACATATAATATTAGGAATGTCACGGCGCTCCCATTTGTCCCTTTTGTACACACTAGAACTCTTACCTCATCAGATGTAACTCTGGATCATCATCTTCTATGATGCGTGCCTCATCATCATCATCCATGATGAATCCATACCTCCTAGGTATCTTCGTTTATTATTCGATTTACGATTAGGATTTGTGGTACAATAGGTATATCTATAGGTTCCTCTTATTTGATTTATAGTGTTTTGTGGTTCTTGAACTCTTCAAGATCTATTATCCTCCCACTAGCCCTTTCAATGATAAACACCTTTATCTTAGAAGGCAGCGTGTTTCGCAACAAACACCTTTTGCTAAGTAGGATTATAGAATATATACCCTAAACTTACTTTAGGATGTCCCACAAATTGACACTTATAAAATCTTGTCCCAAGCTTATCCTTTGAAATTGTTTCACATAAGTTGGACAACCCCTTATCTTAACATACTTAAGATTAGGAATCCTCCCTATCCATAACTTTTATGGAGTCTGGGGGATTTTGAGGTTACCATTTTTCGTAGATATCTGACCATTTCTAGGACATTATCCCGGAAGGATTTGGAATGTCGGTAAAATCATTATGGATCGCACCATGTTCAAATAGGTACGATTTTTCCTTTCAGATACATCAATCAATAATTATGTATCGAGAGGCGTCCATTATGAGAAAACCATTTGAGATGATCTAGAAACTTATTGCACAAGTATTCCTTCCTTGATCTAATCAAAGAATCTTAATACTTTGCCAATTTGTTTCACTTTTGAATTCTTTGAACCTTTCAAATAATTTACACTTGTATTTCAACAAATACATATATTCAACTCTTTGAATGATCATCTCCTTTTCTTATACTAATTTGTTCAATATGCAAAATTATTTTCATGTAAGTCAGTATACAAAATTTATTAAGTAATATTCATTCTATACAAAACATTATTATTATAAATAGAACAACAATTGTTCTTAATTATAATACCAAAGATTTCATTGTCCAACAATAAAATGGAAATAATGTTTTCAACGAGAACTAAAATACAATAACAACTTATTGGCTTAATAGATTTGCTCGTAGGCGATCTTAAACTATAAGTTTCTATGGCTAATGTTGCAACCTTTGCTTCATTTCCCACACATAGGATTACTTATACTTGTTTAGCTTTCTACTGTTTGGTCCCTTTATAAATCTATATTTATGATAACCAAAGTCGGTATCCAATACCCAAGTAGAACCTTGACTTAAAGAAAAATTTATTTCAATCATGAACAAATTTGTATATCTCTTGAAACTTCACTAAGCTTCTTTGGTTAGTCTCGCAAGATACTTCGCAGATTTCTTTCCAAATTGTCGGGCTTATTGCGGTGGAAGAAAACTCCTTTGCTATCCGTGTCGAGTTTTGTTCTTATTATCCTTTGTTTTTGCCTTTCTATTTACCTTCTTTGAATCGTTCTTCTTTTCGGAAGATCTTTTGGCCCCTACCAAGAAGACTTGGTCTTTCTTGGTTGGAAAGTGACTCTCAACATTTTTCAACATGTTAAGCAAATCGGTGAGGCGATATCTAGCTTGTTCATATGAAAAATTCACAATAATGTGAGGACAGAGTCCGGGGAGTGAGTGCAAGATCAAATCTTGGCTCAACTCTCCATCCATGACAAAACCAGTTGTCTTAATTGATCAATCAAATTGATTATGTTAAGAACCTTTTTATGCGTACTATAGTGCCATTGGCCATTCTAGATCGGAAGAGCTCCTTAGATATCGATATCTATCGATCCTACTTTCCTCACCATCAACTACTTGATGTGCGGGAGTATAATGAAGAGCATCCATAGTTTCATGCTGACGCTGAAGCTCGTTACTCATGGATGCGAGCATGATGCATTGAGCCAACTGTGCATCATCTTGCCACTTTCTAAAAGTAGCAATGTCTTCCTCAGAGGCATTATGCGTAACCATTGCGAGGATAGGTGTATTAAGGACATAAGATAGCTTTTCAAACTATGAGAACTATTCTCAAATTCCTTAACCAATCCGTTTAATTGATGCAGTTAATTTAGCATCTAATATGCTTCGCAGTGATAGTAATTTTAGACATTGTAAAATTCTATAGATGAATTTGTAATTAACAACATTTTAGCATACATTCTTTTATTAATTACCAAAATAAATTAGGTCTTGTTTTAAATTGGTATCTCCCACTATTTTTTTTTTCAAACTATATTACCTCACTTATATAGTTCGGCAAAATCTAATTAAAGATTTGCTAGTGAGAATAAGGATCCCATTTCAAATGTATATAGCCTTGTGGTGACACAACAAACTATATATAAATAAATAGGTAGACAACTTTTGTCAATTACATCAACTATGCAACTCCTTTTCTTTTGCCTCTTAGATTATTTTGATCAAGTGGTGGCACATCCGAATCAAAATTATCCAAGTTAAGTCCGACCTAGCACTCCATATATTCAAAAAGAAAAATATCATCCTTGTGGTGACACAACAAAACAATATTGTTCAATTTTCTTTATAAGCATCAAATGTGATAAATTAACATCTTAAATACTTAATACTTGCCTTGTGGTGACACAACAAACTCATATTAAATATTTAATACTCTATTAATTTTATCATGCTTTAGAAAATGACGTTCGATATTCCAAATATCTTTGAAGCGCTTAGGACTTAATATAAAAATTGAGGGGTTTGTTATTAATTTGTCTCATCTTGTTTAGCCATGCATTGCATATATATATATAAAATACGCGTTATATTAATGAACATGCGAAGCATGTTTGCATAATATATATATATATATAATATAAGCATGCACGCATATAGAATACTATATTCTACTACGGATTGATTATGGACTTTTATTCTAGTTTGGTTCACTAGAGCCACCAAGTGAACCAAAAAAGGTCAAACCTAGGGGTGCAAGAAATAATATTTAAATATAACTATTACATTTTAAACCCGGGCTCTATTACAAACGGGTCTTCAAGTTCTTGTCCTTGATCTCTAATTCTTCAAAATTAATTCTAACTATTCCTATTACAAAACTATTTAAAATAAATAGAAACCTTGATCGTGATCGAGGGAAGTACATAGGAGGAGATAGAATTTACATTAAGAAAAATTAGAGAAAGCGAGAAAGCATGAACCCATTTAATAAAATCCATACATTCATGCATCCAACTAAAATAAAATCCAATCACATTGGTGATAGTCCATAATCAATCCCATTTATTATCATACACATCATCATATGCATCAATAAATAACATTCATCTCATGAATAATAAACATTTAATATATATATTGATATCATTTAATGGGCAAATTTAGTTAGTATAAAATCTATTTTGAATCAAAATAAACTCCTTTATTTTAATCCAAATTTAAATCAAAATAAAACTATTTTATTTTAATTTATCCTATTTTGAATAAAATAAACTATTTTATTTTAATCAAAATCTTTAATCAAAATAAACTCCTTTATTTTTAATTAATTATGGAATCCAATTCCATGTATATAAAAATCTTTAATTAAAATAAACTCTTTTATTTTAATTAATTATGGAATCAATTCCATAAAAAAAATCTTTTATTAAAGAAACACGGATATTCTTTCTTATTCACAAATAAACTCTCTTTTATTTTGAATAATATGAAATCTTATTTCATATTTAAATAAACTCCTTTATTTAAGGAAATACGGATTTTCTTTCCTATTCACAAATAAACTCTTTTATTTTGAATAATATGAAATCTATTTCATATCTAAATAAACTCCTTTACTTAAGGAAAGATCAATTTCAACTCCAATTAGTTATCATGGAATCCAATTCCAACTCTAATTAGTTAGCATGAAATTCTAATTTTAAAATTAAAATAAATCTTTTATTTTAATATTAAAATAAACCTTTTATTTTAAGATTAAAATAAACCTTTTATTTTAATTATAAAATTATTTAAAATTAAAATAAAACTTTATATTTTAATATTAAAATAAACCTTTTATTTTAAAATTAAAATAAACTTTTAATTTTAATTATATAATAATAAAGAAAATATATATATATATATATATTCGTAATATATATATATATATATATATATATAACCATATATATATATATATATATACATAGATTTCCTCTCTTCCTTTTTTTTTTCGAAAACCGTGCACAATAAATCATTAATATCATGTTGCTTTCAAAAAAACCCGCGCTGCGATTATCAGTGCTTTTCAAAAAAAAAATAATAATAACTCGCTTTTTCTTTGCTTTCTTGAGTGCGTTGGTGTGTTTGTTTTTCGGTATTTTTTTTTTTTTTTTTTTTGTTTATTTATTTATTTAAATTTTATACAATAAAATTATGCCCAATTAAATTATTCTAAACACATATCAATATACATATCAAATTAAAACAATTAATAATTAGCATAAAGGTTTGGCTCGATGCCACCGTTAGGTTTGTAATATTCATAACGCAATCAAATTGCATAAAAAGTGCTAAGCGTGTAAAATCGAGTTTAAAATTTACAAACCATATACCCGGATCATCCTTTATGCATAATTATTAATTAAACGAAAAAAGATGAATAAGAATCATACTTGAAGATCAAGCTTCCTCAGTACAAGTTCACCTCAATCCTTTTCGCGTTCAACTTGAATCCACCGGGTTTGGTTCCTTCCTTTGATCAACGTTAGCCACTCATATGTTTGGCCTCAGAGGTGATCCACCAAGGAAGAAGAAAATTCAAGAAGAAGAAGGGTATTTGGCTCAAACCCTAGTTTTTCCTATCTCTATAGAAAAAGGTACTCTCCAACAAATTGGAATTATGTCGTTGTTGTAAAAGTCAACAACTCCCCACCACCCATAATAAGACTCCTCTTATTTATAGATGTGGGCAACCCATCTTAACAATTAAGGAATTGAGTTTTATTTAATTAATTAAATTCTTTTAATTAATTAAGCTCCCTAATCTTATTAGGGATAATTAATTAAACTCCTTTAACTAATTTTCCTTCCTAATCCAATTAGGAATAAATGAGAGTACTTATATTAAATTAATTCCTAAACTCTTTTAGAAATTAAAATAATAATAATTGTAATAATATTAATAAGACTCCTCTTATTAATTTATATTTAATATTTCTAAAATATTAAATAATAAATATTAAGCTATTTAATTTATTCTATCACCATAGATTAAATTAAATATACATAACATATTATTACGATTATGCCATTAACTTCTTAAATAATTATTCTTCCTTTTATGGTGTGACCCTTTAGGTTCTCCATATTAAACCGGTTGTGAATAAATCAATTAGAACAATTCTAATCTTATTTAAATAAATAAATTAAATAATTAATTTATTTAAATAAATAATATTTATTCTACAATAGGGATAAGCCTCCCTAATGATCAACGACTTTCCGGATAATATAGATTTCAACATTAATCATAAAAGAACCTTTGAGTAAATAGTTTACCGTGACAATTCAATCCTTCCACCATACAATGTCCCAATTAAATATAAGACATGGAATTCTTTGTCAAGTCTTATTTTATTTAATTATATGTATTTCGATCCTTAAATGCACAACTCAAATAATGCAAATTAGAAACTCCTTTCTAATTTCATTTTGCTTCGCCAAGGACTATTGGGTTGTCATTTATCGAATCACATAGGACATTTCTCTTTTATTAGAAGTGGTAGATTCTTTATTGATCATACATTATCTCCATGTACAACTTATTATACCCAAGCATACCCTTTGATATACCCTAAGGGTCTTAAGGAATAAGTCAAAGTATAACTCATCATACACAAGATACTATGATGATCTCAAGTCCAAGGATTACTTGTCTTTACTATCACTACAGAATTCCTATTGATGAAGACAAATAAAACTCCATTAGGTATTCCTTAGCGAGCCAATAACGTTCAAAGTGAACTTATTCTCTAATAAGCACCTACATACTTGCTTTAGTGTCTCCACACAAATGATTATGAGATCAATCATCCTCATCCAATGAGCAAGCAACGTATGTACCAATCTATCCGGATTCACTAATCCCCAATTTAGTAATCCAATGATTGGGAACTATTTTAGTTTTAAGCTTTCTAAGAATTTAGATCTCATTAGAATGATCATCATCATTATTCTAAAAGCATTGCTTAAAACTATGGGTTTATCACATATTATAAAACAGCATCATGTAGATAATTAAAAGCCTTTAATAAATTAATACTTTTTATTAATAAATGAATAAGATTGTTACAAAGTATATGCTTTATCATCAAACATGATTGGCTTGTGTGCATACTACTTTCAAGTTTATGATAAGCTTACCCGTGATAACCTCGTTCGGGTTCCTTATTTTCTGGGAGGTCACGACAAACGCTCTCCCTCAGACTTCTCGGTTTTGACTTTTACGAGGCGGCCTTTGGTGCCTCCATCCTAGTTGAACTTGTCTTTGGTGAGCGACAAAAATCGGTCTCAGGTGACCTTCTCTTCCACAATTATAACATGCTTTGGATGGCATCATGTGATTTTGACCGATATGTCCTCTCCTCCGCATTTAAAACATATGATAGGTGGTCGTTCTCCTTCCTTAACAACGGTCTTTGGTTTGACGTCTTTCCTTCACCGTTGAATTTCCTCTTCTTGAAATGTCCATTCTTATTGTTTTGGTACGATTACCACATAAAGTGGTTACCATTTCTGGCCTATTGATTCCCTCCATGCTTGTTGTCACCGCTTCGATGATTGCTCTCACTGGTATTATCATTTTGTCGGGTGCTCTCTTTTGGTTGGGTTGACTCATTATCACGCTCCAATAACTGAGCCCTATTAACAACATCTAAATACAAACACAGTTTATGAGAGATAAGATATTGGCGTATCTCGGGTTTCAAACCTGTTAGAAACATTCACGTCATTCTCTCCTCATTATCAACCAAATGAGACGCAAACCGGGACAACTCGGAAAACTTAGCTTCGTACTGCGGCACGGTCATGTTGTTTTGCTCCAGTTTAATGAACTCTACCTTTTTCATGTGACGAATACTTTCGAGAAAGTACTTGTCGTTGAACAGTTCTTGGAATTTCTCACAAAACATCTTCAGTACGGAAGGTTGAGTACGCTTTACAGATTCCCACCAGTAATCTGCCTCTGCCCGCAACATGAAGGTGGCAAAGGGATCCTTTTGCTCCTCGGAGCAACCCAAGACATCAAATATCTTGTTGATTTGTTTTATCCACGTCTCCGCCTTAAGTGGTTTTGGCTCTAAAAAAAACTCCGGTGGTCCCAGCTCCTTGAACTGTTTGGCGGTGACCGTTCGAGAGTTGCCAGTGTTTCCACCTATATTTTGGATAGGAGCCGCTCTCGCCTGATGTTGCATGAATTGCATGAAGCCTCGGAACATTCCATAGTTCATCATTTGGTCAGTGTTGTTGTTTCCTTGAGGATTGTCGCCTTCTTGATGCACATTATCCTGATTATTGATCTATGGAGACTCAACGGTCTCCCGTGCTCCATTGATGTTCTCAACATTCTCGGATGCCATTTTCAAATACTGTCACAAAACAAGGGTTAATTAACATATCACATATTATCCCTATACTCTGACCGACTAATTAAATAACAAATAAACTTAGGTAGGTCATACTAGCGAAGGAATTCCCGTCTCTCCCTCCTAGTTCTTGTCTCACATCTTAGCAGGATCATATCCTAAGCTATGATACCATTATGGACGCCCCAAAATAGGTATACATCACCATCTTGAGTCGCCAAATACATGGTGCAGTAATACAAATATAATCTTAAATATACAACAAGAGCTGTGAGTTTTAATACAAATATTGTCTTTTAGACAATATCCACTCTCAGAATAAGTCCTCATTACAATTATTATCACACTATTTCATAGAATAGTGAGGACTACTAATGCTATCATACGGACCATCACTCGTTCCTCGACTAATCCTGCTTCGTTCTCTCATTCTTCAAGAGAATAGTGAAAGAAAAGGGTGAGCTCAACTAGCCCAAAGAAGAAATATTATGACTAAGATAATGCAGGATAAATTATCATTAGCCTTCAACAATGTTAAACTGATAAAATACAATAGACAACAAGTTTAACTGCAGCGGAATAAGCAATCCATTAAAAGAGTCAAGTAGAGAATAAAATCTACTATCTTTTATGATTTTAAAAGGTTTTTCATCACTTTTATCGCTGAGACACAACTTAATAAATAATCCACATCATCCCTGCACTACGGCCAAGGATATTCATTAGTATCACGACCACAAATTATCCATGCACTAGGGGCCAAGGATATTCGTGTATTCATCAATGGTCATGATCATGCCAACAACTGTCCATCAATGCACTACGGGCCAATGAGGACTTTTACCACATCATTTGTAACATTACAGTCATGATTATACCGAATAATCCCTGGTCATAATCATACCAAGTCCGTCTATGCACTACACGCCACATATGACTTTCAATAAAATATAAACACGAGGATGATGACAATGATATAAGAATTCAATAAAACAAGTTCAAGAATTAATTTATCTAGGAACTAATAACGTCCAAATTGTCAACATGATACTTCTTTGTAGAGTAAAATTCAAGAATGCTCAGAAGAATATTTCCATGAAAAGATACTAGATGAAGCGCAAATATCAAGGATATTCCACTAATTTCATGGAGTATAGAAGTCAAAACTTTAACAAACTGAGTATAATAAAGAATGGAATAACAAAAGAAATCACCAGGCATGTGATAGACCGCACAGGCAGGTTATTCCAACAGAATAATAAATAACGAAACCAGGTCCGACGTAAAACGCACAGGCAGGATATTTCAACAGAATAATAAAGACAAAACCAGGCCCGGCGTAAAATGCACAGACAGGATATTTCAACAGAATAATAAAAGGCAAAGAACCAGTCCGCGTAAAACGCATATTGACGAGGATATTCAAATGAATAATAAAGAATGGAATAAATGAAGAATTTTACCAATTATAGGGTAGGCAGCGTATCTGAGTTATTCAACGAATAATAAAGAATGGAATAACTGAAGTTCTCTTCATGAATACAAAAGAAATAATACCCCTTACCGTAAAAGAAATTGGATCTAGAAGTAGTGAAGTAGCGAATACTCTTCTTCTTTCTCTATAATTTTCTCTCTCTAGAGTTTCGGTGAATTAAGTAATAAATAATGAAGGAATGAGCTTCTATTTATAGGAGAATGGATTGAATAGTAACTAATTCATGAACAGTCCAGATTGATTTACTTTTAAACGGATGGTCCATACTGATTCACTATTAAAACTTAAAGCAACGGTCCATACTAATTCACTATTAAAACTTTAAACCAGCGATCCATATTGATTTACTATTATAAATTCAACCAACGGTCTGAAAAATTAGCACATCTCCTCATGGAATAATATTGTACCCAAAAATAATTTGGACCGAAAAGAAATATATTGTTCGGGTGAATAGTACTTTGTGAATAGTAACTCGTGAATAGTACTCCGACACAAAAAGTGTCCCGAATACCCGATTGAACAATATAACCCCCAGACATCAATTATCATCGAAATAGATGTCGATTTTTACTAACACAAATAATCCCAACACAATGAAACTATCAAATTTATCTTTAATCAACACGAACTTATTCATCATTAATGTTATAACTCACAATATTTAACAACCAGGTTGTTCCCAGGAAAGAGGGGGCTTTTCAATAAGGATTTCTCCCTATTGGTAGCATGATTAGGTGACCAAACCTCTTGATGAACTTAGACATTGTAAATATTGCGATTTAATAATATGAATAACTTTGTCGTCTCAATTATTGATTTAATAATATAACATATAATGCGAGATGATCTTTGTGACAATAATCGAATCAATAATATGAGAGATATGATGCAAACAATAATTGAGTATAAGCTGAGTGACTTCTCACATAAGCATCAATAATCAATACTGGTGTCTTCTTATGCAACCATGCGTATTCTTGTACTTTTACCACCGGGTACTTCACGAGTTTTAACGATAACTTACCTCCGTAGTTATTTTTATAAAATATTTTTTCGTTTTCTCAATCCGACAATAATTCCGTTCTAAGGTGCACCAATGATTGTCTTAGTTATCTGAATATTCCTGCTAAAGCGAATATTCCCCAACCAATCGAATATTATATAACAACTTGCATACTTTGTAAAATTTATAAATATTACCCACAACTATAACATTATATCAAATTCATTCCATAATATTCAAAAATAATATTAATAGAAAAAATCATCTTTATTCATAAAATTTGGGGTCTACAAACAATGACACCACACACCGCTTTTCAAGAGGAAGGAGAACGACCAATCAATTGTATGCTTCAAATGCGGAGGGAGGGACATATCGGTCAAAGCTGCATGATGCATTCCAAAGCATGTTACAATTGTGGAAAAGAAGGTCACCTAGCTTGGATTTTGTCATGCACCAAAGTCAAGTCCAGTTGGGACGGTGGCACCAAAAGCGGATCTGGAAAAAACAAAAGTCGGTGGTTTCAGGAAGAAGCGGTTTCGTGACTTCTCAAAAGCGAGTAACGAACGAAGTTAGTACGCGGGTTAGTTAATTATAAATTTTTGAGAAGTCTATACCTTGTTAGATACCGGTTCTACCCATTCTTTTATCTCTCTTGCTTACGTTCAACGTTTAAATTTGACCCCAGAGAAGTTAGACTTTGACTTATTGGTTGAAACTCCATTAGGGGAAACCTTCATTTCATGTGTTATCCAAGTCTTGGATGAGAGTCACAGTTTTTAAATGATATTTCTATTGTTAATAAATTTCCTGACGTATTCATGAAGACTTCCTGGCCTACCCAGAGCGTGAAATCGAATTTTGTATTGACCCCAGTACAAAACCCATTTATTAAACCCTTAAATATTTCTTCACCTAGAACGAACGTATGATGCGCCAAAGACGTTGGCTTGAGCTATTAAAGATTACGACTATACCATTCCATATCATCGTGGAAGAGCGAACGTGGTAGCTGACGCATTGAGTAGAAGATCGTATGTGTTTACGAGTGCGATGTTGTTAACACAAAAACCCATTTCGTATAACTTACAAATGATGAAGATAGAGTTAAAGACTCTAGGGACCCACATGAAGATAACGAATATACTGAGTAGAATCGACTTTAATCGATAAAGTTAAAGTCATTTCAAGCTACCTTTTAGAATCGATGAATGTGAAGAAGAAGGTTCAAGAAGGCGTTATCTCAACCCTTGATTTAATTGGCCCATTTAAAATCCTCGATCGAGTAGGAACTATGGCCTATAGACTCGTTTTACCGCCAAGTATGTCGTGTGTTCATAACATTTTTTCACGTATCGTTGTTAGTAAAAACTTAGTCTTGGGGGACTTTGGAGCCAAATTTCAGAATAATTAATGAATCTAAAAAATTATGAAATCATGGGGGTTTTATAGAGCATGTTACAAGCTTTTCATAGCCTCAAAAACGGACTAATTCCGATAACGGATGAAGAAGTTACGAAGATTTGAAGTATGTGTGTCAAAAGTTGCAAAATCTGGAAAATTGGAGTTAAGTGCCAAAGGTCGAGCGCCTAGGCCCTAGGCTCGGCACTTAGAATCTGTTCTTGGGCGTCTAGGCGCTTGCCCAAGGCCAAATTTGGGCGTCTAGATGCTGGTCAAGTGTTAAGCCAAAATCTGTCCGTACGTCCTTTAGTAAATTAGGCATAACGTTTTCATACGAACTCCGATTAAGATGATTCAGGATGATTGAAAAGATAACGAGTAGACCTATAACTTTCATTCTTTATGTTTTGAGATTTGAGGTCCGTATCAAGGCCTAAAATGGCTATTTTAGGGGGTAATGTGCATTCAGAGGCAATCGGAGGACATCGGGCATGCACATATGCAACGTGTAATGTTTTCGACGATAAAGGTATTCAAGGTATCCTCACCTCATTGGCAAACCAGGTACGTATATAAATTTTAAGGGCAAAATTTCATAAGGAGGGGAGATTGTGAGACCCCAGATTTTATGAATAAAGATTTAAATTTCTCGATTTTTTTTTTGAATATTATGGTGTGGATTTGATATAATGTTATAGTTGTGGGTAATATTTACAAATTTTGCAAAGTAAGCAAGTTGTTAAATAATATTTGATTGGTCGGGGAATATTCTTTTTATCGGGGAATATCTGTACGACGACACAATCATTGGTGGACCTCACAACGGAAGTATTGTCGTAGTTAAAAAACGATAAAATTATCTTTTTATAAAAATAACGGCGAAAGTGTTACCGTTAAAACTGTTGAACTACTCAGTAGTAAAAGTACAGTAATACGTGTGGTTGCATAGTAGCACACGGTATTGATTATTGATGCTTACGTGAGAAGTCACTCAGTTATACTCAATTATTGATACAGTAATTGCTGCATCATATATTTCATATTATTGTTTCGATTATTATCACAGTATCATCTGCATAATTTGTTATATTATTAAATCAATAATTGAGATGACAAAGTTATTCATATTATTAAATTGCAATATTTACAATGTCTAGAATTTTTGTCAAGGAAAGTTTGGGTCATCTAATTGCGCGCCAATAAGGAGAAATCTTTATCGGAAATCCCCCTCTTTCCTGGAACGACCTGGTTGTTAAATATTATGAGTTATAATATTAATGATGAATAAGTTAGTGTTGATTAAGGATTAATTTGATAGTTCCATTGTGTTGGGATTATTAGTGTTAGTGAAAATCGACATCTATTCCGATGATAATTGATGTTTGGGGGTTATATTAATAAATTGGGTAATTAATCGGATAAATGAGCAATTAATTGCTATTAATTCACATGAATATAACTATTTGTTAACATATGTGTACTATTGATTCACATTCTTGTACTATTAGGGGAGTTGGTGCAAGATTGATAATACTTGCATGACTAAATTAAAAATGGAGGTATAGATGGAGGTACTATACTATAATTCGTATTTTCACATGATTATAACTATTGATTCACATGATTGAACTATTGATTCACATTATTTACTATTAGAGGAGGTGGTGCAAGTTTGATAATACTTGCAGGACTAAATTAAAATGAAGAAAAAAGGGAATGTATTATACTGTAATATTTCGAGCCCCAAAACGTGCAATTATCGAAACTATATTTTTCTATAAATAGAAGCTCATTCTTCCTTCATTTCTCACCAATTCACTAAAGCTATAGAGCAATTATTATAGAGAGAAATTATAGAGAGAAAGAAGAAGAAAAATATGCTACCCCACTATTCCAATATCCAGTCTTCTTTTGAGGTAAGGGGTATTATTTCTTTCGTATTCATGAAGAGAGCTATTGTTATTCCATTCCTTATTATTACATTGGGATAACTTTATCATCGCGAAGTACCGCATACATAGTGAAATTCTTACGTTGTTCTATTCTTTATTATTCATTGGAATAAACTTGTATATATATAATCTCGCATACATGGTGAAATTCTTCATTATTCCATTCTTTATTATTACGTTGGAATAACTCAGTATATGCTGGCAATCGCATACATGGTGAAATTCTTCATTATTCTATTCCTTATTATTATGTTGGAATAACACATCATCACGAAATACCGCATACGTGGTGAAATTCTTTTGTTATTCCATTCTTTATTATTTCGTTAGAATATCCCATGCATGCGGATTACGCATTGACACTGGTTCCATTATTTATTATTCTCGTTGGAATAACCATGTCATGCGAGGTCTATCGCATGCATGGTGAATTTCGTTGTTATTCCATTCTTTATTATTACGTTGGATTATCACATGCATGCGACACGCATTTGACTCGGGTTCCACTATTTATTATTACATTGGGAATAACACATGCATGCGGTCTATCGCATGCATGGTGAATTCTTACGTTATTCCATTCTTTATTATTCTCTTTGGAATAACTGCTCATGTGGATTACCACATGCATGGTGAATGACTCTTTGTATTCATTCCTTATTAAATTGTGGAAATGATCATCTACGTGGATTACCGGTATGGTGGTGAAAATCCATTCATAGCTTCATATATTCTATTATACTCAGTTGGTTAAATTTTTGGCTTCTATACTCCATGAAATTAGTATAATATCTTGGATATTTGCGCTTCATCCAGTATCTTTTCATGAAAATATTCTTCTGAGCATTCTTGAATTTTACTCCACAAAGCAGTATCATGTTGACAATTTGGACATTTTTGAGTTCAGGATAAATTAACTTATACATCTTTAAAATTTAATTCTTGAACTTGTTATATTGAATTATTATGTCATTGTCATCATCATCATGTTTGTATTATGTTGAAAGTCATCTGTGGCCTGTAGTACATAGATGGACTTGGTATGGTTATGACCAAGGATTATTCTAAGATAGTCGTAATAGTAATGTTACAAATGATGTGATAAAAGTCCTCATTGGCCCGTAGTGCATTGATGGACAGTTGTTGGCATGGTCATGACCATTGATGAAAACACGAATATCCTTGGCCCGTAGTACATGGATAATTTGTGGTCGTGATACTAATGAATATCCTTGTGGTCGAAAGTGTGGGGGATGGCGTGGTTTATTTAATAAGCTGAGACTCAGTGATAAAAGTGATGAAAAACCATTTAAATCATAGAAGATAGTAGATTTTATTCTCTACTTGACTCTTCTAATGGATTGCTTGTTCCGCTGCAGTTAAACTTGATGTTTGTTATATTGTATCAGTTTAACACTGTTGAAGGCTAACGATAATTTATTCTGCATTATCTTAGCCATAATATTTCTTACTGGGCTAGTTGAGCTCACCCTTTTGCTTTCATTGTTCTCTTTAGGAAATGAGAACGTAGCAGGGACTAGTCAGGGAACGGAGTGACAATCCAGATGATAGCATTAGTAGTCCTCACTATTCTATAAAATAGTGTGATAATAAATGTATTGAGGGCTTATTTTGAGTTTGAATACTGTCTAGAAGACAATATTTGTATTAAAACTCACAGCTTATGTTGTATATTTAAGATTGTATTTGTATTCTGTACCATGTATTTGGCGACTCAGAATAGGTGATGTATACCTATTTTGGGGGCGTCACACCCGCTCCAGAAGTAGCACTTATTCCAAGAGTAGGAATAGCCCCAGAAGAGGTACAAACCGCTCCAGAAGTAGCACTTATTCCAAGAGTGGGAATAGCCCCAGAAGAGGTTCAAAATCTCAATGAAGGGATAAGAGATGAACACCAAGAGATCTTAATAAATTATGTACATGATGAGAAAATATGGGATCAAAGCAAAGTCATGATTGATGATATATTTGTTTTCCCTATAGTATCAGAATTTACTTTGATTCCTGACACGGATCCTGAACCACAAAACGTGGAAGAATGTCGAAAAAGAAAAGATTGACCAAAATGGAAAGATGCTACTCAAATTGAGCTACAATCTCTATTGAAAAGAGAAGTATTTGGACCAGTAGTCCAAACACCGCTGGGTGTAATCCCGGTTGGAAATAAATGGGTATTTGTACGAAAGTGAAATGAGAAAATTGAAATTGTAAGATACAAAGCCCGACTTGTAGCTCAAGGGTTTTCACAAAAACCTGGTATTGATTATCAAGATACATACTCTCCAGTAATGGATGGAGTCACTTTTCACTTTTTGATAGGTATGGCAACTATGGAAGGTTTGGAAACACGTCTGATGGATGTTGTAACAGCATACCTATATAGCTCACTTGACAGTGAGATTTACATGAGAATCCCTGAAGGATTAAAAATGGCTGAATCACAAAGGCCCCGTCACATATATTCAATCAAGTTACAACTTTCATTATATGGGTCAAAAAAGCTCGTCGTGCGTTGTGGTGTAATCGACTTAGTGATTATTTAATAAAAGATGGATATATAAATGATCAAGTATGTCCATGTGTTTTTATTAAGAAATCACAAAGTGAATTTTCCATCATTGCTGTATATGTGGATGATTTGAATCTTGTAGGTACTCGTGAAGAACTCACAAGAACTGCTACTTATTTAAAGGATGAATTTGAAATGAAAGATCTTGGAAAGACAAAATTCTATTTGGGAATACAAGTGGAGCATTTAGCATCTGGAATTTTTGTTCATCAATCCACATATGCTGAAAAGATTTTCAGTCGTTTTTATATGGATAAAGCTCATCCTTTGACAATCCCGATGGTTGTTCGATCTTTAGATGTTGATAAAGATCGATTTCGGCCTCTAAAAAGTGGGGAAGAAGTTCTTGGACCTGAAGTCCCATGCCTAAGTGCAATAGGTGCTCTTATGTATCTTGCAAACTGTACACAACCGGATATTACTTTTGCTGTCAACTTGTTAGCAAGATACAGTTCTTCTCCGACTAAGAGACATTGGGATGAGATCAAACACATTTTTAGATACCTCCGTGGAAGGTTAGATCTTGGGTTATTTTATCCAAGAAATTCAACGTCGCAATTGGTTGGATATGCCTATGCAGGATATTTATCAGATCCACATAATGGAAGATCACAAACAGGTTATGTATTTACGTATTGTGACACGACTGTATCCTGAAAATCCACAAAGCAAACGATGACAGCTACATCTTCAAATCACTCAGAGATTCTCGCTATACATGAAGCAAGCAGAGAGTGTGTTTGGTTGAGATCAATTATTCAGCATATTCAACAATCATGTGGATTACCATCAATCAAAGACATTCCTACAATTTCAGATGAGGATAACGCCGCATCATTGCTTCAACTTAGAGGAGGGTACATCAAGGGAGATAGAACAAAGCACATTTCACCTAAATTCTTCTTCACACATGAGCTACAAAAGAAGGGTGATATAAATGTGCATTAAATTCGATTATGTGATAATCTAGCCGACTTATTCACAAAGTCGCTACCAAATGCAACATTTGCAAAACTTCGGAAAAAGATCGGAATGTGTCGACTGAAAGACTTATGACAACATTTCATCAAGAAGTAATGAATTCCTTTTGATGGGAAGACTGTACTCTTTTTCCTTAGTCACGGTTTTTATCCCAATGGGTTTTTCCTGACAAGGTTTTAACGAGGCAGTCAATTAAAAGATATTTATGTAAAAGATATGTACTCTTTTTCCCTTCGTTAAGTTTTTTCCACTGGGTTTTCTTAACATAGTTTTTAATGAGACATAATCTTCTATCGTAAGGAATCAGGGGAAGTGTTAAACATATGATTCCCTCCCCGTGACTCTCCCTCTCTCCTTTTTTCTCTTCTTCTCGTGACTCTCCCTCTCTCCTTTTTCCTCCTTTTCCCGTGACTCCCTTTCTTCTTCTCCTCTCGCGATCCTCCTCCTTTTCCTTGCCTATATAAGGATTGATCCTAAAGGAAAAAAGATATACAAGAATTCTCTGAAGAATTTCTCTCTCTCTTTTATCTTGCTTATTCTCTCTAAATTTATGCAGCAATTATAAGAGTATCTTTATACACTTTGCTAAAGTTTTATAACAGGATTAACATATTTTTGAGGGGCAAAGGTGCAGAAAAGCCCCTGATGTTTATAAGGATGTCCCACTTCCACCCTAACTAATTTTTTTTTCCAAAAGTACCCTTAACGTTTCAAAAAGCAGGTCACCCGTGCCTTTGTCATTAACAGAAGACAAACGGGGTTAAAATGTGATGACGTGGCAGACTTAAATTAGGGCAAATATTCAAAAATGTCCCTGATGTTTATACGGATGTCCCACTTCCACCCTAAACTAATTAGAATATTATCATATAAAATATATTCTAAATAAAATAATATATATCATTTAATCAAAACAAAAAATACAAAAATTCAAAATAAAAAAAGCATAACATATTTACATCATTTAATTAAAATAATAAAATTCAAATTACATCATTAAAATATTAAAATCATAATACTAAATACTAATTGATATAAAATACTAAAAGATATAAAATATTAAAAGATATAACGTTGATGACGTTATTTAAAACTAAAAGATATAAAAATATTAACGTTATTTAATACTAATTAGTATTTTATATCAATTAGTATTTTAACGTTATTTTATATCAATTAATATTTTATATCAATTAGTATTTTTAAAACTGGAGTATTATGATTATTTTTAAAATTCAAAACTGAAGTATTATGATTATTTTATTAATTTTTAATATTAATTTTTAAAATTATATCAATTTTAGTTTATTGAGTGGAAATATCAGTTCCTTTATTTAAAACCCAAGAGAGAAGGGGTCATTTATTTAAAAGACTATAACCAAACAGTGGAATTGGTAGTTTGGAAGTTCAGCCAAACACAACCTTATACAAGGCCCTCTCCCCTGGAGCAAGAAGAATCAATCAGGTTTACAGAAAAAGCGTGTATGAAGTGACCACCGAAAGGCCCATCACACCAGGGGAAAAACACCGCTACCCCGAAATCGGAACCCTAGTGCCAGCTTGATTTGGGTTCCTTAAGCCCTAAACCCAAGAAGAACCGAATACAATTTCTAGCAACCCCGCGAAAATGCTCTCCGCTTCAAAGCGTATGAAACAAATTCCACAATGGGAATTAAAGGTGAGCGTTTCGGCAATCTTAACAACTTCAACTTCTTGGAATCGGAGTGGAATCAGAAGACCAATATATGTCAGGAGAATATTGAATTTCAATAAACTTCTTCATGGGTATATGCTTTATCCGCTCCAAAGGTGCAGAAATCGTCATCAAATTGTAAGTTTTTCATATTTCCCTGCTTTTTTGCATCCAGTAATTCATATTTGGGCCATTTTGGTCTACAAGAATTTGTGTGAGTCAAAGTGACATTGCAAGATTATTAATTTTGTGAAATATGTTTTTAATTCATTTTATAAGAGTCTGAGATTTTAAGTGAAGGTTAACTTAAGTTAATATCTAGTAAATACGTGCGGTGCTATCTGTTGAGCTCAGACGAGTTAAGCCAACCAAATTATGAAGCCTTATATTTGGACTCTGAGTGGTATGTGTTCAGTTTAATTGTAAATACTTTCTTCAGTTGAATTATGTTATGTAGTTTGAATGAAGCAGCTATTTTGTATGTTTATAAAATTTTACAAAATATTTTCAATGACCCTCCTGCCATAAACTAGGTTTTATGTTTTTCAATGGAATTTCCACCAAATGCTGTCCAGGCAGGATTTCTTTTGAGGCATTAATGCTAGCTCTATAATCTTATACATCATTTGTGTTTTTCTGAGCTTATAATTAATGGCTGTATTCCTAATACAGAACTGTGTTACATCCAGCTCAGTTAAAATCTCCTGGATATGGCCGTTCTTAGCGATTCTGAGTAATCCCATTGGCAATTATCAGTTAGTGCCATTATCGTCACAGGCCTCTTCTTCTGAAGAGGAAGTAGTAGATGAAGTTTTAAATCAGATTCTTTCTGATATAGAGATCAATCCAAGCTCCAGTAAGGAAATCTGCACTTTTTACATCGAAAAAATGTGCAGAGCCAAAAATCTTTCAGTTGCTGCTAGGTTACTGCAGTCGTTGCGTGATAAACAGATATTCCTCAGCCTCCATGCATATAATCTTCTTTTGGCAGTAGCAGGTGAAGGGAATGATGTTGACCTTGTGTCTCAAGTTTTCAAGGATGTACTATTTTCTAATGAATCCATTAGTTCAACTTCTTTCCTTAACCTTGCCAAGGCTTTTGCTAAGACGCCTGATTCTGTTTTGCTACTAAGATTTGTCCGAGAAGTGTCAGAATTGACCTTTCCTAGAAGTGTTACAGTTGTAAACAGGATCATCTTTGCCTTCGCTGAATATGGACAGGTTGATAAGGCCTTGCTGGTATTTAATCAATTGAAGAATCTGAATTGTAAACCAGATTTAGTTACGTACAATACTGTAATAGGGATCTTGGGCCGAACCAGTAGGATAGATGAAATGCTCCATGAGTTTGGCTCAATGAAAGAGGCAAAGATTGACCCTGATATCATTTCTTATAATACATTATTAAACAGTTTACGGAAGGTTGGGAGATTAGATTTGTGCTTGGCATATTGGAAAGAAATGGGTGAAAGAGGAGTGAAACCAGATTTGCGAACTTACACTGCAATGATTGAGAGTTTTGGCCGATCAGGGAACGTTGAGGAATCGTTGAGACTCTTTGATGAAATGAGGCTAAAGAAGATTCGCCCATCAATATACATTTATCGTTCACTTATCAATTATTTAAAGAAAATGGGGAAATTGGAGTTGGCAATGACTTTTGCTGAGGAGATGAAAGCATGTCTTCCGGATCTTGTCAATCCGAAGGATTTCAAACGGAAAGACAGATAGTTTAGCACTTCAAACTACGAGGTTAAGTTTTCAAGCCACTGTAATATCTCAGATGACATCAGTTTTCTCAATCAGACAGTTCTGTTGAAATCCTCTTCATGTAATGAGTGAGCTTGACATCGGTAATTTCTGCTGATCATCTTGATAAGTTTTTGCTGCCATATCAGAACTTTGAATATAAGCACTTCCTTAAATGTAATGAGTGAGCTTGACATCGGTAATTTCTGCTGATCATCTTGATAAGTTTTTGCTGCCATATCAGAACTTTGAATATAAGCACTTCCTTAAAATGTTTTAGGTGGTGTATATGTTGTTACTATAATGATAATTGAACTATCTTCATGAGCATCATCATATAGTTTATAGAATTTATGATCTTGTAAGAATATAGTCTATACTCAACTCAACAATGCCATTTCATTCCAAACTAGTTAGGGTAGGCTGAAAATGAATTCTTTACATAAGTGTAAAGAAAATATATTTAAAAACGTCAGTTCATCAGTGTGCTCTAATCCTGTGGCTTACATCCCTTTATGGAATATCAATCTTAAGAATTTAGTCGTGGGCATATCCTTTCCTGACATATTCACAAAGCCTATTTCTCTACTTCTTACATATCTTCGTCTTACTCTGACTTAATCTAAAGCCCTTAAGTTCAATTATATTTCTCATTTCTCCAGCTTAGCATTAACGCATGTCCTAGTCTCATCGATTAACAATAATATTATCAGCATTATGACACTGTACTAAATGTCTAAGGCAAAAAGGTAAGTGCTTAATGTCCACCCTTGGTGTAATCTTATTGTGATTGGAAAACCACTTGACGTGCCATCACAAGTTTTAACACATGTAGTGCTCCTTCAGTCCTTATTCACTTTAACATACTTGTAGGTACTTTTTCCTGTGAACTAAGGACTATCCTTGAGATCGTTATTGATATTTTCCAGGATTAAACCTTATATCCAATCAAAATAGTCTCGTATTAGGTTATTTTATAATCAAAATAGTCTTGCCTCAATTCTTTTCATTGATTTACATAATTTTTTGTATGCTAAGAGCGATCATTTAATGTTAACACTGTGTTCATAGCGTTCAAGCATTTTACCTTACCTCATTTCATATCTTACAACGTCCGGTTTATTTGACTCGGCACATTATTCAAGTTACCATCATTAATTCGGCTTCACTACGTTTACATGTCATTCATTATTTAAGTTATTGTAACGTTCATGGTATTTACAATCATAGCACTTTACAATGATCAACTTGCTACCGACTTGCTCGGTATACTTTACCGAGAGTCTAGTTGCAATGCATTCTCATTCTGAGACGTCACCAGCGAGAGGCTCGGGGTTTTTCATTCATTACACATCATTAATTACCCTTTACTATCTTACGTTCAAACCATACACGAATGTGTATGCTTAGCCCGTTTAACTTACGCGTACAAGAACCGTCTTCTTCGGTTTACGTATTTTAACGCTTACGTTTTTTGTCTTTTAAACATCCGTAAACCTTATATCCAATCAAAATAGTCTCGTATTAAGTCATTTTATAATCCTTGAATTAATAGTCTAAATTCATTTTAAAAAACAAACAAACAAAAAATTATCTTATCTCAAGATAAGCTTTATGTATCTGTTCTACATAATATGAAACGCATTTTAGAATGTTCGATGTTAATTTCAAAACTACATAATATAAACGAAAACATTTTAGAATTTCTTTATTTGTAATCTCTTTTCCTTTTCTTTTAAATGTTTGCAAAAAATTAATTAAACAAATGACATAAAAATTAAAATTAATTATACAATCATTAATTTTAATTTTGAAATTGAAAACTCTTTCGATAGAAATCTTAATCTTAATACTAAAAAAAACACTAATATTGTTGTAGTATGGTATTAATATTGACCAATAAATATCATTCTTTTAGTCAAAATTGTTGAACTATGACATAAAAATGTTGTGCACCGGATTGCTCAAATATAAAAACAATTTGGTTCGACAACCATATGACTTTTTGTAATAAAAAATAAATTGTTAATAAAAAGAATACATTAATCCTTGTCCATAATCAATGTTTCAAACTCATAATCAATGTTTCAAACTCATTTTTTTATTATCTTTTTCTCATTTTAATTAGTACTAGATTTACTTCTGAAAAAAAATAATAAAATATATTTCATCATTAAAAGTAGAAATTAAACTAATTTTAATCCTTTAAATCGGGAAAAAAATTATTATGAAATTTTGTTATTTTTCACAAGTTTGAGTTTCTTATATTTAGTTTTCTTTTGCTATAAAGGCAATTTTAAGAGGCATCGGAGGTCTGAGTTGATGAGGTAGCAAAGGTCAAAGGGTTGTTGAGGGCTTTGAAGGTATAAAAGAGGAGTTGGTTTTGCCATTAAGAATTTATCGGAGGATATATTGTCTACAATTACGAATTTATTCAAGGTAATATAGGGTGGGGGGGGGAGGGGGATCAGTCAAACAAACAAATTGAAAATTCAAAGTACAAGGGCAAACAAAGAAAAGAGCAAGATATACCAAAAGTTGAATCTGATCAAAATTGTAATATTAAGTAATTGAATACATAAATAAATAATATAGCTTGAACAAGTGTCAGAATTTCTAAACCTCCCCCTCGTCTTCTGAATTCTGTAACTTATAGTTCAAGTAACAAAAATTGGCATTTCATGAACTGTGTCTAATCTGAAAATTCTAAGATTCCAAAAACATTCTTCTTATAGAGAACAATAAATAAACTTAATAATCGCTAGATGAACTAAATTGCTTCAGCAGAAGTGATTGATGCATGGTTTGCACATTTAGAGGATCAGCGCTCCTCTCTCAGATTTTACTGGAGTCCCTCCCGAAAATGAATCTCCTTCCCCAGTCAGATATCACCAACATCCTTGTGCGCCAGCTGACTAGCTTGCTATAATTCCGAGAAAACAGTTTCATATGTTAAGAAGAACATAATGTCAGAAATAAGCACATTCTACGTTTGTAAAAGTAGTAGTACCTTGCATAGACTGAATACCAGAGCCACTGTGTGCTATGACCAATTGATACCCAATCTCCAGGAAGTTGAGCTGCTGTTTGTTCTCCGCCCAGTGGAGCAAATTGCCCAAAATGTTTGTACCTAAAGTTGGTTCATGGACTAGAAAGTTTTTTTATTTTATCACTTGCTTCCCTTGTCTGTACTATCATTTGTGTATGCAAACTACTCTAAATATCTGCCTAACAACTACGATTTTAAGATTTGGGGCATAATTTTGAGTACTCTTGTTTTAACAAATAAAGTTTCTGGCTAATGTATGTACTGCAGTGTCAGTTATGTGTATGCACACTACACTGACTATCAGTATAACTTAAGGTTTTAAGCTTTGGTGCATAATTTTGAGTAGTAGTCTTGTTTTAACAAATAAATTAGTTTCATACCTAAAGGGATGAAACCTATGACGTCCGGATTCCCTGAACCTCATTGGGCCTTCAGGATACTTCTCGCACTGCTCCATGCTATTGAAACATTTGGCAAGGTACTCGCCTTGTTGAGCAGCTACCTATATTATTACAATCCCAAAAAAGAAGATATATAAGGAACCAGTAGGAAACACTATAAGCGGAAAGAGCAACTATAAGTTACCTGTGCTGTGGCTGGAAGATTTTTCATCTGTGAATCCACTTCAGAGAGAGCTGATTTGAACTTCTCGATGTCCAACTCTTTTTCTGCCTGCGAACTCTTCAACAAATGAACAAAATTATTCAACTGCTTCTTCTTCAAGTGCATCTCCACTTGAGGATATCTTTCAATGATATCATTGATGACTTCAGTAAAATCTTCCACATTAAGGGTACCAGATTTATTCTTGTCTGCCTTGTTAAAGATAGCAGCAATATCCTCCTGAAATCAAAAAATAAAAAATGAAGTGAGAATTACCATTCAAATACATTAAACTAAAAATATATAAATATGAATCAAAAACTTCCCCACTAATCCAAATTTAAATGGTTAAAAAACAGAGAAAATCACTATAAAAGATTTGAAAAATATCTGCTGAAAAGCCGGAATGAAGAAATGACATGAAAATTACAAGAGGAATTATAGAAGTCTAAACTTACCCTAAAATGTATGATAAATTTAATACTTTCTGTATGAGGCTCATTGCATGGAAATTTACAGAGAAACTAGACTAGACATACCATGACTTTACGTTGATTTATTGTGGCACAATCACCTAAAGCATATATGCTCTCGGTTCCTTCAACGCGCAGCCACTCATCAGTTGCTAAAACCCGCCTATTAGCCTGTGCTCCAAGTAATAGAAGTTTACACTTGTTAATAGTGGCTTGAAGAAGGAATGAAAAATACTTGGCAAGCGAAAGCTATGCCAGAACAAGAGTTATGTCTAACTAACACTAACAGTGAGTTGAATGAAAAGTGAGAGGCAATGGTCCGAGAAAGGGTAGAGGTTTAGATAAACAAACCTGACCAATTTGCTTCATAAAATCCATAACGACTGGACGAGTCCCTATACCAGTGGACCAGACAACCATTCCATATGGTATGGACTTGTTTTCCCCTGTGGCTCTTTCTTTAGTAGATATTTCCTTGTCAGTTACTTTTACAACCATTGATCCAGTTTTCAGCTGAATTCCGTCTCTTTGGAATTTCTCTTCAGCAAAAGCAGTAATTCTTTTGTCAAACCTGCAAAACAAGAGAGAAGGCAAATCATGAGAAGACATTAACTTGAAAAAATACATCATCAGAAGTTAGTCACCAAAACAGTCCCTTTTTCGAGATTATACTCTTTAGATTTTAAAAAAAAACTTCAAAAAAAGAGTTTGTTTAATATAATTAGAGGTGGCTTCATATTAAGTTATCGTTGAGAAAAATGTCTTAAGAACTCTTTTTACATTTTTAATGATGTACCAAAACGTAGTTAATATGTATACTGAAAAAGAGGGTAAGAAACAAAATTGTCAATGAGAGCTTTTATTTTCTTCATTTTATTCATTATCATAGATTGAAGGTTCATGCTGGACAAAGAGAATAGAGTACACATTCTACTAATTCTTTTATTACTCTGTCGGCCACTCTTTATTCGTACTCAAGTGTATGAGTAAGAATGGTTTCCATTTGCAGGCATTGGTTCCTAAAAAGGGGCTATTACTTTTTCTTCTTAATTTTTGGGTGGAGGATTTCATTATCTTGCAATCTGAAAATTTTAAGGTGCAACTAGATGGTATATAACTATATATTGTGTGTTCGTACTAGCATAATAGAAATATATAAATACTCAGTAAGTGGCACATTGTGTACAAACTTGCTGATGCATATCTTCATCTAAACTTCGATCATCAGAAGCAATTGAAATAAGAAGTTCTACCCTGTTTAAATAAAATTTACTGTTCTACACAGCAAAAGGTAAATGAACAGAAAGGAGTAAAAGATAAATAGATTCTAAATATATACCTAAGTACCATGACTTACATGTTCAATATATGATCGGCTGCCTCAAGAAGAGTAATCTTCACATGCTCTTTAAGAGTAGGATATAGCTTGCCCAAATCTTCGTGCACAAAGTCATGAAGCTCTGCTGCAAATTCCACCCCTGTTGGACCACCACCAACAATTACGAAATGCAGAATTTTCTTCCTCTCCTCATCGGATACACTTGGAAGGTTAGCCCTTTCAAAGCAGTTAATTACAGTCCTACGGATCCTCTGAGCATCTTCTACTTCCTGTGTTATGTCATTACATTACAACAGCCACCACAGACTAATCTTTAATGAACTATGTTGCAAGACATGACACCTATCAATATCCAATACAAATAGGATATCTAAATGAACGTCTCCTATGCTTGTGTCTAAAACTTTAACTCGGTTAGGAAACATTTCAAGTGATTGAATTGGCAGAAAGCATACATTGTAGATCAATTAAATTACCTTCAAGAAATGGGCATTCTCAACAACTCCAGGAGTGTTGAATGTATTTGAACGGGCTCCCATGGCTACCACCAAATAGTCGTAGTCCACTGCAAATTCTTCCTTACCACCCAAATTGGTATCTTGAGTAGATCTACAGTAGACTTGTTTTTTATCTGTATCAATCTTGTAGCATTCTGCTTCCCTGAATTGAACTTCTAAACCGTTCTGCCATAATGAACACAAATGCAACAAAATCTTAGTATCTCCATATGGTGGTCTTATTATGAGGAGATGGTAATAAAAAAAATTGTCATGTCAAGTTACTGGTCATGTAAAACTGTGCCACAGCTCCAGACAGTAACTGGATGATGACTACCATAAAGAAAAGTGCTTTAAGGACCCATAATGATAAACATGCATTACATAAAAGAAGATTGTTTCTGCATTGCAATAAAATCGTAACATTGCACATCTATTACACTAGAACATGGCATGTTAGGGATAGAACTATGTGAACTACAAAGTTGGATTAATGGACTGAAGTATGTCAAAATGCATTAGTTCAGTTTTGAACAAGTGATTCACGAGACACAGTTCGTTATAACGCACAAGTTTTCTTGTGTGCAAAGCAGAACTAAAAAGGATACTATGCAAGTAATGCTGATGATTTTCTATGGTTCCTTGAATCATCTCTTGATAAACTCTCATCTCATTAGATTTGAGGTAGTTTTACGACACTTCTTACAACTAAAGCAATAGCAAGATAAAATTAATTTCTAGGCTTAGTTACTATGAAACCTCTAAGCTTGACATGAAATATTAAAAGCTCACCTTCTTAACAATACTGCGTATTGGTTCAACAATGCTGCGTGCTTCAACTGTGCCACATGTAACACTCGGTAATAAAGGAGTAAATGCAAAATAATTACGAGGTGACACCACTTGAACTTCATAAGAGGGATCTTTCAAATTTTTCAAAAAGCTAGTGCCTGCCCAACCAGTTCCAAGTACGACAACTTTCTTTTTCTTGAGATCACATGGAACAGCATATGCACGGCGGAATGGTCTGCTATCAGAAAAAGCTACTAGGCCACCACTGTACATTCCAGAGAATATGAGAATTGAATTAATTAAGCGTAAAGATACAAGAAAATATTAATTCAAACAATTAATCATGGTTAAAACATGGAGATAAAAGGATTCCAGTTTGTGTAGCCTAGAACAAGAATTGAAGGACTATCAACTGAAAAATATGGGTCACTAACAATATCTCAACACGCAAAATGATGAGATATTAGGAACCTATAAAACTAAGAATAAAATCCTTGGATTCAGGTTTTTTTTCCTGGTATGTAATTGAAATGTACAAAAAAATATACAACTATTTTTAAAAGAAGGGCATGAATGACCCCCCCCCCCCCAAAAAAAAAAAAAAACACATACAGCTCAACATGCATATTTGCTTAACAGGTTTTGGGGCCTTAGGCACTTTAGATTTTTGTTCATCTGCAACTTATCTGAAAAGCCCGAAACTTACCCAAACTCATAAACGGGTCTTATAAGCCTCAGACTCGACACATCAAAATGATGTGGTGAATTTGGGGGTCATAAGTCATAACCCACCCAACCCCTCAAAACATTCCAAAATAAAAACAAACAATTTGTCAACCATTAAAAATGCTCTATTTTTTAATTCAATCTATAATAGAATTACATGATTCTCCAACCCAAACCAACATCTGAGAACACTTAACTCATGTATAACAATCAATTTCTTTTATAATATATATATTCAGTCCGCTACTCGCAAACCGGCTATAGCATAAAAAGTCAATTTTTTATATTATAACTATAAAAAAATTTCGGGCAATATAGCAAGTTCCCTCTAATATAGATCTCTTCAATTCGCTGGAGAGAACCGGACTATATATATAATATTAATTCTGTACATGCAAAATTTTGAACAACAAATCTAACCCAAAAACAAAATGCACAAATCAAATAAAACAGAATAAACAAAAAAAAAAAAAAGAAAAAAAAAAGACAGACACCGGTGAGCGTTTAAGACCTGACAGTACAGACCACCAGAATCTTGGAGAGGGAAGGGTAATCATGAAAAGCTCGGGAGGCTCTTCGATAAAACGAATACCCGCTCATTCTTTTCTATAAACCCTAATTTCTCTCTCTCTCTCTCTCTCTCTCTTTCTCTTTCTTTTACAGGAAGACAGAGAGGCGGCTGCTGCTGGTGCTAAATGAATATATACGGAAACAGCAGTTTTTGCTTTTCTGTTCTGTTCTGTTCTGTTCTTTTTATTGTATTCGGGCAGTAGAAAATATATAATGGGAAAGTTTGTATATATGGAAGGGCGGGGCGGGGCGCGGCGCGGCGCGGGAGCAATGGAGTAACTACCAAGTAATGATTCTTACGACATTCCAGTTTTGCCCTTGAAATTTGACGAGTCAAACCTATGAAATAGTTGTTGTGGGGGTATCCTCGGGAAAGAATTCCTATTTGTTAGGACTTGTGTAATTAATGGGACCATTACCACATAGCGTGCGAATTGCCGTCCGATTCGGAGTCTGTACTAACCGACAGTGATAATCTTTTGTTCCCATTTTGTGGTGTAATTTTGGTGATGGGGTTGGTACAGCTCTGCATTTACTGTTATTTATTAGGGTATAAATAATAATAATAAAAAGTTTATATTTGGTCAATGATTTAAAATGTATTAATTAAGTCATTTTGGTAAGTTTTAAATGTGAATATAATTGTTGGGGCTAGGGATGACATTTCAGTCATGGTATATATACAAAATAGGAAGACCCACATAAAGATTTATATTTAATATATATATACATATATATGTTTAAAATCTATAAACGTCATTAATAACTCAAATAATAGCCCAATTAATGCTAAATTTTAAAAAGTCAATTCACAAATATACTTGATACGATGATTTGATGGAGTTGTTCAATTTGGTTTGACTTATAAACAAACCTATGTTCAAGCAACTAATATATGAGATCAATATTACAACTTACTCCAAAGCTAATTACTTCAAACTCTTCAAATTATTATGAAAAGAAAAAAGAATTTAAAGGCTAAAATTGTGTAAACTTCAAAGTTAAATTTATATTTCAACCCAACTTTCCCGCCCTAAATACCACCCATCACTTTGCATTGCGCCCCCCCCACACACACACACACTCGCTGATGTTTGTATCATATGTTTACTTGTGAACAAAAGCACTAGGATTTTACTGCTGGTAAGAAAGGAGTGGAAGACAAATGCAGCCCAAATGCATCAAGTAACCTTGTACACTTTCAGTCTAATATGACAGCTTCTAATTAAGATCATGCCTTATAGAAAAAGAATCAGTTCTTACAGGTTCCTGACATCTATATAGGGTACGAGTTTGCAGGACTTCGATACATCATTGTCTATGGAGAAACCAGAAAGCCATCGCTAAGACATCAAATACTTGACCATGTTTTTTGAACAAGCAAACATACAACTTAAATGGTAAAGTTTTGTCATAAAATATAGTGCAAACCTACGAGCACATGTAGCAGCAGAGGATTTAGCAATATATATACATTGGATGGTTTGAACAGATAGACAATCCCAAGGACCAGTGTTTCTCGAGCTAATTTACCGGTCGCCAAGTTGATGCCTCAAACACGACTTGAATCTCTCCCGAAAACGAATCTCCTCGTCCAATCAGATACCACTAGTACCCTTGTGCGCCAGCTCACTTGCTTGCTGAAAGTTAAAAGAACAACAATGATGCACACGAAAACTATCTGACATGAAGGGAAAAAATTCAAGTTACTGAAGCAAAATATGCAGGTCACCTTGCGTATACAGAATACCAGAGCCACTGCGTGCTACGACCCATGGAAACCCAGTCTCCTGGCAGTTCTGCCGCTGCTTGCTCTCCTCCCAAAGGAGCAAATTGCCCCAAGTGCTTGTACCTTGTCATGGAAGTTAATGGCAAGTCAGGTCTCATGAAAGACAGGTTGATAATAGCACGAGGATAACAACAGACTATTATCCTTGGTTCAGAGAAAAATCATCTTCTAAGGCTAATATATTGTATACGTAAATTTCAGGATATATATTTTCTTATAGTCGAGTAACTAGGATCTATATCTACAAGACATTGGCTGTGCTGGAATTGGACTGGGGCCAATTGGATTTAAAGTGCTCGAACACATGGTGTTGGAAGGTATATCATGTCCACTGGAATTGGATGATAAGATTTACTAGCTTGGAATATACAGATGTATATGAGCATATAGCACAAATAAACTGTGATTCTGGTAAATAAAATTATCATAAAGCGTGGTAAAGGGCAACCTCTACACATTCATGCTGATATCGGTCAAGACTAGGGAACGGGAGTATTACAACCTCTGAGGGGCAATATAAACATTTACTCCCTCACCTAGGGGGTATAATAGACCTTTCCCCTTCCTAAGGACAATTTGGACATCTCTACACATACTCAAAGGGCACCCTCGAATTTCCACTCCAAACGGTAAACAAGTCCTTTCGCCATGAATCTATCCCTATAAATAGAGGTTCTCCCCCTATTTTTAAGGTAAGTTCTCTCCTTTTGGGTACGTGTTCTAGTTTATCCCCTAAGCCTAGAGAGCTTAGGCTATCATCTTAGGCAAATACCAACTTAAACTTTAACCAGCATAACTTCCCTGAGTTTTGCAGCAAAAGTGACACTCTCACTAGTCGGCTCTAGCCCTGAGGCTTGCCCACTCTATCCACTTAGCCCCGAGGCTTGCTCCTACCAAACCATCCTAGCCTGTGGCTCACTTGCACCGGACCATCCTAGCCCCAAGCCGTGCTCTGACCGTCCATTTCTCAACAAACCATATGGAATTGGATTCTGTCTTAAAACATATAAATTAAAAAAAACAATTTATTCATCATTGGGATTATATTCAGCATCAACGCCCCCAAGTTTATCATTATAATAGTTCAGCTGCTGTTGAATATTTCCATATAACATTCCCAAAAGTTCAATTTAATGCTTATTTGTCCTCATTATACTTGCTTTTTCTGGGGGTTGGGATGTTAGAAACTTGGTGTTGCTGGATAAGCAGAAACTTGGTATTGCTGGATAAGCAGAAACTTAGATATCATATCATAACCTATTATTTAGTAAACTCAAATTGAAATGTATATGCAACACCACTTTAGCAGATATGAAAGACATTAGTAATCAACAGATCAGAAGTTTTTAACAGAAAAGAACTAATAGTTTTCGTTCAATTATTAACTTGAATGTTCAATCCTCTTGCGGCCCATATTGATACATAATTAATTCCCACGTCCACCACAAAAGGTCGATTTGAAATGTACAGAATATAATGACAGATCTGCCTTTATCTGGAGCTAAACTATCACTGTTGAATCTAAACAAAACGGCCTACCACTTTGGAGAAATCATGTTTTATATATGACATGCTGTTATAATGATTAAAATGAACAGATTAACTGAATTATATGGATTTTATGAAGGTAAACTCTAGCTTGATTCTATAGATACTTAAAGCTAGCTCATCAGTCATCACACATTTTCGGTCAATCAATTTTCAGTTAAGTGCTTCAGTAAAGGACCTTGAAATTAAACTAAGACGAGTCTTGCAAGGAATATAACATACAGAAATGGGCGGAATTCATGACGCCCAGAACCATCGAAGCGGAGAGGGCCTTCTGGAGAGGTTTTACACCGATTCCTGCGGTTAAAACACCTAGAAAGGTATGCACCTTGTTGAGCAGCAACCTACCATATTAAAACACAAGGAGAAGGACATTTAACGTTGACAGCACAAGGGGAAAAGAAAATTATCTTCATCAAGAAAAGCAGTCAAAATACCTGAGCAGTTGAGGGAAGACTCTTTGTCTGTGAATCGACATGAGAAAGGGCTTGCTTAAACCCCTCAACATCAACTTCCTCTTTCTCATTCCCTCAGTATCTTTCAAGAGGTCTGTCGCCTCCAACAGATGCTTGCTCTTACAATAGAGCTCAACTTGGGGGTAACGTATGAGGATGTCTCCCATCACTTCTTTGAATTCTTCAATGGTTAGTGTACCAGACTTGTCCGTGTCGGCAGCTTTAAATATGTTAGATATATCTTCCTAAAACCACAATAATGTCAAGTGAAAATGAAATATTCTGAAACAAAAAATGGATTCATTTGATCATTAAATAAAAATAACAAAAGTAATAACAAAATGATGATAGGATTGAATTTAAGGTTAGCATCTGCCTCAACAACTGAACAGAATTACAAGAGGGTATTTGGTAGACCAAAAAAGGATAGTGGACTCTGTCATTACTTATAAATACTGACATTTCAATAGAGCAGGTACTTGAAATTCAAATAGGTTAAATAAGTTAAGGGCTTACATACCATGATTTTTCGTTGGTCCATGGTGGCACAATCACCAATGGCATATACATCTTCACATCCCTTTACTCGCAGCCATTCATCAGTAGCTATAGCTCGTCTATTGGTCTGAATATATTGAAAAACTAAACATAACTGATTGAGCTAACAATACTCACTAGTTCAAAAATTAACTGTTAGCTCAAAGTAAGCCAGTGTCATAGATACTGTAACTGTATGCCTACCTATCCTATATAATGCTCATTATACAAATCATGCAAGCAGCAAGAAGTAACAACTAAAAGATCTATAGTTAATCCAAGTAAAAGAAACATTATTGTAGCAAACCTGGCCAATTTTTTCCATTAAGTCCATCACAACTGGGCGAGTCCCAACACCAGTTGACCACACAACCATCCCATGATTTATGGAGGAACCCTCTCCCGTAGCTTTGACTTTCATGTTAATTAATTTATCAGTAACACTTAAAACACGGCATCCTGTTAGAACTTGATGCCATCTCTTGAAATTTCTGTTCAGCAAATGAACTGATTCTGTCATCAAACCTTCATAGGTACAAGATAAAAGGTCTTTAGTGCAGTTTTTTGTTCCACATGTGAACTTGCAGCTTGCAGTTTGGAGACAGTATGGTGCGAAGTAAATTTTATGGGGCAAATGATAGAATAAATGATCATATGATTTTGAAAAAGTTATCAAGGCCTCTCTAGAGACACTTGGGGCTCAAAGCTTCTCAGCTTAATATAATATCTGTTTATGGAGGTCATAGATGACAACCAAACCTAGGAAAATTAAAAAATTCAATACTATGAAGTCTTACAAAAAAGAAGTCAGTGGTGATATAAAATGTACTCGCTGCTGTCAAAATTTGGCAGGATGATATAAGAAGAAAACGAAAAGAGGTTTATCCCAGTTACTAGATACTCTTATTGACCTGGCGAACTGTGTATTCGTACTTGCGTCATGGTACTCTTACATACCAATACTCTAAATTTAATTTACCAAAATATTTCTTTGTCGTTTTACCTATAGCTATCCTAGCGTACTGCGCTCTAGACTATGTACCGTACCGCATACCCGTATTGGTTTCATGAACTGAAACGAACCACTTTTAGGATAACACTAATTTATCCCCTCTTTATTCATTGGATTCAAAGTTTTACGGTTATATTCTATTAAATCAGATTTAGTAACACAAAAATCAACATGTAAATTTGAAGGAAAGCAATTTAAGTGATTGGTCCTCTAAAGGGTAAATTTACAATATTGGGGTAGAATAGAATAGAGCATGTCAAATTAAAACCTTGACATCTTAAATATTGATATGAAATTTAAAATTCTACTCACAATTCCTTTAAGTAGGCAAAGAGTTAAAATACTAATGGTGGAAGCAAAGCATAGAAACACAATATGTAGCTATAGGAAAAGAAATTATAAATGATGCATCCTTACGAGTTCAAGATATGATCCCCAGATTGGATCACTGTTATTTTCACTAAATCTTTGACACTAGGATATAGCTTGACTAAATCTTCAAAGATAAAGTCGTGTAGCTCTGCTGCAAATTCTATACCAGTTGGACCCCCTCCCACTATTACAAAGTGGAGGTTAATCCTTCGCTCTTCTTCACTGAGCTCCGGAAGGACAGATTTCTCAAAGCAATCTATTACACTTATACGGATCTTTTGAGCATCTTCTACCTCCTGCATGAAATGGCATCACTTTTTCAGAAACTATACGAATTAATATTGAGCTCCTTACAGGGCAGTTGTAGCAATTTCATTAGAGAAATTTGATTGTATTATATTAATTTCCAAGATACAAAAGTCATCTAAGGGTTCATGTAAAATTGCATGTATAGTGTAAATCATCACATGTATTATCCTGAATGAAAGACATTACTCTACCTTCAGAAAATGGCAATTCTCCAAGACTCCAGGAGTATTAAAAGTATTTACACATGCTCCTAATGCTATAACCAAATAGTCATAGTTTAGCCAGAATTCATTACTCCCAGCTAATTTTTCGTCTAGATTGGACCGGCAGAACACTTTCTTGTTTGCTGGATCAATTTTGAGGCATTCTGCTTCCCAATATTTGATTTCTCCATTTCTCTGTCAGGAAAAGGAGAGAAGGAAATCAGAAATTCACTTGATAAATTGAGTAAGAAATAGATAAAAAATATTCCCAGAGTCAGGTCAGCAAGAATCTAAATCAATTTCAATTATAACAGGATAACTTCATATTACATATAATTATATTTGACAAAACGTTGAAGGCATACAAGTCTCAACCTTTTAAAAAAAAAAACTTGATTTACCTTTTTTATTATGTTCCGGACTGGTTCTACGATGCTTCTTGCCTCAACCGTACCACATGTAACACTAGGTAACAAAGGAGTGAATGCAAAATAATTCCTAGGTGAAACCACCTGAACATCATAGGATGAAATATCCAGGTCTTTTAGGAAACTGGTACCTGCCCACCCAGTTCCAAGCACCACCACCCTTTTCTTGGGTTCAACATGAGTGCGTTCACGGCGGTTGCTTCTACTGTCTGATGGAGATTCTGCATATGCCACAAGACCTCCACCACTGCATTAGTCAACATAATAGCTTGAGGTACACTCCAACATAGAGGAAGGATGAAATCCGCAAATCAGAAGATATCTTAAAACAAGAAATAACCTCAATAAATATGATCTAATACCAACGGTCCAACACCCAAGCCAATTGAAGGTGTTGCTACATTTGTCACACTCGTCAGGTAGCCATAAAACATGAGCTATCTACGAAACGATAGTGAAATTACATTATACGGGTCATTAAGTGAGGTAGGCAGTAATTACTAGAAAGTATATCAAAAAGTCCAAACCCATAAAAAAAATTAAATAAAATAAAATAAAGCCCCTTTTGTCATTGCAAGTTTATCATAGATCTTTTTTAACCGCATGGGTGACATACTCTCAACATAAACTTACCAATTAAGCCTACACATGTTTTAGTTCTTTCTAATATTTAAGCTGAGAGTAAACTTTATTAGAGCAAAATATTATCACCCAAGATTTCAATGATTATCAAGTCCAGGTAAGCTAATAAAATTCCTCACATGGAAGTTTAGATTTGCCTCAGATCTCAAAGTTTACAAAGATACAAGTCAAAGGCTGCAAGCTGAAGCAATGTTGGAGAAATCAAACAAAAAATAATAAATTGAAAACTTCGAAACATAGTAAAATTATAAAACTAGAGAGATTCAAAATGAGAGGGAGACAAATAAAGCTTCTGTGAGAGATTCTTGTGAATTATCTCTATTGATGAAGCCTATCTATAGCTCATCAAATCCACTCTTCAGAAAAGATACCACTGTTCAAAATGCTTACACCATTCTTATTTTAGAAACACTTACAAGTTAGGTCAGCAAGATGAATGCTTTCTTTCTTTATTGTTTTCTTTTGTAGGCACACATAAATGTATTGTTGGGAAGAAAATGATACTGCAATGGACTTGGTACACATGGAACTTAACTTGCCCCAAAAGTTTAAGCCATAAGACTTGAGCTCAAATTTGCAAGTCCACAATGAAGGGCCCAGCACATAATGTTAGCACTTTGAAGTTTGTCCAGCAGGGTGCTCACTTTATTCCCATGATAACTTGGGAGAAAGAACTTGTTACTTTTGTACTTTTTTCTTTTAATAGGACAGACTTTACAGCAAAAAAAAACTCAGAGCTCAACCCTGTAGGAGTTTGCTAATACTTCTCAAATGCCTCCTCTCTTACATTTCTATGAAATTCTACAGCAGTTCACATCGCTTGTAATAAAAGTAAAAATGTAGCACCTCCAGATTTAACAATTTCCCCGCATCCCTGCTAAATAAAAATAGAAGGCAATACCTGTTATTATTCTGGCATTGGCCAGGTTTGATTAATAATAGTAAGCATGACTGCATTAAATTCAGATTCATTAGAAAAGTGAAGAGATTTCAGCTCCCACATTATAAATACATGTGCAGTGCCATTTTAAGAACAATATTGTTGAACTAAGAAAGAATGTTCATTCAAAATTTTAGTCCGTTCAAAAGGGCCTAATACGTCCCAGCCCTGGCCCAGGCACCGCACCCCAAAGGTATGGTCCATGCTCACTCCTTCAGTTCCACTTTCACATGTAAGAAGGCTAACCACATGAGTGCTTATAAACTCACATCACCTTTAATCTTATTCAAATGTGGAACAAATGCAAAATGAGTTCCTTAAACAACCCAAGCTTCCTTTAAACCTTATTGAATCCCCTACTTTGGGACTCAGTATAACCCAGATATATTCTTTCCTACTTGAATCATATTGTATACCGCTAATGCTCCTACTTGAGAATTATAATTAACATTAAACAATGTTAATTTAATGACCCTTAATTTAGTTTAAATTAGACCCAACGTTGATTAAAGTTTAGATGAAAGAAGCATTCCCGATGGGAACTGCAGGCACTCCCTTAAACCAAGCTTGAGTCATAGTTGACCCTAAGCCCCACAAAGAGCATAATGGATGGAGCCCATGGCCAGGGACTAACTAATACGAGTGTAGTTGCCATGAGTATTTGAAAACATGAAATCGTTTCCAGTTGCCACCAAACCCAAATGGAATGAGTAGCCCCAAGGCTCCCAACCACTAGGTTATCACCCAATAGTGCAAGACTACATGTTTAAGACTTCAAACAAGCTTCTAGGAGGGTACATGTAACACCCTAAACTAGAAAGACCATAGAATATCATTGGAGGCCAAACCAAGAAGTGAGCCCTTAAGAATATGAATCTTAAGAAGTTATAATTGAGACAAAACAGAATCTAAGGAGCAATAATTCTCTATATTCCGTAGTACAGTGCTTCTTACCCAACTTCTCCTAAATTGACAGGAATACTAATCAGGATAATTTCTTGCTTGCAGGTCCAGATTGGAGCATTCACTACGCCGGTAAGTAATCCAGTTTGATAAATGAATTTCAAGGTGTGATTAGAGAGTCACAACAGGTACACATTTTCCTCTTTTATTTTCTTTTAGATATTTCATCGGCTCCTTCAACCTCATTCCAAAAAAAAAAGAAGATAAATTCAGATAATGTATTTCTCTCGGTTTTCCATGGCAACTCTATATGGCACATGTAAATGTCTAACCTAGAATGATCTCTTAACATTGATATGGTCTAATTATGGTTCAAATCATTAAAAAAAACTAAAGTGCAGAAAGTATCAATTCACTAAAACACCATTCAGCCCTCTAAAAAAAAGGTCATAAAACAGAAAGTTTAACTCCTCACTTTCTTTATGTTGATCATGTTTACTCTTGACAATATTAATCGTAGCCCATCATATGAAGAGAGAGTTTAAAATTGGCAAACTTAAAATACTTCTGAATTCTGATTCTTGTTAAATGAAGATCATTAGTCTGTCAACAGTACAAATCAACCAAATCACAATCTTATCCTTAACCCATAGGAACTACTAATCACATTAAACAACAATGCAGCCAATCACACCAAGATACACAAACCAAACATCACATTAAGCCACATAAAAGAAGCAAAAAGAAACAGATTAGTTATTTATTATTTATTTATTTTTTGTGTGGATCAAATAAGAAATTTTATGGATAGACAAGAGAGGATAAAACAAACCCCATTTACAAAACTGAAACTTCAAATGAAGTGAACAAAGCAATAAAAACATGAAATGAAACTGGAAAGGAAGGGAATTATAACCTGACAGAGAAGAGAACCAAAAGCTTAGAAGAAGGGTAGCCATGAAAAGCTCTACTGAAGTATGAGAAACCCCTCATTTTCCTACTGATTTCTTCAGAGCTGACACTTAATGTGTGTAAGAGGGAGACATGCACCGGCCAGTACTCCTCATTACAGGCTGCTGGGTCGTTAAAAGGCTTTTAAGTCTTTTCCAGCTTTCTTCATATATTAAGTGCTCGCATACCATGTGGCAATATTTTTGGGGTCTTATCCAAGTTTACACCATATTTTAACGAGAGATGAGATCTCAGGTTTTAAACGCTTTTCACGGTTGACTCTCTCCCCCTCTTTTGTTGGATATATATTAAGTACAATTAAATTTATTATTATTATTATTTATAAAAAAACAAAATTAAATAGTAAATGATGTGGATAAAAATAACTCACACGAGTTGTTACCTTGTATTTCTAGTACTTTATTAATAAAGAGTAATATAATAATTCTGTTTATTGAGTGTTCTACAAGAATATTCTTAAAGATGAACAACTTGGGAGGATTCCCCAAGATAATTCTCTCTCTGCGTATATTTAAGCATCATATAGTCCTCCTGGAACCCCCAACTCTGATTGACCTTTTGCAGATAATTCAATGATATTAAGGTGTATGTGAGAAACGAAAAAAGTCTCCCACGGTAAAGGTTAATTTATTTGTAGATCTTGGATTTTGCATTTGGGTAGATTATGGATGTGCTGCCTTTGATTAAATCTTTTGCAGCGTAAATCAATGAAATAAATAAGGATGGGGTTGATGCCAGTTATGCTTTAGAAAAATCTTAATCGTTACAGATGTATTTTTAGTCTCATCCTATTTGCGTCTTTAAATTTATATTTATATGTCATTGTATGGCTGAATGTGTAATTTTTATGCAAATGGATCGAGGGCAGTGATTTGATATCCATGTACTGTATTTGTGGTTATGTTCAAGACTGTTTCCAGGGATTTGTGGTGTGGTAATGCTCAAGTGTGGCTGAATGTGTATTCATGTATCAAGTAAGTTTCAAATATAAATTAGTTTTGTAATTGTTTGCTTGTACTTGTTTTAAGGTATTTTCTTGTTATTTGAGTACCAAGTTGGATGGATGGATAATAATTGATTTAGTATAGTAAATATAATGCTTCATTTGATTAATAGGGTTATGATTTTGTAATTTTCACATTGCTAATGAGGATGCAACCCGCTTGTGTGACGTGTAGTGGATGTTTTACTGGGAAAACTAACTTGGTTGAGCAACATTTCACATGATATTTTACTAGGTTTAGCCAGGCAAATGTTTTGAATTTGGACTACACTGCTGGGATTTATTTTTGTTACATTAATAGTAGGAATTTACGGGAGATGCAAATAGTTGGGTGGTTTGGGATTTTACATTTGATTCAATAAGCTCAATGTCAACTTCATTTAAGGCACACAATGACTTTAACTATGTTGAATTTTTGACTAAAATTTTTCACAATGTATAGGCCAATATAGCAACATCCCATAATACTCCTCCCTCTGTCCCAAGAACTTTTGTGGATAAATTGATCATTTTAAAAAAAAATAATTAAATATATGTATATATTTAGTTTTTTTTAAATTAATAAAGGCAGATATTAAAATTAATACTAAATTGTATATAGTTTATAATGTTAATAGGCTTTTAGCATATATATAAAATAATAATAAAATATATTGATTTGTAAAATAATCAATTTGACCATAAAAATTAATAATAGAGACCGAGTATTGAAAATAACAAGTCTAAGAATGACCAATTAAACCCAAAGCATGGGTAATTAAATTGAACCCCCTTGAATATTGTCATTTTTTTGGGGAGGGAGGGAGGGAGGGGAGGGTTGTGAAAATGACAATAAATGTTGAGAAACCTGCCAACTAGATGTACTCATGAAGTCAAGAAGAGATATCCGCGTTCCAGACGTGAGGTAACTGCGGGAAATGAATCGAATCTAGCCAAATATTGATTTTAATTTGGCTATTTGCAATTTATACATTCATTCAATTGAAAAAGCCTCAAAAGAAACGAACATCTCTTCTATTTTTGAAAAATGTCTCACAAATCAAAATCAAAATATTTACATTGTCCCAAGTTCTAAACCCATTACAAAGGTTGTTTTGTCATAATATCAATTACATTATAACATTAAACCTATACTATTACATACATAAACAATTTTAACGATAACGGGTATCTTTAGCTTTTCCTTTATCCTTATTCGATCCTTCGGATTATCAAAATAATATTTACATTGTCCCAGTTCTTCATTATGGTTCATAGCATTCATTATAACATTAAACCTAAGAGCATGCATAAAGATGCGTCAAGATATGAAGTATAACAATTCAATAAACAACATATTTCAGTAATACATACAATAAACAACATGCTCGATAATACTAATCAGATATCTTCAATAATCGAATAATAGTTATGAAGTACTATTGATAATTCAAAATAACACTTCATCTTTTCTTTCAAAAATGTTTTACAATAATAATAATATTCAAGAAACATTCACTCCTGGTCGAGACCTTGAGCATTTCATTCTTCTTTGAAAAGGACAAACTTTAACTAAGTCCGAAGTCTAGAGATTTTTACGAAAGCACTTCTAGGTGATCAACCTATTGTACTCTATGTCGATCAACACTACATTCATTAAACGATGTACGCTTAATTGTGGCAACTCACACGCGCTATCTGCTTATTTACCGACAAAACATTTGTTTAACATTTTTCACTTTCTTTTGAAAACCATAACAAGTAGTTGACAAAAGATAACAACATTTGATAAATAGATGAATAGATTATCAATAATCCACTCAATATATCAAGTCTAGCCAAAAGAATTGGCTTTAACTTCATTGTACAACAATTCATGCGTAAGGATACATGAACTTCAAAAACTTGTTCAGATTGAACTGAGACAACAGTTAGAATACTTGCCTTTAGTGTCTGCTACGATATAATTACTTTATGATTGAATCTTTCAAGTCTCTCTACACACATGATGATCACATAATGCCTCATATTAGGTCATATATAATCAAGTATGTATATGACTATCTTACCCTTTATCTCAATCTGATTGTGCATTAGATTCATTTACTATATGTTCCGGCTTATCATTATACTTGCATTCATACTTGACTAGGTTATCTCAACCTTTATACAACATCCTTAAGGTTTAACATAGTTTTAACAATGTTACTTTACGTCCCTTAGGTTGTGTTTACTTTTAAATCAATTAACTTTCTTTTCTTTGTAATTAAAAACATTCATCACTATCCTTGTTTTGAGGTTAAAATATGCACACCACTTTTATACTTTACATCTCATACATCTCGCTGCCATGTGAGTTAACAAAGTGGAGAGGTCCTGACTTGACTTGTGCATCATGCGCACGAAGTCTCTTACTTCATCATGAGCATGCGCGCCACTGCAGTAAGGTGTCAGAGATTGTACGGCGTCATGGGACGCCATGATTTACACTATGGTTCAGGTCATGCAAGTGAAGTTTCCAGCAGTGCTTAGACATCGTTACATGGGGGTACGGCATATGCCATCATCAAATGGCCTAGGGTTGGCGCCATGCCGCGCAACTCGTGCACCCGTAAAATTTTACAAATAATAAATTTTGTGAACTTCCTGACGCATAACTTCTTCGTTATAAGTCCGAATTGGCTCGCTCAAAAGCCTACGGTTCACAAATTACGTAATCTACGCTGCTCATGCAAGAATTTTATCTATTTGACTTTTGTTTGCTAAAAATTCACCTATTGGTTCATTTTTAACTAAAACGATAAACGCTCGTGAACGCTCAATGCTCGCTTTCTTCGTTCTAAGTCGAATTCTATCATTTTTGAGTCCGCAACTCTAGAATGCCAAATATGACTTGTCTCCATCGAAAACCAACATTTTCGAGTTCAAACACAAAATTTGACTTCTAATCCGAGAATTTCATTTAATTCGACGATCATCGTCCAATCGCATGAAATTTCCTATAAATCTTCATTACTTATGATTTGTTCATTACTTTATCAGATTCAATTCATTCTATGAACACATCAATATACCTAATACAACAACTTATTTTCATTGTTGGATTTTGACTTTATTCATTCATGAGCTTATAACTTATTAAGTTATAAACTACTTTTAGCTCCATTGATCATAACTTATGAAAGTTAAAGTCTTTTTAATCACCATGCATATATGTTCTCACATATAGTTTCATTCTATATATATATAATACATATTCATACAAATTCTTTACTTTCATATACTTCTTAAAATAAACTTATAACAAGTTCATATTACTTCTTCATAAGTTCATAACTTATGCTAGTTTAAATGACTTATTACCAACTTATGTGGCTTAAGTTCATTGCTTACACATTCTTCTTACTTCTTAACATTCATGTTCCTTAATCCAACTTTTCTTATCAACCTATCATGATAGAGATAGAAGATAATTAGAGAAGAAGTCTTACATTTGAAGTCCTTGTAAAGTAGTCTTCTTCTTCTTCTTCTTCTTCTAAATGAAAGTGACTTATTTGTAACTTAAGCTCCCTAACAATTAAGCACTTTGTAATTGTTGGATTGTTTGAACAAGTAACAAATGGACTTGCAAAGCCTTCTCTATTTATATAATTTCAAAGTTAGGTAATTTAGTCAATAAACCAATCCCACCTCCTTAAGTCACCTCCTTACTATTCATTATTCGCTAGCACAAATCTTATCCTCGCTTGGCCATTATTTCTTTTACTTGGTCATTACATTAACTTGATCACCACATTATCTTGGTCATTACTTCTAACACTTGGTCACCACTCATATAACTTGGTTACCCACATTAACCATATCAATATGGTTTGCCCCACGGGTCAATCAACTCATGGATTCTAGCTTGGGCTTAATTAACTTAACCTTTGGGCTTGCTTTTAACAAACACTCACTTGCTTATTAATTAACATTGGGCCTTACCATTTAATTTACTTGGGCTTGTACCAATTGTTAACCAATCTTCCAAGTCCATTAACATTACTTAATACATATACATATTGTTTATGATTATTCTCGTATTATAAATCAGTATACAAATTCATTATATATGATAATCCATCCTTCATATAAACTCGTATAATACTTCGTATTATACTGTTTTCATTATCATTGTATAATACCTAAGTATCATACAATTATACTTACTTACTAATATTTCGCTTTCCTTAATATTCTCAAATTAAGTCCGCAAGTTTAAATATTACGTTTTTCATAACTAGATTATTATTACATAATCCATCTTTACATCGATATTCTATCATTACGTATTTTTCTAATTTTCAAAAAAATAATTTTAGCAAATACCGATGAATAGTGTTTTTCGAAAATTTTCTAAAACTTTTATTTTCGCTCTTAGAAATTCAAACACTTTAATTCCTTCACGTAGCTCAAGTACTACGACATTCCAACATCATTAGGTTATAAAATGACAACCATCTTGATATCACATAGAATATGATTTTATTATTATTTAATTTAATAAAATCATTTTACAATAAAATTCAAATTTCTCGGTCGTTACATCCTTCCCCTTATAAAGATTTGTCCCCGTAATCTCGCTTTTTACTTTAATCAAATAGATGAGGAAAATTTTCTTCATCTTTTCTTCTAATTCCCACGCCGCTTCTTTCAACATCGTGGTTCTTCCATAATACCTTTATCGATGGTATTACTTTGTTCGCAGTAACTTGCTCTTTTCTATCAATGATTTGAATCGGCGATTCTTCATATGTTAAGTCCTTCTCGATATGAATCGCTCATATTCGATTACGTGCTTATAATCCGCTTATAAGGACGTAATACGTATACGTGAAACACGTTATGTATTCTTTCTAGGTCCGGAGGTAATGCTATCATATAAGCTACCTCTCCCACCCCTTTTTAATACCTCAAAAGGTCCTATAAACCTTGGACTTAACTTTCCTTTCTTTCCAAAGCGTATCTTTTCTTTTCCAGGGAGATACCTTTAAAAATACATACGAGCCTACTTCAAACTCTCGATTTAATCTATGCGAGTCCAGATACTTTTCTTCCATTCATCTCCGAGCAGAATAAGACGATCCGAATTAACTTTTTATTACATCCGCCGCTCATCGCACCACCTCGGGTCCCTAGCATCCTGTTCTCCCACTTCATCCCAATACAATGGTGTTTCGCACCTTCTTCCGCATAAAGCTTCATAAGGCGGATGCCTATGCTTGCATGATAATCGTTGTTATACGCAAACTCTACAAGTGGTAGGTGATCATCCCAACTACCCTTAAAATCCATGACGCAAGACCTCAACATGTCTTCTAACGTCCGAATTGTCCTCTCGCTCGCCCATCGGGTTTGTGGATGATACGATGTACTTAACTTCAATCGTGTTCCCAAATCGTTCTTGCAAACTTCTCCAAAAGTTCGATGTGAATCGTGGATCACGATCCGACACAATCGATATCGGTACTCCATGGTCTAGAAATAATTTCCTTAACATAAAGTTTAGCTAATCGGTCTAAGTTATACTTGACCCTAATTGGTAAGAAGTGAGCCGATTTCGTCAACCCGGTCTACTATTACCCAAATCGAATCATACCCTTTTGCCGTTGTTGAAGTCCCACCAATAAGTCCATCGTGATATGCTCCCACTTCCATTCTCGAATTTCCAATGACCGTAATAAGCCACTTGGTCTTTGATGTTCACTTTAACTTTTTGACAAGTTAAGCATCTACTCAATGCATTCAACTATTTTTCTCTCTTCATGTTCTACCACCAAAAACTCGTCAAGGTCTTGATACATCTTAGTGCTACCAGATGTATCGAGTACTTTAACTATGAGCTTTTTGTAACACTTGCTCCTTTAATTTCGCCTCATTCAAACCCAAATTCTTCCTTCAAATCTTAATAATCCTCATTATCAAGACTATACTTAGTATCTTCCTTTATCTGATAACCGCTTCTTCATTTTGGTTACACTCATCAATCTTGAGTTGTACCTCCTCGATTTTTCTCTACGATGGTAGATTCAGATCTCCATCGTAAAAAGTATATCGCTTTGAATCACTTGGCATCTTCACTTCTATTTCCATTCTAGCCATCTCTCGTTATTAACTCATTTTGAGTCGTTAACATAGATAACCTTTTTCCTAACCCTTCCTACTTAAGGCGCTTCAAGAACTACATCGCTTTTCCCGGGGTGATACAGATTTCACAATCGTAATCCTTTATCAACTCTAGCCATCTTCTCTATCTCATATTCAACTCCCTTCGAGTGAAGATATACTTTAGACTCTTATGGTCCAGATATATCTCACATTTCTCCCCATAAAGATAATGTCTCCATATCTTTAGGGCAAATACTATCGCGCATGCCAGCCCTGCATCATGAGTAGGATAAACTTTTTCATAATCCTTCAATCGTCGTGATGCATACATACGCAATGATTTTGCCATGCTGCATGAGCACATAACCAAGTCCTCTATGCGAAGCATCACTAAACACTACAAAATTTCCCGTGTCATCTGGTAATGACAAAACAGCGCTTCACTTAATCTTTTTTTCGCTTCTTGAAAATCGTCTTCACATTTATCCATCCACACGTATTTCACCGCTCTTCCTTGTCAAGTTAGTCAACGGGTAGCTATCTTTGAAAAATCTTGGATAAATCTTCGATAAGATCCCGCTAACCCTAGGAAACTCCGCGACCTCAGTCATTTTTTGGTTGTTCCCAAATTTCATCACCGCTTCTACCTTTGCCGATCCATCGAAATCCCTTCTTGGTCAATGACATGACCTAAAAATTGTACTTTCTCCAACCAAAATTCACACTTAGTGAATTTTGCATATAACTTCTCCTTTCTTAGTGTCTCCAACACTAATCTTAAGTGTTCAGCATGATCTTCTGGCATCTTAGAATAGACTAGAATATCATCGATAAACACAACAACGAACTTGTCCAAATATGGTTTGAACACTCTGTTCATCATATCCATAAATGCAGCTGGTGCATTCGTCAACCCAAATGACATTACCAGAAACTCGTAATGACCATAACGAGTCCTGAATGCTGTCTTTGGTATGTCCTCCTTTCTAACCTTCAATTGGTGATACCCCATCCGCAAATCTATCTTAGAAAAATACTTTGCCCCTTTCAACTGATCAAAAAGATCATCGATCCTGGGCAATGGGTATTTATTCTTTATCGTTAACTTGTTCAACTCTCGATAGTCGATACAAAGCCTTAACGATCCATCTTTCTTTCGATAAACAACACCGGTGTCCCCATGGGGAAACACTCATTGAATGTACTTCCTATCCAATAGTTCCGTGAATCGAACCATTAGCTCTTTCATTTCCACAAAGCGCCATACGATACGGTGCTCTTCGAGATCGGTGCCGCTTCCCCGCACAATGTCTATTATGAATTGATCTCTCTATATCGGTGGTAAACCCGATAATTCACTTGGAAACACATCCATGAATTCGCTCACTATGGGTATTTGTTCCATGGGTTGCTCCCACTCACCGGGTGTCAACAACACGGGCATGTATAACCCACACATCCCTTCCTTAAAAGTTTTCTAGTTTGTGTCATCAGAAGACAACACGAACGCCCCGATGATTTATTACCGTAAAATACTATGAGAGGTTGTTTCAACGCCCTAATACTCACACATTTCTTTCCGCAATCTATAAATTGCTCCATGGTTAATCAACCAATCCATTCCGAGAATTACATCGAATTCTCCCAACTTTATCCAGATTAAATCTACCGATAATTTACAACCCTCAGATATTCACGTTAACAATTCCTATGAATATCTTCAACAGAATTATCTCTTCATTTGCTACCTTAATAATCAAAGGTATAAGCAACTTTTTCGGAAAGTAATTCTAATCGCTCTAGCAAAATCACATGCTATAAACGAACAAGTAAACCAAATCTTAATCAAATAAGCACGTAAGCATTTATGTTATCGATCGGATAATACCTTGAACTACATCCCCCGATGCCACCGTGATCTTGGATCATCATATTAAAGGTGCGGGCCATTGATCTACCTATTGAATGGACCACTAATAGCTAACTTACCGCTATTAGTGCCCTTATTTCCATCTCGTCCCCTTCTTTGGGATAGTTCTTTGCTATGTGGTCATTGATCCACATACAAAACATCCATGGTTTTTTTTTTCGATTGGGACAGCTTAAGGTAAATATGCCCTTCCCGCCCACAATTATAACATACGCTTTTCCTTGAGATGCAGACTCCTAAATGAGTCTTCCCATGTGTTTTACAGCCTCCATCCTCCTTTTAGATCCCCTTGCTTTTTACTCCAAAGATTCCCAGAGTTAAAAACCTTCCTCTTTTCGACCGCCGCCACTACCCACTCGCTCCCCTGGCCTTGATTCCCCCATCAATTTTTTCCCTCTTTTTTTATTATCTTGTGGTAATCGGGCCGAGAGCCTCATTCCCACCTTCGCAATTATTTTTCTAATATGGTTCCAAAGGAAGTACTTTGAAACACGTAAATTTATAGATATAGAGCTGTGGTTTCAAGCCCCGTCAATCGCTCTAGCCTTTCTCACTTCAGTGTCCACTGATGTGGAGAAAATCTTGCCAATTCATTAAACTTGGGCAAAGATAATCGGGGAACAAATCATATCCCCTTGTTTCAAATCAAGAAACCTCATTTCCATCCTTCCTCAGATACTTGTGGGAAAGTAGTTCTCAAGAAAATCTCCTTGAACCTCACCCACGTTAAATTTTCTATTCTACCCTAGCCCTGGTTTGCCTCCCACCGTAAATTGGCCTCCCTTTCATCATATAGGTTGCAAAAGCAACCTTTTGACCTTCTTCAACATTTGCTATAACAAATGCTTTTCAATTTCTTTCACCCAAGTTTGGGCTTTATTGGGTCCGTAGTTCCTTTGAACTCCCATGACGGATCGACACTTTTGAAATCCTTAAAAGTAGTAAACAGACTACCCTGTGATTTATGGGTACATTAGCCCCAGCTTCTATTAAACGCAATCGTTAAAAGATTAACGAAACTCTCAGATTGATTAATCGGACCTCCTCCGGTTGGTTAACATTAGAATCTTGATTTCATTGTCTCTCTTCATGCATTTTGTTTGTTAAGAAAACAACACGTCATTATTACTTTCTTCTTTGTTGGTTAGTTATTATTTTATAATGAAACAATAACTCATAATCATTACTCAATATGTTCCATAAAAAGACTTATATATGATTCATAACTTGTAGTATAACACTACATTGTTTACATTACTCAAATTTTAGTCGATTACATTACCATCCCGCAATTGCTTTCCAAAAATGGGATTTACAAAAGACTACCCTTGATATACAAAAGAGGGTTTTACGTCACTACTAGATACATAATATTTACATATCTAAACTATTCCAAATTTATTACTAGATTACATCGTTAATGGCATTCTCAAAGTCTTTCGTGGCTGCATCGAACAATGACATCCCGACTAATAAGATGTCGAGTCCGCTTCTTCTTCTATCTGGACACCCACCTACTTGTCATTGGAAATCCACATGAGAACTCCTATATATATAGGACATCCTCTCTACCTTCCGCTTCAGTAGTCTTTAGCTCCCGCTGAGCTCAAAGACTTCGTGTTTTTCACCTGTGGACCTTGTCTCTCGCCAAAACACGATCATCGTGTTCCTCTTCCCACATGCCTCCATACTCAATTTGTCCTCCTGGATACTTGGAGTTCCTCTTTCAACTCCTTAACTCTTCGACAAGAATGGACATTTCTATCCAATATCGACATGATAAAGGCCTTCATCGACTTCGTAGTCAACTCTTCCGTAGGTGGAACCCGATCAAAGGACATCACGCCCACCTCTTCCTCTAGCATGCCATCAAATATGTAGACATGTAGTTCTAAATCGTCCGAGTCTCCGCACTCGATTGTCACCACCTCTAGTTCCCATCGCTACGGATTGGGTAGTATCTCTACCGATTAACCGAATCCTCGCTCACTACATGTATATCTCTATACATATCATCATTTTCCCCGACATCTACAATAAAACAATATAGTTTGATTAGTACACGTCAGGAAAATAATAAAAACACATAACATAATATAATGCATTTTTATAAGGTTATCTTTCATCTTTTACTTCTTTATTAAGGTTATGACTTAAGGTTCTAATTCCCCCTTAAGTTTTATAACCTAGGCTTTGATACCAACCTGTAGCGCCCCCAAATCCGGGTATCTTCCAACCCGACAGATGGTGCTATATCAGATTAACATTCATACATTCATTCAATTGAAAAGCCTCAAAAGAATCTAATATCTCTTCTATATTATCAAAATAATATTTACATTGTCCCAAGTTCTAAACCCATTATAAAGGTTCTTTGTCATAATATCAATTACATTATAACATTAAACCTATACTATTACATGTATATGCCTTTAACGATCGCGCTTTAGCTTTTCCTTTATCCTTATTCGATCCTTCTGGACGTTTCATCTTAGTTGCATTCATATGGTTCAAGCAAGAGTGAGCATAACTAGCTCAACAAGTATGACAATTTCAATAAACAACATGCTTCGACACATAAGAATCAGATATCTTCAATAATCGAACAATAGTTATGAAGTACTATTGATAATTCAAAATAGCACTTCATCTTTCTTTCAAAATGTTTTACAATAATAACAATATTCAAAAACATTCACTCTGGTCGAGAGACCTTGAGCATTTCATTCTTCTTTGAAAAGGACAACCCCGAACTAAGTCCGTAAGTCTCAGATTATTTATTTAGCACTTCTAGGTGATCATCACCTATTGTACTCTATGTCGATCAACACTACATTCATTAAACGATGACGCTTAATTGTGGCAACCTCAATGCGCTTCGCTGCTTACCGACAAAACATTTGTTTAACATTTCAGTCTTCTTTTGAAAACCATAACAAGTAGTTGACAAAAGATAACAACATTTGATAACAGATGAATAGATTATCAATAATCCACTCAATATATCAAGTCTAGCCAAAAGAATTGGCTTTAACTTCATTGTACAACAATTCATGCGTAAGGATACATGAACTTCAAAAACTTGTTCAGATTGAACTGAGACAACAGTTAGAATACTTGCCTTTAGTGTCTGCTACGATATAATTACTTTATGATTGAATCTTTCAAGTCTCTACAACACATGATCACATAATGCCTCATATTAGATCATATATAATCAAGTATGTATATGACTATCTTACCCTTTATCTCAATCTGATTGTGTATTAGATTCATTTACTATACATTCTCCATTTTTATCATTATACTTGCATTCATACTTGACTAGGTTATCTCAACCTTTATACAACATCCTTAAGGTTTAACATAGTTTTAACAATGTTACTTTACGTCCCTTAGGTTGTGCTTACTTTTAAATCAATTAACTTTCTTTTCTTTGTAATTAAAAACATTCATCACTATCCTTGTTCGAGGTTGGCGCCATGGCACGCTTTTATATTTACATCTCATCTCATGCATACATGAAAGTTAATAAAGTGGATTGTCCTGATATTATGGTCATGCAGCACATGAGTCCTTACTTCAATGGGTCAGCCGCATGGCGCCACTCGCAGAAGGTGTCAGATTGTGCATGGATCATGGCCGCCATGATTTACACTATGGTTCGCACGGTCATGCATGCATGAAGTTTCCAGTGTGTTCAGACATCGTTATGGTGCTGCGTCAAGGCGCCATCATTTGGTTAGGGTGGTTGGCGCATGACGCCAACTCTCGGCACCGTAAAAATTTTACAGACAATAAATTTTTTGAACTTCCCAGACGCATAACTTCTTCGTTATAAGTCCGAATTGGCTCGTTCAAAAGCCTACGGTTCACAAATTACTTCATCTACGCATTCATGCAAGAATTTTATCTATTTGACTTTTGTTTGCTAAAAATTCACCTATTGGTTCATTTTTAACGAAAACGATAAACGCTCGTGAACGCTCAATGCTCGCTTTCTTCGCTCTAAGTCGAATTCGATCATTTTTGAGTCCGCAACTCTAGAATGCCAAATATGACTTGTCTCCATCGAAAACAACGTTTTCGAAGTTCAAACACAAAATTTGACTTTAATCCGAGAATTTCATTTAATTCGACGATCATCGCCCAATCGCAAATTTTCGCAAATCTTCATTACTTATGATTTGTTCATTACTTTTCATCAGATTCAATTCATTCTATGAACACATCAATATACCTAATACAACAACTTATTTTCATTGTTGGATTTTGACTTTATTCATCCATGAGCTTATAACTTATTAAGTTATAAACTACTTTTAGCTCCATTGATCATAACTTATGAAAGTTAAAGTCTTTTAATCACCATGCATATATGTTCTCACATATAGTTTCATTCATGTATATATAATACATATTCATACAAATTCTTTACTTTTATATTACTTCTTAAAATAAACTTATAACAAGTTCATATTACTTCTTCATAAGTTCATAACTTATGCTAGTTTAAATGACTTATTACCAACTTATGTGGCTTAAGTTCATTCTTACACATTCTTCTTACTTCTTAACATTCATGTTCCTTAATCCAACTTTTCTTATCAACCTATCATGATAGAGATAGAAGATAATTAGAGAAGAAGTCTTACATTTGAAAGTCTTGTAAAGTAGCTTCTTCTTCTTCTTCTTCTAAATGAAAGTAACTTATTTGTAACTTAAGCTCCCTAACAATTAAGCACTTTATAATTGTTGGATTGTTTGAACAACTAACAAATGACTTGCAAACCTTCTCTATTTATAGAATTTCAAAAGGTTAGGTAATTTAGTCAATAAACCAATCCCACCTCCTTAAGTCACCTCCTTACTATTCATTAATTGGCTAGCACAAATCCTATCCCTCGCTTGGCCATTAATTTTTTTTTTACTTGGTCATTACATTAACTTGATCACCACATTATCTTGGTCATTACTTCTAACACTTGGTCACCACTTATATAACTTGGTTACCACACATTAACCATATCAATATGGTTTGCCCCATGGGTCAATCAACTCATGGATTCTAGCTTGGCTTAATTAACTTAACCTTTGGGCTTGCTTTTAACAAACACTCACTTGCTTATTAATTAACATTGGGCCTTACCATTTAATTTACTTGGGCTTGTACCAATTGTTAACCAATCTTCCAAGTCCATTAATCATTGCTTAATACATATACATATTGTCTATGTATTATTCTCAGATTATAATCAGTATACAAATTCATTATATACTTATATTCCATCCTTCATATTAAACTCGTATAATACTTCAGATTATACTCATTTTCATTTATCATTGTATAATACCTAAGTATCATACAATTAGTACTTACTTACTAATACTTCGCTTTCCTTAATATTCTCAAATTAAGTCCGCAGTTTAAATATTACGCTTTTTCATAACTAGATTATTATTACATAATCCGCCTTACATCGATATTCTATCATTACGTATTTCTCAAAATTTCTTAGAAAAAAATAATTCCTTAGCAAATACCGATGAATAGTGTTTTTGAATATGAAAATTTTTCTAAAAACTTTTATTTTCGCCTTAGAAATTCAAACACTTTAATTCCTTCACGTAGCTCAAGTACTAGTGGTTACATTCCAACATCATTAGGTTATAAAATGACAACCATCTTGATATCACATATGAATATGATTTTATTATTATTTAATTTAATAAAATCATTTTACAATAAAATTTGAATTTCTATGGAAGACATTAAAAAATATTATAATTTTATAATAAAACTCGTTCTTCGCTTTCGAGATGATGATATTTCATATATGATTTAATAATATGTTGGTGGATAGATGGTAAACGGATACAAATATACATTCGAATACGAATAATATTCGTTTTAAAAGAATACACACAAATATCTTATTTTTTTAGTTACCATTTATAACCCTAACAAACATAATAATTCAGCTTAATAATTCGTTCCTTATTATTCAATGTCACCTTTGTGATTTGTGCTCATAAATCATACTACACACAAGTTAAAAGAGACCATAAAAAAATTTAATCATCTTCATTTTATGGCACGAAAAATATCTCACAATCTAAATGTTGTTTAGTTGGTGATGATGGAATAGAATGCAATGAAATAATCATTACTTTAATATTGTACTAGATACAAATCCGTTGCGGCGGGATTATTCATTTTGTTAATAATAAATTTATACGTGTAATTAATAAATTAAAATATAATAAGAAGATGGTAGATTATTGTGCGATGATCAAATTTTGGTAGCATATGTTACATAGAGTTGGGTAAAAATTTTGTGCGCAAATACATATCCAAATATATAATTAATCTGATCACGAAACCACATGACATTATATAACAGTTGTGTGTGTGTGTATATATATATAACAGTTGTAATATAATTAAATTAGTAATGATAATATCCGCACAGTTTAGATAGACAGTGATTTTGTTATATACGTGTATTATAATACTATACCATACATGTATGATATAATATATGGTATAATTATGAATGATATAATATTAAAAAGTAGTGATTTTAAGATATAATAATTATGTTTTAACATAATTAAATTAAAATGATTTAGAAAAGTAGTGAATTTTGGGGATTATAAAATAAACATATTAGTGTGGGATTATATATATGTATGATGTAATGTATGGTATAAGATTATAAATGGTTTATAATAATTGTAAAATTCTAAAAACGAATTTATTGGGTTGTCATGATTAGTAATGTTGGAAGTTATATATATGTATGGTATAATATTATAAAAAGTATAATATTATAAAATTCAAAAAATCGGTGTAATTATTGAGTACATGTGAAAACCGGAGTAATGGATGAACATATTAATTATGTAGGACATGTGTTAAAATATGGGAATAACAGATGTTATGCAATGGTGTTATGTATTGTAATTTAGTATATTTAATAGATTTGTGAGTTTGGAATCATGAAATTAATGGGATGAGATGAGATGGAAGTATGTTTGATTGGAAGGATTGCATTTAGAATTGGATCAATTAAAGCTTATCCTTTGTTTGTTTCAAAAATTGAAACATGAATCATAAGATAAGAAAATGACTTAGAATGGGATATTAATATCTACGCCACCCAAGAATTATAAATTTGTTATCATAATTTTGAGAGATACAAGGATAGTCTATGTTTTAAGTAAGTCAATAATAACATGTCATGTTGTTAAATTTAGGATAAAATTAAAATTTTGAATTGTAGTAAGAAATTATGTTATTATTATTTATTATGATAAAATAATTTAATTACTCATTTTGAATTTGAAATCCTTGAAAATTATATATTTGGCGTATTGTTATTGGATGATATAAAATACTAATTTTACAGACCGTCCTTCATTTGTTCTCAAATTACAAAGAAAAATGAATAAATAACATTGATCGCATTAACTTTAATCAGAATAATGTAAATTTTAAGATTGATTATAAAATTGTAGTGCATATTTATTACTATTCACTTGTCTTACAAGAGGCTCATGCCTAGAACTAATATATAAATCTAGCATCAAAATAAATAACTTTTTTAATTATTATTATATTATAACAAATAGACCCATTTTGTGGTAGAGTGGGAGTAAGGTTGCACAAACGGCCTGGGGCCTGCGGCTCGGCCTTGATCTGGCCTAAGCCCGACCTGGTCAAAGCCTGACCTGGTCAAGGCCTGGACCGATAAGGCCCGACCTGAAGGCTGAAAGAAGGCCGCTGTTTAAAAGCCAAAACCCGGCCTGGACTGGCCTAATTAAAAGCCTGGCCTGTGGCCTTTTTTCGGCCTGGGCTAAAACCTTAGGATCAAAAATTTTTGCACTTAGCCTTTTTTGTTTAATATTCTTACGGCCTAGCCCAACATGTCAAAATGTTGAAAAAAATATTCAGATTGGACCAGGCCACAACTTGTTGCAAGTGGAGGAGAGTCCATTTTATAAGGAAAGTTTCCTTTAACACTTTTCTCAGTAAACAATATGGGACTTAGATTAATTATTATGTGCAATCTTACATCCAATAAACCACCCACTCCCTGTAATCTCGTCCTTCATCTCTTTCCTGTAATCTTCATCTTATTCAACCTTCATGTTTCCCAAGTGTTCGTCTCAAAAATTGTTCCCCATTAGATACTCCTTGGTAATATCAATCTTGGAAGTTGGAATTGCAAACATGACAATAAATTTTTGGTTGAGTTCTTCTCCAATTTATATTCTAAATCTTTTAAACACAAAACCCTTAAAACCCCTCAGACCCTCTTTCTTCTCCAATTTGCACATAATGTTCGGTGGAGGTGGTGGTGGTGGTGTTTCAATTCTATTGCGCACATTAGTTAAAGCTACTGGTGTACTTTTCGCCTGAATTTTCACTATGGGCGTGGTTTATGCTTCCATTAACGCCAAGTCGTTAATTCTCAAAAGAATAACGTATACAGTGTTGACTTTGTCATATTCCATCCTTATGTTTTGATGATGAAATGTTCAAGTACTAAATTATTTTATGGCATTTCAGGTATTTTGGTGATAAGGAGCTTTAATTGGATATTCAAGAATTTGAAGGAATTTCTCTTTACTAGGAAAACAAATGTAAGATCAATTGCATAATAATTGATTTTTCATTTAAGGGCTCTAAGAAATATTATTGCATTATATCTTGTTATATGTCTTAAATGAAAAAAATGTTTTAAAAAATCCTATGAAAAAGGTTTTCCAAAAATGAGATCAGATTAATCAAATACAAAAAGTGATTTGATATAGTATTTCATTATTTATGTATCACATATATTAGTCCGAATGTCTTAAAGCTTATTGATATTTCTTGGACTGTTGCTACACATGATTTCCTAGAAATTCTGATGAACAGTAGCTAAGTTATTTTTGAGTCGTTACGTGTACGATTTTTTTAGGAGTAATTATTCAACATGTATACTAGCTCTATTTATTGGAAAGGTTATATGTGATACACGTGGATATGAGTTACTAGTTTAGACTAAAATGCCGGCAGTTGTATCTCTTGATGATTTGATATCTACGTTTTTCAAGGAAAAGGAATTATGGTCACATTAAATAGCTTAAGTCTTGGAAATGATAAAGCAGTTGTTTACCATCCTATCTCACGCTACTTAATATTTGAGATATAAAATCAAAGATATTTTTGCTGGATATATATTGACTTTTCTTGTTGTACTTCTTTGATAATCTCTTACCTATTGACTTGAACAAAAAGTGACTTATCTTTATTTAAAACGGTAATATTCTGTTAGCTATAAAAATAAGTATTTTCATATATGGTAAATACAACTCTTACGAAAATATTTCTTGCACTTATTACGGTTATTATTGAGCAAATTGATTTTATCAGTGCAAACTTTGAGAAGCTAAGCAATTAAATATTTGATATTATTTGATTTGGTATTGAAGAAATTAATTGTTTATTTATTGTGTGCTAATTGATCATTGCATATAGTTGAGCCTTTAATTGTTAAATTGATTATTTTTGCATTGATCATAGACCTCTATATTTGTATTGAATTTTTTGTTTAGACTAAGTGTAATCTAAAGGAGTTAATCCTAGTGGATTAGAGAAAAGAGTTACAAACAGGTTTAAGGAAGCAAAGGTGCTTGAAGAGTTCATAGGTGCACAAGGAGTAAGAGAGCTCAAGAGAAATTAATTGTTAATTAATTTTTGTAAGAATCTGCTTTGTAATCTGTGATTGTTTATAAGAAATAAATAAAGTGAGTCTCCAATACTAGTTGGTATTGGACGTGGACTAGGCTATTATTATAGAGGGTAATAGCTGAACCACGTAAAAAATCTTGGTGTTGATTTTATTATTTGCTTTACTTTAAAATCACATAAGATATTTTAATTATCTTAATAATTAAAATTTGAATTCTTATATCATATTAAAGTAATTCTTTAACATCAAGTATTTTATTTAAGTTATAAATTCAACAGGATATTTTCTTAAAATAATCAGTCTCTTAAATAGGCTATATTAATTCAGTAAGCTGATTTTAATCATTATAGTAGCCTGAAATTAATAGTTTAATTTAAAGTTTAAAAATTGGTCATAGATTGCTTCCACACTTATTCAACCCCCCTTCTAAGTGTGCCTAGATAAATTTCATTTGGTATCAAAGCTTGGCTCTACTTATCTTGGTCTTAAAGGTGACTTGTAGGGAATGATTCTGACATGGCACAGTTCGGGAACAACAATCAAGAAGGACAATCAACCAATAGACCTCATTTGCTGTTCGAAACGGAAAATTACAACTTCTGGAAGTTCAGAATGAGGATCTATCTTAAAAGAGATCCTTGGGAATGGTGGGTTATGGAGAACGGACCAGTTATTCCATGAAGAGATGATGGGACACCAAAGACTTTACTAAAAATGGACTCAACCGAAATCTACATGATTCAAAGGCAATGAACACGCTTCTCAGCGGTATGGTACAATCCGATATGGATAAAGTTTCCTCATGCAACACAGCTAAGGAAATTTGGGATACTTTAGTGATAAGTCATGAAGGTACTTCCAAAGTACGAGAAGTTAAACTAAGCATGCTTATGCACGATTATGAAATGTTCAAGCTCAAAAAAGATGAAACCATTAAATTAGCTCAAGCAAGGTTCCTAGTCCTTATAAACTCCTTGAAGTTAATGGACAAGACTATTCCTCAAACTGAGATCAACCGTAAGTTGCTTCGGGCTATGCCCAAAAGGTTTGCTTCTAAAATCACTACTCTTCAAGATTCTGCAACTATTTCTTCCATGGATACTTTAACTTTGTTTGGTGAATTAGAAGAATATGAACATCAGTTAAAGAGATATGATGATGAGGAGGAAACTCCTCGAAGAAAGGTCTTAGCTCTTAATGCAGATAATGAAGATGAGCTTGACGATGACTCGGATGAAGAAATAGCCATGATGTAAAGAAGACTCAAGGGACTACTACAAAGAAAGAATAAAAGAAGAAATACTTTCAATTCAAATAAGTCCAAAGGAAAGCAAACTGAGGAGACGTGCTTCGAGTGTGGACGTCCTGGTCACTTCAAGAAAGATTGTTTTCAATTAAAGAACAAAGGGATGATAAGCTACAAAGACAACAAGAAGAACAAAGCCCTTATGACTTGGAGTGATGAGGAATCCGAAGTAGAGATCGATGCTAAAGATGAGATAGCACAGGTATGCTTCGTGGGAATTGAAGGTGAATCTAATCAGGTATCTTTTAATGAAATGAACTTATTAGAACAAGAAAATAAGAAGTTAAAAGAAAAGAATGCATGCTTAAGAGATTTAGTTAATACTTTAATGAATGAAGTGGATTCACTAATAGATGAAAAGAAAGAAATTGAAAAGGAATCAACTTGTAAAGAAGAAAAGGTTTTGATTACTAAGATTGATTATTTAGATAATTATAACAAAATACTTTTCAATAAGGTAAATTTCTTGAATAATGAAGTCCAAAAATTGACTAATGAGCTAAAAATGAGAGATGTGTGTATTGATGCATTTAGTGATAAATCTTCTTTTAAAACCCTTCCTAATAATGAACTTCAAAAAGAAATAGCTTCATTAAAATTATCTCTTGCTAAATTTGTCCAAGGTGAAGAAAATTTAAATGTCATATTAGGTAAAAAAAGACCTAGTTTTGAAAGACAAGGAATTGGTTATGATCCTATGCATAAAAAGAGTAATATTGCTAAAATCAAAGTCACGGTTTAATTTAAATTATTGCTCTCCTTTCACAACTTGTAAATATTTTGGTATTAAAGGTCATTTAGATATAAATTATTTTAAGAAACGAAATAAGGTTAAACAAGTATGGATTAAAAAGAATGATTTACTTGCTACTAACATAAGTGAACCCAAAAAGATATGGGTACCAAAAGGATAAATTATTCTTTCTTGACAGGTATGTTTAAAGGCAAGAGTTCCATCACAAAAATGGATTCTTGATAGCGGATGTTCTCGGCACATGACATGTGATAAATTAAAATTCGTAGAACTAAATATCAAGAAAAAGAATGGAACGGTCACGTTTGGAGACAACAAAACCTGCGAGATAATTGGAAAAGGTAAAATTGGTAATGACAAGGTAAGTATAAATAATGTACACCTTGTTAATGGTCTTGAATTCAATTTAATCAGTATTAGCCAATTAATGGATAATGGCCATTAAGTTAACTTTGAAAAAGATAAATACACAATATTTCACGGTACTAACAATACTACTCTAGTTGCACAAAGAGAAGGAAATATATATACTCTTGATTTTGAGCAACAGGATGAAGAACTATGCCTTACATCCGTACAAGATGAAGCTTATTTATGGCATAAAAGAATGGGACATGTTCACATGGACTTAATCAAGAAACTTTCCTCAAAGAATCTCGTCAAAGGATTTCTAAGAATCAGGTTTGAAAAGAAAGGAATATGTATTCCTTACTAATTGGGAAAACAAGTAAGAACTTCTTTTTCAGCAAAGAATATGGTATCAACCTCTTCTCCTTTGGAACTACTTCATCATGATTTATTTAGACCAGAAAGACATTGTGACACCCCCAAAATAGGTATACATCACCCATCTTGAGTCACCAAATACATGGTACAAAATTTAAATACAACTTAATTATACAACAGTCGTGTAAAATACGACAAAACATAATCTAAGAGTTTTAATAAGAATATTGTCATCTAGACAATATCCAAACTCAATGGAGTACTCATTACATTTACTGTCACACTATTTAATGAATAGTGAGGACTACTAATGCTATCATCTGACCGATCACTCCGCTCCCCCAACTAGTCACAGCTACGTTCTCATTTCCTCAAGAGAACGGTGAATAAAAGGTGAGCTCAACTAGCCCAAAGAAGAAATATTATGACTAAGATAATGCGAGAATAAATTATAATTAGTCTTCAACAATGTTAAACCGATAAAATACAATAGACATCAAGTTTAAGCTGCGGTGAATAAGCAATCCATTAGAAGAGTCAAGTAGAGCATGATATCTACTATAAATACATGATTTAAAATGTTTTCATCAATTTTTATCATTGAGACTCGACTTAATAAATAAACCACATCATCGAGTCATCCCGCACTACTGGGCAAGGATATTCATTAAATCATCAATGGTCGCGACTATACCGAATAATCCTGGTCATAATAAATACCAAAAGCGCCCATCAATGCACTTCAAAGCCATCGAGGACTTTCACAACATCATTCGCCACAATACGGTTATGATTATACCGAATAATCCCTAGTCATAATCATACCAAGTCCATCTATGCACGTAAGCCAAAGATGACTTTCATCATAATATAAGCATGAAGATGATGACAATGATATAAGCATTAATCAAACGAAAATAAGGATAAATATTAAAGACTTTAAATTTATCCAAATATTATCAATCACTTAATAAACTTATAATCTAATATTATTAATATTATAAAAATATTTTAATCACTTCTTAAACTTATAAACAATTTATTTCAATTGTTCACACTTTACCAAATAATGTATTTAATCATTCAAAAATGCCATACTCATAAGATTTCATCACCAATGATCAAATCCCTCATCAAAAATCTGCATATACCCTATATAGGATTCCCAAGCCATAAAATCTTATTTTTCAATTTTGTTACTTCACATAACATATTTAATTCATTTACTCATAACTAGTTCATTTTTATGAAAAATACCAAATCAGTCCCAAAAATATTTCTTTTTTGGGATTTAGCAGAATATAGTCCCATATTGAACATATATTTTTCTCGAAATTTTTAAAATTTATTTACTATTTTTTATATGGCCAAAACTGCCGGATATTTAGACATTTATCATAAATTATACTTTTGCCCAAAAATTCCAAAATTTATAGGGTATACACCTGTTATATACATGTACTTCTAATAAAAATTTCACCAATTTTGGAGTTAACCACAAGGAGTTATAAGGGTTTACTTTTAAAATAGTTTTTTCTCATAAAATCCATAACTCTTAATCTATACATCCAAAAATTGCCATCTTTGGACACAATATAGAAAACTCATCAAATTATCATTTCAAATTTTTCCAAAATTTTTGAGGGTCAGAAAAATTACGAAACTGCAAATGGATTTCACCCGCCATGCGGTAATCCACATAAACAGATCATTTCCAAAATTTAATAAGGAATGAATACAAAGGATCATTCACAATGCACGCGGTAATCCACATAGACATGTTATTCCAACAGAATAATAAAGAATGGAATAATGTAAGAATTCACCATGCATGCGATAGACCGCATGCATGTGTTATTCCCAATGTAATAATAAAGAATGGAACCCGTGTAAATGCGTAATCCGCATGCATGACGGGATATTCCAAATGTAATAATAAAGAATTGAACCGGTCATGCGTAATCCGCATGCATGAGGATGTTCCAAATGAATAATAAAGAATGGAACCGTGTCATGCGTAATCCGCATGCAGATAAGATGTTCCAATAGAATAATAAAGAATGGAACTGGTTAAATGTAAGTCGCATGCATGAGACCACGATGTTCCAAATGTAATAATAAAGAATGGAACTGGGTTATGCGTAATCCGCATGAGATAGGATGTTTCAACAAAATAATAAAGAATGGAATAACAAAGAATTCACCATGCATGCGATAGACCGCATAGATAAAGTTATTCCAATGAATAATAAAGAATGGAACCGGTCTAGCGTAATATACAGATAGGATATTCCAATGTAATAATAAAGAATGGAATAACAAAGAATTCACCATGCATGTGATGACCCAGATGTAGAAAGTTATTCCAATGAATAATAAAGAATGGAATAAGCAGAAGAATTTCACCATGTATGCGGTACTTCAGCGACAGACAGTATTCCAACATAATAATAAAGAATGGAATAACAACTCTTACAGTATTGAAAGAAAATAATTCTCTTCATGAATACTGAAAGAATAATACCCCTTACCTTAGAAGAAAGCTGGATATTGGAATAGTGAGGTAGCGAGACTTTCTTCTTCTTTCTCTCTATAATTTCTCTCTATAATAATTGCTCTAAAGCTTTCTTGAATTGGTGAGAAATAAAGGAAGAATGAGCTTCTATTTATAGGAAAATATAGATTCGATAATTGCACGTTTTGGGGCTCGAAATATTACAAAGACAATACCTCCAACTTTTCTTTCATTTTAATTTAGTCCTGCAAGTATTATCAAACTTGCACCACCTCCCCTAATAGTAAATAATGTGAATCAATAGTTCAATCATGTGAATCAATAGTTATAATCATGTGAAAATACGAATTACAGTATAGTACCTCCATCTATACCTCCATTTTTAACTTAGTTATGCAAGTATTATCAATCTTGCACCAATTTCCCTAATAGTACAAGAATGTGAATCAATAGTACACATATGTGAATAAATAGTTATAATCATGTGAATTAATAGTAATTAATTGCTCATTTATCCGATTAATTACCCAATTTATCAATACAACCCCCAGACATCAATTATCATCGGAATAGATGTCGATTTCCACTAACACTAATAATTCCACATAATGGAATTATTAATTTCATCTTTAATCAACACGAACTTATTCATCATTAATATTATAACTCAAAATATTTAATGAAATGTGTCGTTCGAGGAAAGAGGGGCTTTTCGATAAGGATTTCTCCTTATTATTGCGCAAGCGCAATTAGATGACCAAACCTCTCCTTGATGTAACTTCTAGACATTGTAAATATTGCAATTTAATAATATGAAAAACTTTGTCGTCTCAATTATTGATTTAATAATATATAAAATATTATGCGGATGATATTGTGACAATAATCGAATCAATAATATGAGAGATATGATGCAAACAATTATCGTAGCAATAATTGAGTATAAATCGAGTGACTTCTTACGTAAGCATCAATAATCAATATCGTGTACTACTATGCAACCACGCCAGTATCTTTACTTTTACTACTAGGGTAGTTCAACGGCTTTAACGGTTACACTTTCGTCACAGTTATTTTATAAAATGATAATTTCATCATTTTCTAACTAGGACAATACTTCTGTTGTGGGGTCAACCAATGATTGTGCCGTCGTACGGATATTCCCCGACCAAACGAATATTTTATAACAACTTGCATACTTTACAAAATTTATAAATATTATACACAACTATAACATTATATGAAATCCACACCATAATATTCAAAAATATATTTCGAGAAAATTATTCTTTATTCATAAAAGTTGGGGTCTTATAGACAATCTAGCATTAATGGTAAATTTTATGCTTTTGTAATAGTTGATGATTTTTCAAGATACACATGGGTATTATTTTTGAGAACTAAGGATGAAGCATTTAAAGAGTTTGAAAAATTAATAAGGAATCTTTAAACTAAGTATAGCTACAAACTCATTAGAATTAAAAGTGATCATGGTACTGAATTTCAAAAAGATTTTATAACCTTTTGTGATCAAAGGGGTATTAGCCATGAATTTTCAGCCCCAAGGACTCCTCAACAAAACGGGGTGGTGGAAAGGAAGAATAGGACTCTACAAGAGACCGCAAGAACTCTACTGCAAGAAAGTAAGCTTCCAAAGAAATTTTGGGCCGAAGCAGTAAGTACATCATGTTATGTTTTAAATAGAGTACTCATTCGTCCTATTATTTTGAAAACACCTTATGAGCTTCTAAATAATAAAATTCCAAACATAAGTTATTTCAAAGCATTTGGTTCTAAATGTTTCATCTTAAATACAAGTGATAATTTGGGAAAATTTGATGCTAAGTCATATGAAGGAATTTTCATTGGTTATTCTAAAAATAGTAAGGCTTATCGTATTTTCAATATTAGAAAGTCATGTGTTGAAGAATCTGTTCATATCACTTTCAATGAGACTAACAATGATGTTCCAAGAGAAAGTGAAGATAATGCAGGAAATTTAGAGACAATGTAATTCCAAAGAAATCGAAAAGAACATAACGGAGACTAAATGAAGCGAAGCCAGAAACTGAAATGGACAACCAGCAGGAACGTGAACCTGAAAATTTGCAGGATACTGAAGATGAGTCTCATGATCAAGAGGAAGTTTTACATAATATTCAAATGCCAAAAATAGCTAGATTTCTCAAGAATCATCCTCCAGAGAATATCATTGGAGATATCAACAAAAGTGTAACCACTCGAAGAGGTTTACAAAATTATTGTGCATTCTCTGCATTTTTATCACAGGTTGAGCCAAAGAATGCAAAGGATGCAGTCCTTGATGAAAATTGGTTATTGGCAATGCAAGAAGAACTTCAACAATTTGAGAGATGCCAAGTATGGGAACTTATACCTCCTCCAAAAGATGCTTCCATCATTGGTACGAAATGGGTATTCAAAAACAAGCTTGATGAGCACGGAACAATCACTCATAACAAAGCAAGGCTAGTAGCCCAAGGGTATAACCAACAAGAGGGAATCGACTATGAAGAAACCTATGCACCTGTGGCTAGGTTAGAATCAATCCGAATTTTGTTAGCATTTGCATGCTACAAAAAGTTTAAGCTGTATCAAATGGACGTAAAGAGTGCTTTCCTTAACGGATACATTAATGCAGAGGTCTATGTGAAACAACCTCCTAGATTCGAGCATGAAAAGTATCCTAATCATGTCTACAAATTAAAGAAAGCTCTTTATGGCTTGAAACAAGCTCCAAGAGCGTGGTACGAAATGTTAAGTAAGTATCTCTTGTCAAATGGATTTATTAGAGGTAAAATAGATTCTACATTATTTATTAAGCATAAAAATATAGATATCATTATTATTCAAATATATATAGATGATATAATTTTTGGTGCTACTAATGATCATCTTTGTGAGTGGTTTTCTAAGTGCATGCACAAAGAATTTGATATGAGCTTAATAGGTGAACTCAACTACTTTTTGGGACTTCAAATCAAGCAAATGAAAGACGAAATTTACATCCATCAAACCAAATACACAAAAGAATTACTCAAGCGATTTGGCTTTGAAGGATCTAACTCAAAAGGTACACCTATGAGCACATCAATAAAGCTCACCACTGATGACAAAGGTATTGATGTTGATATAACAAAATATCAAGGTATGATTGGTTGCTTTTTATACTTAACTTCCTCTAGACCCGATATAATGTATAGTGTTTGTCTATGTGCAAGATTTCAGGCAAAACCCAAAGAATCACACTTAAATGTTGTTAAAAGAATTTTGAAATATTTAAGTGGTACTATTAATTTAGGGTTATTTTATCCAATTTCCAATCACTTTGAACTAATAGGTTATTCAGATGCTGACTATGCAGGATGTCAAATAGATAGAAAAAGTACGAGTGGTGCTTGTACTTTCTTGGGACAGAGTCTCGTATCATGGCATAGTAAAAAGAAAACCTCAATGGCTCTTTCAACTACTTAGGGTGAATACCTAGCTGCAGGAAGTTGCTGTTCTCGGATACTATGGATGCAACAGACTCTATGTGATTTTGATATATTATGTGATTGTGTGCCTATTTATTGCGATAATTCTAGTGCTATAGATATATCTAAAAATCCTGTGTTACATTCACGAACAAAGCACATAGAAGTTAGACATCATTTTTTAAGAAATAATGTGTCAAAAGGATTAATTAAATTGATTTTTATTCCAACTGAAAATCAAATTGCAGATATATTTACTAAACCATTAAGTGAAGATTGATTTTGCATGCTAGGAAGAGAACTTGGGACGTGTCTCGCATAATTTAATTTCAAATATGTGCTATTTTTATTCTAGCTTGCATGAATATCTCATAAATTAAGGATAATTATGAATTTGAATTTACGGCTTTTCATTTAAAGTCTTTTACTCATGCACGTCATATATGTCATAAGTTATTTTGAAAACCGAAAAGACTGGACAACAGAAGGGTTTTCTAGGGAGCCGTGTGCGTACTTGCATATCTTATAATGGTTTTTGAAAGTTGAAAAGCCAAGTCGGCTGGGGGTCTCGGGAGACGTAAGTGTGCAGGAGACTAGGAGAGTCTTTTATATATCTTTCTATCTAATTTCCTTCCATTCTCCTAAAACTCTTCTGTATCTGTTTCTCTCCATTCTCTTTGTTTCTCTAATCTTACCTTGGTATCATGAGAACTTGTACGCATAAGAGGTTGTTGATCGATTCTGATGACGATCAGACGACGGTTCCACCTCCATCAATAGCAGGACCTTCACGCAGGCAACGAAAAATGAAGAAAGTTGTATTTGAGGAAACAGAATACGTGGACTTTTCGTCTTCTGACGAGTCAACTTTCAGTCCATCTTTGCCAAAATCAACAGGACCCTCTCAGAGACGTCAACCGTCATCCTTTAAGCCAGAGGTTACACCTCCACCAGTTTCGGTAACACCTAATCTTTTCTCTGATCTTCCTGATAATTTCTTTCGCAGTAATGCGTATGAGGTGCGGTTTAAAAATGTTATTTTTCCAAAATAGTTGGTTTATGAAAAATCTGTGGATCAAATCTGTTTTCAAGAGTCTCCTTTGAAAGTTTTGTTTGAGTCTTGTGGTATCTCGTCCATGCTCTTTCCTCCTTCTATTGCTTATCCCAGATTATTTCAATAATTCTATACTAATCTGGAATGTCATGGGGAGTTTTATACTTCATTTGTTAAAGGAAAATCTCTGTATTTCACTGTCATGGATTTTGGTAGCATTTTAAACATTCCATTCACTGGTGATTGTCCATTTACTCGAAAAGGGGTTGTCCATTCTCCTTTTTCCCCTTAGGAACAATTACAAATTGTAATGGATAATCCTATGTTGAGTGATGTTTTTACTCCCAAAACTGTAGATGTCTCTCCCCTTGCTTGTGTGATTCATCATCTTGTTAGGTTTAATCTTTTTCCTCGTTTAAGTGGTAGTGATGATTTTACTTATTAGGATTTGATCATTGTTGCCATGATTTTAAAAGGTCTGTCTTTTAATTTAACCCAAATGCTGCTCCATCAAATGACAAACTGTCTGCAAAAAACAAAAACTTGTTTGTCGTATAGTGCTAGTCTCACCACTTTCTTCAGTCACTTCAAGATTTCTTTTGAAAATGAACTTTTTGTTGTTGTGAATGATTCACTCAGTGTCAATACTTTAAAGTTGTCTCGTATCAATTTGGTTAATGGTCAATTTGTTCGTGTTACTTCTAAGAATCCAGTTCCATCAATCTCGATTCCATCTTCTCCTGTTCAGTCCTCTATTCAATCTTCTTTTGAAATCATTGATATGTTGAAACTGGTGCTTAGTAATCAAGAAAAAATACAGGCTGAAATGTTTGGCCTTATCACCCGTATGAAAATGTTGGAAAAAGGAAAATTACCTTTGAGTGCCCCTAAAATTAACAAACTGTACAATAATATAAAAGATGAATTTATTGACTTACAGGAAGGCTTTGAACTACAAACTACTGCTTTGGCAGAGGTTATGCAGAGAAGGCTTAATCGAAATTCCTGTCAGTTGAGTCAAGAGCTTAAGTTTGTTAGTAATCAAATCGGGGAGTTGGCTGAGTTCATTTCTACTCGTTTCAATGATGTGGGATCTAAACTCCATATGTAGCGTAAGCATTCAACTGTTCCGGAGTGGGTGCATTGCAACTGGTTGGCCGAGTATCAAGGTGAATTTCTTGATGTACCTCTACCCCCTGCCACTGTCATTCCCAGGCCTCCCCAATTTTCTGTTGATATGAGCATTGCTGAAAAGGTTCATCGTGCCAATCACCGACCCTATTTCACACAACGGGCCGCTCGCCGCGCAGTTGTGGTAGATCTCGAAGAATGACCTGCTCTCCTTTTTGTTTGATAACAAAGGGGGAGAGCTTTTATGATTTCTTTTCTTTTTGGATATTTATATGGACGGATTTTAAAAATGTTGTTGGTTTGGTGTGCATCACCAAAAGACTTATGTTTAATTTGGGATTTAAATTTTGTTATTTGATATATTTAGCAGTAACTATTTTGATATTTGATGATCTAACGATTACTACAGGTAACAAAATCGAATTTCAATTTTCAGTACCCTGAAATGGTATTGTTGCATAGTTTCAGGGGGAGCTAATTATGTTATGCATATATTCAGGGGGAGTTTATGAGAGTGAAACAATTTTGGGTTGTCATCATCAAAAAGGGGGAGAATGTTGACTTTGTCATATTCCATCCTTATGTTTTGATGATGAAATGTTCAAGTACTAAATTGTTTTATGACATTTCAGGTATTTTGGTGATAAGGAGCTTTGATTGGATATTCAAGAATTTGAAGAAATTTCTCTTTACTAGGAAAATAAATGTAAGATCAATTGCATAATAATTGATTTTTCATTCAAAGGCTCTAGGACATATTATTGCATTATATTTTGTTATATGTCTTAAATGAAAAAAATGTTTTAAAAAATCCTATGAAAAAGGTTTTCCAAAAATGAGATCAGATTAATCAAATACAAAAAGTGATTTGATATAGTATTTCATTATTTATGTATCACATATATTAGTCCGAATGTCTTAAAGCTTATTGATATTTCTTGGACTGTTGCTACACATGATTTCCTAGAAATTCTGATGAACAGTAGCTAAGTTGTTTATGAGTTGTTACGTGTACGATTTTTTTAGGAGTAATTATTCAACATGTATACTAGCTCTATTTATTGGAAAGGTTATATGTGATACACGTGGATATGAGTTACTAGTTTAGACTAAAATGCCTGCAGTTGTATCTCTTGATGATTTGATATCTACGTTTTTCAAGGAAAAGGAATTATGGTCACATTAAATAGCTTGAGTCTTGGAAATGATAAAGCAGTTGTTTACCATCCTATCTCACGCTACTTAATATTTGAGATATAAAATCAAAGATATTTTTGCTGGATATATATTGACTCTTTACCGTTGTACTCTTTGATAATCTCTTACCTATTGACTTGAACAAACAGTGACTTATCTTTATTTAAAACGTTAATATTCTGTTAGCTATAAAAATAAGTATTTTCATATATGGTAAATACAACTCTTACGAAAATATTTCTTGCACTTATTACGGTTATTATTGAGCAAATTGATTTTATCAGTGCAAACTTTGAGAAGCTAAGCAATTAAATATTTGATATTATTTGAGCTGGTATTCGGTAAGAAATTAATTGTTTATTTATTGTGTGCTAATTGATCATTGCATATAGTTGAGCCTTTAATTGTTAAATTGATTATTTTTGCATTGATCATAGACCTCTATATTTGTATTGAATTTTTTGTTTAGACTAAGTGTAGTCTAAAGGTGTTAATCCTAGTGGATTAGAGAAAAGAGTTATAAACAGGTTCAAGGAAGTAAAGGTGCTTGAAGAGTGCATAGGTGCACAAGGAGCAAGAGAGCTCAAGAGGAATTAATTGTTAATTAATTTTTGTAAGAATCTGCTTTGTAATCTGTGATTGTTTATAAGAAATAAATAAAGTGAGTCTCCAATACTAGTTGGTATTGGACGTGGACTAGGCTATTATTATAGAGGGTAATAGTTGAACCACGTAAAAAATCTTGGTGTTGATTTTATTATTTGCTTTACTTTAAAATCACATAAGATATTTTAATTATCTTAATAATTAAAATTTGAATTCTTATATCATATTAAGGTAATTCTTTAACATCAAGTATTTTATTTAAGATATAAATTCAGTAGGATATTTTCTTAAAATAATCAGTCTCTTAAATAGGCTATATTAATTCAGTAAGTTGATTTTAATCATTATAGTAGCCTGAAATTAATTGTTTAATTTAAAGTTTAAAAATTGGTCATAGATTGCTTCCACACTTATTTAACCCTCCTTCTAAGTGTGCCTAGATAAATTTCATACAGATATAGTGGTGTTAATTTATTTTGTTCGAGATTGAGTTGGGATTTGTAAAGCAATTCTTTTTCTTTTTCTTTTTATAATTTCAATGGGTTTGCAAAGGAATAAAAAGGATTGTTCTTAATGCAAATATATGTGTCTATATGTTTATTACCATTGAAGATATTTTTGGTTGCCATGACTGCATTGAACTAGTTATCAGAAATTAGTGGGCTTGTCTTAGTAATGGTGAAATTAACTTGAGAAAAATTTCAATGTTCTATCAATTTTTTGCAGACAATGGATGTGCAAACTATTCAGTATTTTTGAGTGTAGGGTGTTTGATGACATATTTGTGTGGCTTTGATTGGAGCTTCGGAAGCAAAGAGAAAATGAAATAAGATACATATGATTCCAAGAAAATGTGAACAAAAATAAGAACGCATTTATAGTTCAGTGGGAAAGTATATCGCAGAGTTCCATGAATGGCCATAAGCTTCAAGTTTATCTATTTTCACTTTTAAAGTCCCATATTGTCTACCAATGTTAATTTGTCCTACCTTTGTTTTATAAATAGAGATTTGAGTTCAAAGCAAAATCTTTCAACTAAACAATTAAAGCATTAACGGGTTGGGCCCGACCTGGCATGGCCAGCAGGCTTTAGCAGACCAAAGTTTTAAGTCAATAATCCAGCCTGGCCTGACCTTTTTATTTTTGGTCCTGGTCTGGCCTGGTCAATGGTCAAAGCTTGGCAGGTTTAGACCGGGTCAGGCCAGGTGGCCTGTTTGTTCATGCCTAAGTGGGAGTGTCAAAAATATATTTATCAATACAGTAAAACCCCTATTTAGGAATACTCTATATAAGAATAACCTCTATAATATTATAAAAAAATTTGGTCCAAATTTGGTCCAGTTATAAATAGGAATAACCTCTAAATTGTAATATGTTATATACTTTTGAAGTCCCGTATTAAGAAACTATACCGCTATATAGTAATAATTTCGTATGTATATATATATATATATATATATATATATATGTGTGTGTGTGTGTGTGTGTATGTGTGTGTGACGCCCCTAAAATAGGTATACATCACCCATAATCCATACAAAGGACATGACTAAGAATTCATAATCACCACAAAATGATCCAAATATTCATTGAATACTCGGTTCATCATATCCATAAAGGCAGCAGGAGCATTAGTCAATCCAAAGGACATGACTAGGAATTCATAATGCCCATACCGAGTTCTGAAAGCCGTCTTTGGAATGTTATCGGTTTTAATCTTTAACTGATGATATCCTGAACGAAGATCGATCTTTGAAAAGAATTTGGCGCCTTGCAACTGGTCAAACAGGTCATCAATACGTGGCAATGGGTACCTATTTTTGATGGTGACATGATTCAACTCCCGATAATCAATATAAAGTCGCATACTCCCATCTTTCTTCTTCACAAATAGAATAGGAGCACCCTAAGGAGACGTACTAGGACGAATAAAACCGATGTCTAACAATTCTTGCAGTTGGGTCTTTAACTCCTGAAGTTTAATAGGAGCCATTCGATATGGGGCTTTGGAAATGGGTTTTGTACCGGGTTTAAGGTCGATACAAAATTCAATTTCACGCCTGGGTAGGCGGGGAAGTTCTTTAGGGAATACGTCGGAAATTTATTAACAATAGAAATATCATTCAAAACCGGCGTATTTTGTTTAAATCCGTGATATGAGCTAAGAAAGCTTGACATCCATTTTTCAATAAGCGAATAGCTTTATGACTTGAGATGAGCGATGTTGATTGATTTTAATGGTTTGGTTGCTTAAATTCGCATAATAGGTTGGTTAGGAATATGAAAGCTAACAACCTTATGAAAATAATCAATTTTTGCATGATAAGTAGTTAACCAATCATTCCCTAGAATTACGTCAAATGCAACTATTTTCAATGAAATAAGATCGACAGGTAATGTGAGGGTACCGATTTAAACCAAACAAGACTTATAAACAGTGGATGTAATGAAGGTTTCTCCAACGGAGTTTCAACAGATAAGTCAAAGTCTAATTTCTCCAGAGTCAAATTTAAACATTGAGCGCAAGTAGGAGAAATAAAAGAATGGGTAGAACCGGTATCAAATAAGGTATAGACTTCGCTAGAGTTTATGATAAGCTTACCCGTGATGACCTCGTTCGAGTTCCTTGCTTTCTGGGAGGTTACGACAAACGCTCTCCCTTGAACTACTGGTTTTGACTTTTCTGGAACGGCCTTTGGTGCCTCCATCCCAGCTAGACTTGGCTTCCCTGAATGACAAAATTGAGCTAGGTGACCTTCTCTTCCACAATTTTAACATGTTTTGGACTGCTGCGCACAGTTTGGACTGATGTGTCCCTCCCCTTCGCATTTGAAGCATATGATAGGTGGTCGTTCTCCTTCCTTAACAACTTGGTCTTTGGTGGCCGACGTCTTTCCATCATTGTTGAATCTCATCTTCTTGAAATGTCCACTTTTATTGTCTTGGCCATGATTACCACCGAAGTGGTTACCATTTCTGGCATGTTGATTCCCTCCAAGTTTGTTGTCACCGCTTCGATGACTGCTACCACTCGTATTATCATTTTGCCGATGGCTCTCTTTTGGTTGGGTTGACTCATTGTCGCGCTCCAATAACTGAGCCCTATTTATAACATCTGAATACAAGCAAAGTTTGTGAGAGATAAGGTATTGATGTATCTCGGGTTTCAAACCTCTTAGAAACATCCGCGTCATTCTCTCCTCATTATCAGTTAAGTGGGACGTAAACCTGGATAACTCGGCAAACTTGGCTTCGTACTGCGACACGGTCATGTTGTTTTGCTCCAGTTTAATGAACTCTACCTCTTTTATGTGACAAATACTTTCGGGAAAGTATTTGTCGTTGAACATTTCTTGGAACTTCTCCCAAGACATCTTTAGTGCGGCAGGTTGAGTATGCTTTACAGATTCCCACTAGTAATCTGCCTCTGCTCGCAACATGAAGGTGGCAAAGGGAAGCTTTTGCTCCTCGGAACATCCCAAGGCATCAAATATCTTGCTGATCTACTTTATCCACGTCTCCGCCTTAAGTGGTTTTGGCTCTCCAAAAAACTTCGGTAGTCCCAGCTCCTTGAACTGTTTAGCGATGACTATCCGAGAGTTGCCAGTGTTTCCACCTGCATTTTGGACAGGAGCCGCTCTCGTCTGATGTTGCATGAATTGCATAAAGCCTCTGAACATTTCATCGTTCATCATTTGATCGGTGTTGTTGTTTACCTTAGGATTATTGTCTTCCTGTTGCACATTATCCTGGGTATTGATCTGTGGTGACTTAATGGTCTCCTGTGCTCCATTGTTATTCTCAATATTCTCGGATGTCATTTTCAAATACTACCACAAAACAAGGGTTAATTGACATGTCACATATTATCCCTATACACTGAGCGACCAATTAAATACTAAATAAACTTAGGTAGGCCATACTAGCGAAGGAATTCCCCGTCTCTCCCCTCCTAGTTCTTGTCTCACATCTTAGCCAGGGATCATATCCCTAAGCTTTGATACCAACTGTGACGCCCCCAAAATAGGTATACATCACCCATCTTGAGTCGCCAAATATATGGTACAAAATTCAAATACAACTGTCGTGTAAAATACGACAAAACATAAACTGAGAATTCTAATACGAATATTGTCTTCTAGACAGTATTCAAACGTAAATGGTGTCCTCAAAACATTTATTATCACACTATTTCATAGAATAATGAGGACTATTAATGCTATCATCTGGACCGTCACTCCGTTCCCCGACTAGTCCCAGCTATAATCTCATTTCCTGAAGAGAACAATAAAAGTAAAGGGTGTGCTCAACTAGCCCAGTAAGAAATATTATGACTAAGATAATGCAGAACAATTTATCGTTAGCCTTCAACATTGTTAAACTGATAAAATATAACAAACATCAAGTTTAACTGCAGCGAAACAAGTAATCCATTAGAAGAGTCAAGTAGAGCATAAAATCTACTATTTTCTATGATTTAAAAGGTTTTTCATCACTTTTATCGCTGAGACTCATCTCAATAAATAATCCACATCATCGAATCACCCCTGCACTACGGCCAAGGATATTCTTTAGTATCACGACCACAAATTATCTATGCACTACGGGCCAAGGATATTCGTGTATTCATTAATGGTTATGATCATGCCAACAACTGTCCATCAATGCACTACAGGTCAATGAGGACTTTTACCACATCATTTGTAACATTACGGTCATGATTATACCGAATAATCCCTGGTCATAATCATACCAAGTCCATCCCATACTACTACAGGCCACAGATGACTTTTAACATAATATAAACATGAGGATGATGACAATGATATAAGAATTCAATAAAACAAGTTCAAGGATAAATTTTTAAAGATTTATAATTTAATTTATCCAGAAATCAATAACGTCCAAATTGTCAACATGATACTGCTTTGTGGAGTAAAATTCAAGAATAATATTGTACCCAAAATAATTTGGACAGAAAATTAATCAATTTTTATCATGAATAGTATCCCGGGTGAATAGTACTCGAGTGAATAGTACCCCGTGAATAGTACTTCGAGAATAGTAACCCCGTAAATAGTACTCCGACATGAAAAAGTTAAAACTTATCAAGAATGCTCAGAATAATATTTTAATGAAAAGATACTGGATGAAGCGAAAATATCAAGGATATTATACTAATTTCATGGAGTTTAGAAGCCAAAACTGTAACAAAAAGAGTATAGAATTCGAAATCTGAAATGAAATAATATTACTTACATACTACGGAGTATGGAAGAAAATATTATTTCAAGCGAATATTGAACAAAAGAAGAGTATTCCAACTGGTAAAGCGGGAATATTCTTGAAGAAAACTTATACTGTTTTCTACGCTCAAAGCTTTCTAAAACTCGAAAGAAATACGCTCTATATTATAGAAGAAGAATTATCTGATTCTGGTGTGATTTTCAATTCTAACTAAGCATCCTATTTATAGAAGAATGGAAGGATACTATTTAAAAAATTTATAACAGATCAACAGTTCGAAAATTTCACGGGCCAAAAAAAAATCGAATTCAAAGACGTCTGATTTTTAAATAATAATATAATAATCAAATAAAACAAAACTTTATAATATATATATATATATATATCAATTCCCTCATATACACGTTTTCCCTTCCCCCATTTCCCGTGCAAAATATATGCATATATATATAAATATATAATATATATATATATATATATATATATAAAGGAAATCATCCAGTGGCAAGCGTTTGCTCGAAACCTTCATTAAATGAAACAAGTTTACATCAGATTGATCCATACATTTAAAAAGGTGAGATTGGTTAAATTTTTCTGCCTATAGCTCTGGTTTGTGTGGCGATCTATCACCAAATATATAGCTAAGTCTTGAAGGCGCCCCTCAAAATTTGACCACCCTCTAGTATGAGCACAGCAGCGGCAGTGACATTACTTTGGAAAGATCATCACTAATGTAGCGACGGTACACATTCAACTTTAGAGCCTTGATGAGACTCCGATATTTGTATGTTTAATAAGCTTATCAAATTAAAATTTATTAAATGCGTTTGATAAGTATTATTATATATGTATCCGGAGAAAATAACATATTAATATTACAATTATTATTGTAAAAATATTAAACATATTAATATTTTAATATTATGTAATAATATTAATTAATATTATTATTAATTTAATATTATGTAATAATAATAATAAAAATATTAATATTAATATTAATATTACTTTGGAAAGCGTAGTAGCGGCACCATTTCTTACAATTTCTTAGTTGTAATATTAATATTAATATTAAATTAATAATAATATTAATTAATATTATTACATAATATTAAATTAATATTACATAATTAATTTAATATTATGTAATAATAATAATAAAAATATTAATATGTTTAATATTTTTACAATAATAATTGTAATATTAATATGTTATTTTCTCCAGATACATATATAATAATACTCATCAAACGTACTAATAGCTTAATGTGTACTGTCGCTACATTAGTGCTGATCTTTCCAAAGTAATGTCAATTGCCGCTACAGGCTCATACGGTAGGGTGGTCAAATTTTAGAGGGCGATTTAAGAACTTAGCTATATATTTGGGAATGTGGATCTTCACATGTCAAGCAGAAAGTAGAGAGAAAATTTGACCAATCTCAAATTTTTTAAATATATGGATCAACGGATGTAAACTTGTTTCTTTGAATAAGTCTTCGAGCAAACGTCACATCTTATGATGATTTTCCATATATAAAAAAAGACATATATATATATATATATATATATATATATATATATATATACATTTCATGCCTTATACGGCAATCCAACTCCCTTCTGTGACATCCTCCCATTTCTTCCACACGTGGGCCCCACATGTGGCCCCCACTTTCATTATATTAAATAATTTTCTACCGATTATTTTGAAAAATGGGTAAATGGGGGTCCATAAAATAAGCAAAATTTAATCAAATACTTCATAAAAATTCTCTCAATATTTTTAACAATATTTATCATCATTATTATAATTCGCAATATTTAACAACCAGGTCGTTCCCAAGAAAGAGGGGGCTTTCCGATAAGAATTTCTCCTTATTGACACGCAATTAGCTGACCAAACCTCTCCTTGACAGAACTTCTAGACATTGTCAATATTGTAAATAATAATATAAATAACTTTTTCGTCTCAATTATTGATTTAATAATATAAAATATTATGCAAATGATACTGTGACAATAATTGAATCAATAATATGAGGGATATGATGCAACAATTACTATATCAATAATTGAGTATAACTGAGTGACTTCTCACGTAAGCATCAATTATCAATACCGTGTGCTACTATGCAACCACGCGTATTACTGTACTTTTAACACCGGGTATTTCAACAGTTAACGGTAAAACTTTTGCCGTTATTTTTATAAAAAGATATTTTTGTCGTTTTCTCAATCCAAACAATAATTTCGTTAGGGGTCCACTAATGATTGTCTTAGTCGCATTGAATATTCCCCTGTTAAAAGCGAATATTCCCGACCAATCGAATATAATATAACAACTTGCGTCTTTTTGTAAAATTTATAAATATTACCCACAACTATAACATTATATTAAATTCACTCCATAAATATTACCCATAATATATATATATATATATATATATATATATATATATGAGAGACAATATTAATTTTAAAAATTACATTTTCTATAAAAGACTACATTTCCTATAAAAACTACTACATTTTATAAAAAGGACTATATTTTTCTATAAAAGACTACTTTCCTATAAAAGACTACTTTCCTATAAAATATCACATTTTCCTATAAAAGACTACATTTTCCTATAAAAGACTACATTTTCCTAGTTTGAAAATCTAAATAATTTATGTTTTCTTTAATTTTTGTTATAAAATCTATATTTTTGTTAAAGTGGATATTTTTGGGTGTTCAAAAAATATTTTGTACTAATACCTCTATTTAGTAATAACCTCTCAATTAGAATACAAATAGTTTGGTCCCAAATCTATTCTTAAATTGAGGTTTTATTTTATTTATTCATTTTACAGCTTTAGTTGTGGGAACATCTTCCAATGAGAAAAAAACTCTTTCTATTTTCAAAATTTGATTGTCAGATCGAACAGTAGTTTCTCCCAAATCTTATTCTCCCCAAAAAAAACTCTTTTCTTTTTTTCATACTCATTTATTCTCTTGGTGGAATTCGAGGTGCATGAAATTAATTAAATCTTTTTTTCAAAAATATTTTTCGTAAGTTGGTATATAGAATGAACTCACCTTAATTTTTATTCTTCACTACATAGCCATAACTCATTAGTTTATGCACTTCAATTCCTAAATACTCTTCCTCCTTACAGTCCACGTACGAGATTGATGATAGAGAAAGGCGAGAAAGAAAATAGCACAAAATCACTACACACATCGGAACCAGGCTTGGGTAATTTGAGGAAGAAAAAAATTTGATTACTTATGGAGTGAAGAATTGGCATTCTATTTCATTTTGGTTTAGTCTTTATTTAGTTTGTATATTTAAATACTCCATCTGTTTAATGGAAATCCCTAAATCAAAAGTACGGTTAACTCCATTATTTTTATTAGCTTTAAGAAAAATCTAATTAACAAAACATAACTGATTTTGAATTTTCCGTTCACCCTAATAAATGATCAGAACCGTCTAAAGTTTGGGATAAATCTCACCGTCTATTATATCCTCTTTAACTTCAAAGCATATAAGAAATTGCTCTCTCTGACTCTCATATCCTCTTTCGTTCTTCCTCCTCCCGAGCTCGCCCTTTACCTCCTTCATTCCCTAAGAGCAACTCCAGCAGCACAATCCTAGACTATATTTAGTCTAAGATTTATCTTCCAGCTCCAGCAGGTAGACTAAATATAGTCTGTGACTATATTTGAAGCACCAACAAGACTAAATCTAGGAACTTGATAGTCCATGGACTATAATTTTAATTATATTTAAATTGGAAAGTGGAAAGAGATTGGAGCTTTTTTGAATTCATAGATTTTTTTTATCTTTTTATATTATAGTCCACGGGATAGTCCATCTGCTGGAAAGATGGAAGACAAAAGGACATTTGCTGATATCATATGGACTAAATATAGTCCATCAGATAGTCTAGCTGTTGGAGATGCTCTAACACAGGTAATCTCTCCTCTCGTTCATACGTAGTGCCAGAGGCACGGGTAATACGATTAGTTATCCTATATGGCTGCTCCTCCCTTAGCATAGTGGTGTTTTCATCTTGGGCCCTAACCCAAATCCTGAATCTGGTTGCATTATTTTTTGTTAACGACTAAATGTAGGCCACTGGCCAGGTCAAGTCCAGATTCATGAGGGGTGGGTCCAGTGATAAACTATTTTTGTGGAGTAAAAGTACCATAATTTAGTGCGTATAAAATTGTATATATAATTATTTGTACGAACTTATAAAAATTAAGGCCATGTACCTATAATTTATTATTTGGTTTTACATGTATATGTGTGTGTTATACCGGTTATAGAAAATAGAGAGAGAAATATTGAGAAACAATGGCTTGGCTTTTTCATTGATTAAGAATGAATATATATACAAGATTGAGTATTGCTGATAGATGGCTGGTGGATGCCAATTTAAACGATTTCAAAAGGCTGTGGGATTTACCGTTGCTGGTAGGTAAGATGGATGAGTAGTCTGAAAAGATGCTTCTTTGTTGAGAAGTTTCTCATGGAGCTCAGCAAAAGAAATTGACGTGTCATGAGCATTAATTGCATCAATGACAGATTTGTACTCATCACTAAGTCCTTCAAGAATCCGATCAATAAGATCCTCATCTGGCTTCCCCAGAAGAGCAAGTTCATCGGCACGAGTCTTTATCGCCTGCATATATTCACTAATTGATGTGAGCCCTTGGTGCACCTTTTTAATTATTCCTTCAGTTGTTTGATATGACCACAAGATGGTTTGGTGTAGGTATTAGCTAAGGTTTGCCATGCTTCAAGGGAAGTGGTGGTGCGGGCAATAAGCGGTTGCAAGAAAATAGAGATAACACCAAGGAGAGCACTAAAGATGAGACGATCCTGACGCTTCTAGGTTGTGTATGCTGGATTTGGGGATGCAACACCATTAACAGTGATGGTGGGTGGTGATGGAGGAGGAGGTCCATCAATGAAGTGATGAAAATCATAAGATTGGATTTGAAGGCTCCATGTGAGATAATTGGTGATGAAAATTTGGTGATAATGAAGATATTAATTGTAAGGAGGAGATGTTGAGGATCCTGCGAGTTTTGGATAGGATTGTTATTGAGAGAGGAGGTCGTATCGGAAGCCATTGAGAAGATGAGCAGAGTAGTTATAGGTTGTTTTGGAAAAAAAAATACGCTCAAGAAGATTAGGCTCTTGATACCATGTAGAAAATAGAGAGAGAAATATTGAGAAACAATGGCTTGACTTTTCCATTGATTAAGAATGAATATATATATATATATATATATATATATATATATATACAAGATTGGGTGTGGCCAAAGTACCTAAATAGGCAACTATCCTAGAATTATGGGATTATAATTAATTACAAGGATACTAATTGCAAGAATTATGGGATTACAACTAATTACAAGGAGATTACAATCTATTGTATTTAATTCTCTAATAGGTTATACCTACACAAAAAAGTGATTTATGAAAAAATTGTTGGTCATGTAGTAGAAGTTAGCTCGTGACTTGTACGAGTATCATGTAGTAAAATAGATAGTTTCACAAGATTCTTCTTACATGAACAGTAAATGAGAACTGTTATTTCTACATGATCCTCCTTCACATGAGCATATAACGGGTTACACCTTTATATGTGAAGGAACCATATGTGTGACGTGTGAGACCCCAAATTTTATGAATAAAGATTTAAATTTCTCGAAATATTTTTTTGAATATTATGGAATGAATTTGATATAATGTTATAGTTGTGGGTAATATTTATAAATTTTGTAAAGTACGAAAGTTGTTATATAATATTCGATTAGTCGAGGAATATTCGTTTTAACAGGGAATATTCATACAACGATACAATCATTGGTGGACCTCACAGCGGAATTATTGTCGGATTGAGAGAACGACAAAAATATTTTATGAAAATAATGGCAGAAGTTTTACCGTTAACTGTTAAAACACCCGGTGTTAAAAATCTGATGTCTGGCGTGATTGCATAGTAGAGACATTACGGTATTGATTATTGATGCTTATATGAGAAGTCACTCAGTTTTGTTCAATTATTGCTACAGCAATTGCTGCATAGTATCTCACGTTATTTAATTCAATTATTGTCAATATTTTATATATGATTAAATCAATAATTGAGATAACAAAGTTATTAATGTTATTATTTACAATATTAACGATGTCTAGAAGTTCTGTCAAGGAGAGGTTTGGTCACCTAATTGCGCGTCAATAAAGAGAAATCCTTATTAGAAAGTCCCCTCTTTCCTGGGAACGACCTGGTCGATTAATAGTGTGAATTATAATAATGATGATGAATTTTGTTTTATTATTATTATACATGTAATAAAACAGAAAACTTTTTATATAAAACTGAATACTTTTTATAAAGTTTTGTTTTATTTTATTATAAATAGAATATAATATATTTTATTATGCATAGTATTTGCATAGTGCCCGCATTGTAAGACCCCAACTTTTATGAATAAAGATGAATTTTTTATAATTATCATTTTTGAATATTATGGAATGAATTTGATATAATGTTATAGTTGTGGGTAATATAATAAATTTTGCAAAGTACGCAAGTTTTTATATAATATTCAATTGGTCGGGAAATATTCGTTTTAACAGGGAATATTCGTACGACGGCACAATCATTGGTGGACCCCACAACGTAATTATTATCGGATTGAGAAAACGACAAAAATATTTATGAAAATAACGGCGGAAGTTTTATCGTTAAGCTGTTGAAACACGGTGTTAAAAGTACAGAATACGGCGTGGTTGCATAGTAGCAATGCGGTATTGATTATTGATGCTTACGTGAGAAGTCACTCGGTTTTGTTCAATTATTGCTTGATGAATTGTTGTATAGTATCTCACGTTAATTGATTCAATTATTATCGATATTTTATATATTATTAAATCAATAATTGAGATGAGCGAAGTTATTAATATTATTATTTGCAATATTAACGATGTCTACAGAAGTTACATCGAGGAGAGGTTTGGTCACCTAATCAAGCGGCGCTGATAGGAGAAATCTTTATCGAAAGCCCCTCTTTCCAGGAGCGACATTCGGTCGATTAATAGTGTGAATTATAATAATGATGATGAAGTTTTATTTTATTAGTATTATTAATGTAATAAAATAGAAAAGCTTTTATATATAACACGAATACTTTTATAAAGTTATTCGTTTTATTAGACTATAAATAGAATATATTATATTCTATTATGCATAGTGTTTTGCATAGTAAAATCATATTATATAAAGCAGAATACTTTTATAAAGTTATTCGTTTTATTGTACTATAAATAGAATATATTATATTTTATTATGCATAGTATTTGCATATAGTGTTTTGCATAGTAAAATCTTTTTATATAAAACAGAATACTTTTATAAAGTTATTCGTTTTATTAGATTATAAATCGAATATATTATATTTTATTTAAAAGATTTTGTTTTATTAAAATATTTTATAGTAAACCAATCTGGACCGTCCGTTTAAAAGTAAATCAATCTGGACCGTTCAGGAATTAGTTACTATTCAGTCCATTCTCCTATAAATAGAAGCTCATTCCTTCATTATTTCTTACAAATTCACTAAAACTCTAGAGAGAGAAACTATAGAGAGAAAGAAGAAAAATATTCTGTTACTTCACTATTCCTATATCTAGTTTGTTCTAAGGTAAGGGGTATTATTTCTTTCGTATTCATGAAGAGAACTTCCGTTATTCCATTCTTTATTATTCTATTGGAATAACTCAGATACGCCAAGCTACCCTATACTTGGTGAAATTCTTCTGTTATTCCATTCTTTATCATTATGTTGGAATAACATGTCTATGCGAAGTACCGCATACATGGTGAAATTCTTTTGTTATTCAATTCATTTTTATTCTATTTGAACATCTTGTATGCATGCGCTTACGCATGACTGTTCTCGTTATTTATTATTCGTTGGAATATATCGCATCGGTGCGTATTACGCCGACCGGTTCCATTAATTATTATGTTGTTGGAATAACTTTGTTTTTATGCGATTCTATCGCATTTATGGTGATTTTGTTGTTATTCCATTCTTTATTATTACATTGGAATATCTTGTCGGTCTTAATTACGCTACCGATTCGGTTCCGTCATTTATTATTTTGTTAGAATAACCTGTCTGTGCGGTCTATCGCATGCATAGTGATTTCTTTTGTTATTACAATCTTTATTGAATTCTTATATCATTGTCATCATCCTCATGTTTATAATATGTTGAAAGTCATATGTGGCCTGTAGTGCATAGATAGACTTGGTATGATTACGACCAGGGATTAATCGGTATAATCATGACCGTAATGCTACAAATGATGTGGTAAAAGTCCTCATTGGCCCGTAGTGCATTGATGGACAGTTGTTGGCATGATCATGACCATTAATGAATACACGAATATCCTTGGCCCGTAGTGCATGGATAATTTGTGGTTGTGATCTTAATGAATATCCTTGGTCAGAAAGTCTGGGGATGATGTGGATTATTTATTAAATTTGAGTCCCCCGATAAAAGTGATGAAAAACCTTTTAAATCATAAAAGATAGTAGATTTTATTCTCTACTTGACTCTTTTAATAGATTGCTTGTTCCATCGCAGCTTAAACTTGATGTTTGTTATATTGTATCGGTTTTAACTTTGTTGAAGGCTAACGATAATTTATTCTGTATTATCTTAGTCATAATATTTCTTACTGGGCTAGTTAAGCTCACCCTTTTACTTTCATTGTTCTCTTCAGGAAATGAGAACGTAGCAGGGACTAGTCGGGGAACGGAGTGACGGTCCAGACGATAGCATTAGTAGTCCTCACTATTCTATGAAATTGTGTGTTAATAAATGTATTGAGGACTTATTTTGAGTTTTAATACTGTCTAGAAGACAATATTTGTCTTAAAACTCACAAATTTCATTGTTGTATATTTAAGATTGTATTTGTATTATGTACCATGTATTTGGCGACTCGAGAATAGGTGATGTATACCTATTTTGGGGCTTACATGATTGATATCAAAACTTAGGGATATGATCCCTGGCTAAGATGTGAGACAAGAACTAGGAGGGGAGAGACGGGAAATTCCTTTACTAGTATGACCTACCTAAGTTTATTTGGTATTTAATTGGTCGGTCAAAGTATAGGGATAATATATGATATGTTAATTAACCTTTATTTTGTGGTAGTATTTGAAAACGGCATCCGAGAATGTTGAGAACATCAATGGAGCACAGGAGACCGTTGAGTCTCCACAGATCAATAATCAGGATGATGTGCATTAGGAAGGCGACAATCCTCAGGCAAACAACAACAAGGACCAGATGATGAACGATGGAATGTTCAGAGGCTTTATGCAATTAATGCAACATCAGGCAAGAGCAGCTCCTGTCCAAAATGCAGGTGAAAACACTGGCAACTCTCGGACGGTCACCGCTAAGCGATTCAAGGAAGCTGGGACCACCGAAGTTTTGGAGAGCCAAAACCACTTAAGGCGGAGACGTGGATAAAGCAGATCAACAAGATATTTGATTTCTTGGGATGCTCCGAGGAGCAAAAGGTTCCCTTTTCCACCTTCATGTTGCGGGCAGAGGCAAATTATTGGTGGGAATCTGTAAAGCATACTCAACCTGCCGCACTGAAGATGTCACTACAACAAAAAGGCTTATCAATGACCGATTATCATCGTACCGACTTTTCGGTCCGCAGATAGCTATCATGACCGCGATGCGGTCGCCGATAATCGTCGATAAAATCTGGTCATTGGGATGCACATCAACGACCACTATTAGCGATCGAGATATCTGCGATCGCTTATGAGCGTAATCAAATGACAAACACGGTCTCGAAATGAGTCAAGATGGTCCAGGCCAAAGTCGACGTGGTCCACATGTCGTGACCATTATCGTGACAGACGCGGTCGCACGACATATCGGCTGCGTCACATTAATCTTTAAATGACCGCACGCGGTCGGCCGATATATAAAAAAATTAAAACCAGATTTTTACTTGTTTTGCGAATTCCCAAAAACTGCACTGCTTTCTACCGCTTTATCCCAACACACATACACACCAAGATAAACAACATACAAAACAATATAAACATCCATCGCCCACCAACACATACACCAAACTAGTATATAAACATTTAAAACCAATATGATTTGAATAAATATAATAACATTTCAAAACTTGTTTAAGTAACATATATACAAACATCCAAATAATGAATATACAAGTACAAGGTTATGTCAAGCGCCATCCCTCCTTGATCACCCCGTAATTAACAAAATAATAAAACAAGTTACAAATATAATAAATATGTTGACATGGTATATATTATGACAATACATACAACAAATTGATTTTATACTCGTCGCCATCCCCATGTCGTTCTGCTGCTGCCGCTGCCATCGCTTGACTAACTCTTCAGATCAAGAGCCCTGTGTGCCCGCCCAAGATCTTTGAAGATTTCGATCTTGACATATAGCTCTCACACGGTCGGTAGGAGTATGAACAATTGGATGACTCGATGATCTGTGGAAGACCGGGTAGCAGAGTCTGCTCGAGCCATCAAGGATGGGCGTCGTCGTTGTCCTTGACCTTTAATGTAGTTCTTCTTCACAATGACGCCTCTCCCACAACTCTTGATCAATAAAGGACGTGGAGTGCCTTCAGGATAGCGCCATTCAATAAACGTTTATAAGTATCCCGTCATCATGTTAACACTTAAATAGTTAAAATAATATTTTGTAAGTATTAATAAACAAGATCAAGGTTGTTAAAACTTATTACCGCTTATCCGGATAGCCTCGTGCGCACTCATCACGGTGGCCACGCACACATCCAAACCAATGGATAGGTCGACCTTGAGACCGAGACTCTATACAAAAACAAAGACAATATTACTAAGTAAAATGGGATATTTTCTACAATTCATGATTGTAAACATATTAAAACTTGAACACGCATTCGGCAAAGTGATATGTCTGCGAATCTGTGAAATACCGCCACCAGATGTTCCTTTTTAGCCTTTTTGCCATCGGATACACCCGAGGCTCTGTTGTGGCGGTCTTTTCGTCTTTTCACCCAGCTCTCAGCTCTCCATTGGGCACACATCTCAGCCCATATGGACTGGGTGCACCACCAGGGGCTATGCTCGTGCATATAATCCTCTCCCTGGCCTGGATGGTCGATCTCGGCATTGTGAATGGCTTTTTGTCGTTCTTTATTCAAGTTGTCCTTGGTGCGGACCGCGCACTTTTGCCAGAATAATGTCTGAATCACTGAAGCCTGCGCGTCCTCCCATCTATACCGTTTCTGCAAATAAAAAAACAATAATAACATTACTAAATAATTATCCTTTGAATATTATATTAATATTATTTGTCATAATTAAAAAAAACATACATGAAATTACGCTAAACAAAGATCCTTGCTTGTGGGCGATAGGTGTTCTCGCCACGTAATCACAAGGTGTGAAGCCAATTTCGTAAACATAGTCGTGATATGCACTTGACGATCTTATTATCTGAAAAATCACTATAATATACAACATCAATTAGCATATATTAAAGCAATTTATATCTAAGTTATAATATTTGTGAACATTTTTCAAACTTATACTTATAATACTTAAAAAAATTTGCCATAGTCTCCCCTATAATATAGACTAGCCACATGCACGACTGGCATGCATATATGGACATTTCTAGGCACCCAAGACACAAACCAAAAAATTGACATATGAAACCAAGAGAAATATACAAATTTTCAATACAATAAGACCAAAACAAAACATTACCAATATAATATCAATCAAAACATTACCAATATACAATAAATGGAATCTTAAATGCTTTTATATAAATGATATATCTTGGGACGACGTCTTATTCGGAGGAGGGCGAATCTGAATAAGAATCCGATCATCTGGATTAGTAGGGGCCTTGGGCACATTATTAGGCCCCCTACCCAAGCCGCGCTTTCTTCTACCGCTTGAAGCCATCTCAGATATTACAAATTTCAAGATGTTATTAGAGTCATATTTGATTACACGATATATATGACAATAAACATGACAAATGATATAAACATGTATATATATGAATATAAAATGACAATAAACAAAAGTTGCATTTAAATAGTTTAGTACATAAACATGACAATGATATAAAAACATGTATTGCTAAACATACATTTCATGAGTTCAAGTGTCAATGTCCGATTCGTAATCATCTTGTATACGTGTTGCAGATTCATAACCATCATCCGCTTCAGATTCTCAGGTCGATTCGACCAATAACTCTTCCTCCTCAAAGATCAATGTCATCGACACAAGTATTGACTCAGGATCTAATTCATGTGGTTCATCTCCACCATCTAATCGGATTACTTCATTGTCGTCCTCCACATTTATTATAGTCGACTATGAAGCATCTCGCTTCTTGGTAAATCTCCCCATCAACTAATTCTACACGACTACACGCGGCGGAGTATAAATTACAACTTGCCAATCAGAAGATTCATCCTTTTCCTAACGGGACTAGGAGTGTAGTATACTTGTACTATTTGAGTTGGTAAAACAAACGGTTCGTTGGAGCACGCAGACTCTATGGAGGTCAATATCGACGATTCCATGTCTCACAACACGTATCCCTTTTTCTCGAATCAAACCAACGAAGACTTGAACAAGTGAATATGACCCCGACACGCCTCCTCAGACGACAACTCCCACGATTTCCTCCAACTCCCCATAAAAGGCACACGACCAAGCTCATTGTAACAATCTCCTTGGACACACACTCGAGTTCGTTTTTTTACCGCGCCCATATGCCTTTGTGTGAAATTCACAACCATTTATTTTGTAACCATCATGCGGTGACTTGATCCTCGTCGGTCCCATAGCTAGGACTTGTACATTTAATGGAATCGTTGATCCTCAACCAAAGCCTACAAAACTCCATCTTATTAAATGAAGTCATAGTTAACATATGGAGTATATATATTATATATATATACACTAAGTGCTTAAAATTGAACTTACTTTGTCCTTTAGCCAAAGTGCAAAAGTTTTATCCCGATTGATTTGAATATCTTTACTTTATGCTCAAGATGCTTCACTTTTAACTCGTCATCGACAATCTATACCATGTTATAAACATTAACATATTAGAATAAATTTTAACTTAAAAGATAAAATATCAAGTTTATATGTGTACCTCACAAATTCGTCAATCTCCTCACAATTGAGAAGAATGTAAGTATGTACGGCATGTAATTCTTGCTCAGAGAGGAATATGCGCTTCCCTTTTCCATAAGTGAGGCCCGATAGACCAAATATAAGAGAGCCGACCATTTAGTTCAACATTTCCCCATCATCATGTCTCGATACTCGATTGGCCTTTGTCAAGACTTCATCCAAAAAATACCGAGACAAACGTAGATATCTCATCAAAATCGTATGCCTCGCATCGACCCCTCGACATAAGCTCTATTCTTCACCTTCCTCTTAAGGTTTCCCATCACCTCTCGAAAGGGTACATCCATCTATATTGAACTAGACCCCAACACGAGCTTCATAGGGAAGATGGATTTGCAAATGCTCCATGGAGTCAAAAAATCGGTGGGAATATTTTTTCCGGTTTACACGTGATCTCTATGATGTTCTTCTCAAGTACAAACATGTCCTTCTCATTCAATGATTTTGAACACAAGTCTTTGAAGAAACGACTAAGATCCGTCAAAGCATCCCATATTGGTTTATCAAGCGAGATCCCGAAATGTTATAGGCATGAGTCTCTCCATGAACACATGATGGCGGTCATGACTCTTCATCCCTTGCAATTTCCCACCCGAATAACACACCTTGCAATGTTTGACGATATCCATCTGGTAGTTTCAGAGACTTAACCCATGTGCACACATCTTCAACTTGCTTTTTGGACAATGTGTACCTTCAGATGCGGTTTGACAATCTTACCATTAGGAGATTCATAAAGTTCTAATCCAGTGACGCCTTACAAATATCTTTCATGTCCAAAGCGTGCCTTATCGTTATCTTTTGTCTTCCCCGTAACATTCATCACGCGGTGTTAAACACATTGTCAAACACATTCTTCTCAATATGCATCACATCTAGATTATGATTTGAATCAAATTTTAGACCAATAAGGCAATTCCCAAAAGATGTTTCTCCGAACCCGGTTATGAGATTCATCAAACCCATTGATTATGTTTTTGTCGATCAACCTTACCAAATGGGATAACCTTAATCTCATCACACGATCTCGCATCTCCGTTCCCGACAATCGCGTGGGGAATATCATTATCTACTTTCCCTTTCTGAAGTGTTCTCTATTTCTTGAAACGGGTGATCTACCGGTAAGAAGCACCGACGATGACATCAAACCAACTACGACAACATTATAAATGTTAACATATGACTTGAGCATACTTATAACCATATGACTTGAGCATACTCAAAGATGCATATGATTAACATTTAAGCATACTTCTAAGCATATGACTTAAGCATACTTGTAACCATATGACTTGAGCATACTTGTAAGCATATGATTAATATGTTTGAGTATCTTGGAGATTCATTCATATCAACTAGTGTGCTAAGGCGCCTAACATGTTTTAAGATTATACCCTCACGGTCCCTTTCTATAATCTTTTATGTTTTGGGATAGTCACAACATGATTGAGCAATTTATAGCTTTTATAACATTTTATAGCTTTATTCTTGTATACATAAGTGTTAAATACCCTTGTTTTTTTCTCGTTATAGCCAAAAGCAGTCTCTTTATTGACTAAGTGTGTCTAGTTACCTTCTACATTGCACTAACAGTTCCTTAAGATCGTCTCTATTTTGGCTTAATGATTTCTAATAGCTTTAGAAGATGCTAACAACCAAGCTTGGCTTTCGCTCGTGAGGCTTGGCTAAGCTTGGCGTAGCCTCTTTATCTTGAAAATTATATCACATAAATCGATTGACGTTATAATGCGGTTGACTCAACTAAATCGCAATGAACACATAATGATAATATCAGAAATGATAACAATTGAAAAGTTTCATTGAACAATACCCTAAGATTCCTAATCGCTAAAATATTCCCAATGCTTCCTTCCAATATCTATTTGAACAATACCACGAAATCAAACTATTCCAATCTAGCATACATATCAATCAAAACATTACCAATAAGCTAATTTCTATATATAGGAACAAATAACACAATCAACAGAACCAATTCCATAACAACCAAGCTTGGCTTGGCCCTGTGAGGCTTGGCTAAGCTTGGCGTAGCCTCGTGTGGCCTCATGCCCCAAGCCCAAACCCATCCATTTCTAACATCCCCTTAATAGGCTCTAGTGGATCACCAATAGGCTCGTTAATAGTATAAATGTTCGCAAATAACCCGACCAATAAAAAAAATTTCGCCAGAGTCTCCCCGTAATATGGATCAACCACACGCATTTACGACGGCATGTATATAAGGTCATTTCTAGGAACACAAGACATAAACCAACAAATCCATATGAGATACCATAGGAATTGGATGGAAATTATGAACTTATCGAATCCCTATGCTCATAAAAAGAATTACTATCCAAAAAACAGTTTTAATCTGAGAGATTTACTACAAAAGAGTTTTGCGGTATCCACAAAGATGTGAGGATCAAACTTGTAAACTTTGAAACCCAATCATTTTTCGTGGGAGCAATTATTCACGTTTTGATTCACATTATGATGTCAATGTCAAGTTCTCGATCTACAAATGATTTTTTCACAATGACCAATATAATTGGTTAAACTACAAACATAAACATGGGATTCACGAGTCTATATCACGTGTACGACTTCCTATAATAACCAAACTGTTACTACCTCTATTGCACAAAAAAGAATCCCAAAATATAAATTTTATACTAACTACAATCTAATACATTCATCCTATTACCCAAATCAAGTTACCCAAAATATAAATTTTATACTAACTCCATCCTATCACTAATCAAGTTACCCAAATGACATAAATTAACAAAATCAAATTACCCAAAGTATTGCAGATTACCCAAATAAATTTTACTCTAATCAAAACTTATAAACCAATCATAATCATATTACCCAAAATATAATTTAAGCATGATAGCCATATTCATTCATTCAACTCTTTGCAATAAATTAACTCTTAAAACACAAATTAAGTAAGAAACATCTTGATTTGGAGAAGAGCGAACAAAAATAACAAACAACAAAAAAATTAATGAAGAAGAACTTAAAAGTAGCTCTTACCTCTACAATTAGTCTCTAATTTGAAGAAGAATGAAGCTAAAACCGCTTCTCCTTCTTCTCTTCTCCCTCTTTCTCCTCTCTCTCTATTTCGGTGACCTCCTTTTTTTTTTTCTTCCGTGTTACGTAGGTCGTTTAACCGTTCTTGAATTCATTTAGTTTGATCAATGATCATATCTCTGCGACCACACGCGGTCACCGACTTTTAATGACATGGATTTATCAGCGACCACATGCGGTCGCTGATTTCAAGTGGTCGCACAAAAAATTGGCGCCAACATTTCCAGCCAAAATTTTGGTGGCAAATTTATACTTAGCGATCGATCGCCGATCGTGACGCGGTCATTTATTATTTTTGATAGCGACTAGTTTTACGTTTGATCAGCAGATATTTGATCATTGTGACTAATATCGCGACCGATGGTGCTGCGGTCGCCGATCATCGTTGGTCGCAGATAGACCTTTTTCTTGTAGTGTGTCTTGGGAGAAGTTCCAAGAACTGTTCAACAACAAGTACTTTCCCGAAAGTATTCGTCACATGAAAGAGGTAGAATTCATCAAGCTGGAGCAAAACAACATGACCGTGTCGTAGTACGAAGCCAAGTTTTCCGAGTTATCCCGGTTTGCGTCCCATTTGGTTGATAATGAGGAGAGAATGATACGAATATTTCTAAATGGTTTGAAACCCGAGATACGTCAATATCTTATCTCTCATAAACTGTGTTTGTATTCAGATGTTGTTAATAGGGCTCAGTTATTGGAGCACGATAATGAGTCAACCCAACCAAAAGAGAGCAGCCGACAAAATGATAATACCAGTGAAAGCAGTCATCGAAGCAGTGACAACAAGCGTGGAGGGAATCAACATGCCAGAAATGGTAACCACTTTGGTGGTAATCATGGCCAAAACATTAATAATGGACATTTCAAGAAGAGGAGATTCAACAATGATGGAAAGACGTCAGCGTCAGCACCTGTCGTTAAGGAAGGAGAACGACCACATATTATATGCTTCAAATGTGGAGGAGAGGGACACATCAGTCCAAACTGCGCGATGCCATCCAAAGCATGTTATAATTATGGAAGAGAAGGTCACCTAGCCCGATTTTGTCGTTCACCGAAGACAAGTTCAGCTAGGATGGAGGCACCAAAGGACGTCCCAGAAAAGTCAAAGCCAGTAGTGCAAGGGAGAGCGTTTGTTGTGACCTCCCAGAAAGCAAGGAACCTGAACAAGGTCATCACGGGTAAGCTTATCATAAACTCTAGCGAAGTATATACCTTATTTGATACCGGTTGCGCTCAACGTTTAAATTTGACTCTGTAGAAATTGGACTTTGACTTATCTATTGAAACTCCGTTGGGAGAAACCTTCATTACATCCAATGTTTATAAGTCTTGTTTGGTTCAAATCGGTACCCTCACATTACCTGTCGATCTTATTTAATTGAAAATACTTGCATTTGACGTAATTCTAGGGATTGATTGGTTAACTACTCATCATGCAAAAATTGATTATTTTCGTAAGGTGGTTAGCTTTCATATTCCTAACCAACCTATTATGCAAAGTCAAGCAACCAAACCATTAAAATCAATCACTATCATCTCAAGCCATAAAGCTATTCGTTTATTAAAAAACGAATGTCAAGCTTTCTTAGCTCATGTTACGGATATAAACAAAAATACGTCATTTTTGAATGATATTTCTATTGTTAATGAATTTCCTGACGTATTCCCTGAAGAACTTCCTGGCCTACCCCCAGAGCGTGAAATTGAATTTTGTATTGACCTTGAACCCGGTACAAAACCTATTTCCAAAGCTCCATATCGAATGGCTCCTATTGAACTTCAGGAATTAAAGACCCAACTACAGGAATTGTTAGACATCGGTTACATTCGTCCTAGTACGTCTCCTTGGGGTGCTCCTGTTCTATTCGTGAAAAAAAAAAGATGGGAGTATGCGACTTTGCATTGATTATCGGGAGTTGAATCATGTCACCATCAAAAATAAGTACCCATTACCACGTATTGATGACCTGTTTGACCAGTTATAAGGCGTCAAATTCTTTTCAAAGATTGATCTTCGTTCCGGATATCACCAATTAAAGATTAGAACCAATGACATTCCAAAGACGACTTTCAGAACTTGGTACGGGCATTATGAATTCCTAGTCATGTCTTTTAGATTGACTAATGCTCCTGTTGCCTACATGGATATGATGAACCGAGTATTCAAGGAATATTTGGATCACTTTGTGGTCGTCTTTATTGATGACATCCTTATTTATTCCCAAGTTGAAGAAATGTGTGTTCTGGCTTGAGGAAGTAGCATTCCTTGGGCACGTGGTATCAAGTCATGCAATATCTATTATCTATTGACCCAGCAAAGATTGAAGCTATTCAAAGCTGGGAGCAACCTAAATCAGTGACCGAAGTACGTAGCTTTCTCGGCTTAGCTAGTTATTATCGGAGATTCGTAGAAGGGATTTCTCGAATCGCTACTCCCTTAACTCAACTAACTCGGAAAGATACAAAATTCAGTTGGAACGAGGAATGTGAGAAGAGTTTTTAAGAACTCAAGAGGAGACTCATTTCAGCACCTGTTCTAACAATACCATCTGGCTCGAAGGGATTTGTCATCTACAGTGATGCTTCAGGCAAAGGGTTAGGATGTGTTCTCATGCAACATGGGAAAGTCATAGCCTATGCCTCTCAACAACTCAAAGAATATGAGAGGAATTATCCTACTCATGATCTAGAGTTGGCAGCTGTTGTTTTTGCACTAAAGATTTGTTGGCATTACTAGTATGGGGAGAAAGTGGAGCTCTTTACGGATCATAAAAGCCTCAAATATTTCTTCACTCAAAAGGAACTCAACATGCGACAGCGACGTTGGCTTGAACTGTTGAAATATTTTAATCATACCATCCAATACCATCCTAGAAAAACAAACGTGGTAGCTGACACATTGAGTAGAAGATTATATGCGGGTACGAGTGCGATATTGTCAAAGCAGAGACCAATTTTGTATGACTTGCAAAGGATGGAGATAGAGATAAAGACTCTAAATACCCACGTGATGATGGTGAATATACGAATATAACCGACTTTAATCAATAAAGTTAAAGCTGCTCAAACTACAGACCTGGAGCTGATGCATATGAGGAAGAAAGTACAAGAAGGTGTTATGCCGGAAGCAAGAATCGATGAAGAAGGAATACTTCGAGTCAACTCCAAACTTTGCGTTCCTAACGATCCTAAGTTAAAGTATAAATCATGATGGAGGCGTACAACACACCGTTTGCAATCCATCCTGGGAGTACCAAAATGTATTATGATCTTTAACATACATTTTGGTGGGGAAATATGAAGAGAGAGATAGCGTTGTTTATCTCAAGGTGTTTAACTTGTCAACGAGTCAAGGCAGAGCATCAAGTACCAAAAGGTCCATTGCAACCACTAGAAATTCCAGAATAGAAGTGGGAGCACATTACCATGGATTTCGTTACTGGTCTTCCCAAGGTTTCTCAAGGCATTGATGCAATTTGGGTTATTGTTGATAGATTGACCAAGTCTGCTCATTTCTTACCAATACGAGAAACTAATACACTTGAACGTCTTGCTCGTATATACATAAACGAGATTGTAAGACTGCATGGTATGCCAGTATCCATAGTTTCTGATCGAGACCCAAGATTCACTTCACGATTTTGGGTTAGTTTACAAAAAGCTATGGGCACGGATTTATGATTTAGTTCGGCATATCATCCTCAGAAGGACGGCCAATCAGAGAGGACTATTCAAACTCTTGAAGATTTATTAAGACTCTGTGTCCTTGACTTGGTCGGGAAATATTCGTTTTAACAGGGAATATTCGTACGACGACACAATCATTGGTGGACCCCACAACGTAATTATTATCGGATTGAGAAAACGACAAAAATATTTATGAAAATAACGGCGGAAGTTTTATCGTTAACTGTTGAAACACCCGGTGTTAAAAGTACAGGAATACGTGTGGTTGCATAGTAGCACACGGTATTGATTATTGATGCTTACGTGAGAAGTCACTCGGTTTTGTTCAATTATTGCTTGAAGAATTGCATAGTATCTCACGTTAATTGATTCAATTATTGTCGATATTTTATATATTATTAAATCAATAATTGAGATGAAGAAGTTATTAATATTATTATTTGCAATATTAACGATGTCTAGAAGTTCTGCCAAGGAGAGGTTTGGTCACCTAATTGCGCGCCAATAGGGAGAAATTCTTATTGGAAAGCCCCTCTTTCCAGGAACGACACAGTCGATTAATAGTGTGAATTATAATAATGATGATGAAGTTTTGTTTTATTAGTATTATTAATGTAATAAAAAGCGGAAAAGCTTTTTTATAAAATGTAATACTTTTATAAAGTTATTCATTTTATTAGACTATAAATAGAATATATTATATTCTATTATGCATAGTGTTTTCATAGTAAAATATTTTTATATAAAAGCAGAATACTTTTATAAAGTTATTCGTTTTATTAGACTATAAAAAGAATATATTATATTTTATTATGCATAGTATTTGCATAGTGTTCTCAGATAGTGTTTTGTATAGTAAAATCTTTTTATATAAAACAAAATACTTTTATAAAGTTATTCGTTTTATTTAAATACTATAAATAGAATATATTATATTTTATTTAAAAGATTTTGTTTTATTAGAATATTTTATAGTAAACCAACTGGATCGTCTGCTTAAAAGTAAATCAACTGGACTGCATTCAAGAATTAGTTACTATTCAAATCCATTCTCCTATAAATAGAAGCTCATTCCTTCATTATTTCTTATGAATTCACTAAAACTCTAGAGAGAGAAACTATAGAGAGAAAGAAGAAAAGTATTCTGCTACTTCACTACTCCTATATCCAGTTTGTTCTAAGGTAAGGGGTATTATTTCTTTCGTATTCATGAAGAGAACTTCCGTTATTCCATTCTTTATTATTATTCATTGTAATAACTCAGATCACGCTGCTACCCTATATTTAGTGAAATTCTTCTGTTATTCCATTCTTTATCATTATGTTGGAATAACCTGTCTATGCGAAGTACCGCATACATGGTGAAATTCTTTTGTTATTCAATTCATTATTATTCTGTTTGAACATCTTGTCTGTGCGTTTACGTTGATTCGGTTCTCATTATTTATTATTACGTTGGAATATCCCGTTGGGCGTATTACGCTTTGACCGGTTCCATTAATTATTATGTTGTTGGAATAACTTTGTTTGTGCGATTCATCGCATGCGTACGGTGATTTCGTTGTTATTCCATTCTTTATTATTACATTTGGAATATCCGCTCGGCTTTAATTACGCTCGAATTCGGTTCCGTCATTTATTATTTTGTTAGAATAACCTGTCTATGCGGTCTATCGCATGCATAGTGATTTCTTTTGTTATTACATTCTTTATTATACTCGGTTGGTTAAAATTTTGACTTTATACTCTATGAAATTAGTGGAATATCCTTGATATTCAAGGCTTCATCCAAAGATCTTTTCATGAAAATATTCTTCTGAACATTCTTGAATTTTACTCTACAAAGAAGTATCATGTTGACAATTTGGACGTTATTAGTTCCTAGATAAATTAATTCTTAAACTTGTTTTATTGAATTCTTATATCATTGTCATCATCCTCATGTTTATATTATGTTGAAAGTCATATGTGGCCTGTAGTGCATAGATGGACTTGGTATGATTATGATAAGGGATTAATCAGTATAATCATGACCGTAATATTACAAATGATGTGGTAAAAGTCCTCATTGATTCGTAGAGTGCATTGATGGACGGTTGTTGGCATGATCATGATCATTGATGAATACACGAATATCCTTGGCCGTAGAGTGCATGGATAATTTGTGGTTGTGATACTAATGAATATCCTTGGTCAGAAAAGGATGATGATGGATTATTTATTGCCGAGTCCCAAATGATAAAAGTAATGAAAACCTTTTAAATCATAAAAGATAGTAGATTTTATTCTCTACTTGACTCTTTTAATGGATTGTTTGTTCTGCTGCAGTTAAACTTGATGTTTGTTATATTGTATCAGTTTAACACTGTTGAAGGCTAACGATAATTTATTCTATATTATCTTAGTCATAATATTTTTTACTGGGCTAGTTGAGCTCACCCTTTTACTTTCATTGTTCTCTTCAGGAAATGAGAACGTAGCAGGACTAGTCGGGGAACGGAGTGACGGTCCAGACGATAGCATTAGTAGTCCTCATTATTTTATGAAATAGTGTGTTAATAAATGTATTGAGGACTTATTTTGAATTTTAATACTGTCTAGAAGACAATATTTATATTAAAACTCACAGCTCATGTTGTATATTTAAGATTGTATTTGTATTTTGTACCATGTATTTGGCGACTCAGAATAGGTGATGTATACCTATTTTGGGGGCGTCACATGCAAATTGTTTGCATAGTAAAATCTTTTTATATAAAATAAAATACTTTTATAAAGTTATTTGTTTTATTAGATTATAAATAGAATATATTATATTTTATTATGCATAGTATTTGCATATAAGCATTATGTATAGTATTTGCATGATTAAAATCTTTTTATATAAAATGTAATACTTTTATAAAGTTACTTGTTTTATTAGATTTTCAATAAAATATATAAATATATAATATATATATATATATATATATTATAAATAGAATATACTATATTTTATTGCATAATATCCTTTCCATTCTCCTATGAATAGGATGCTTAGATTGAATTGAAAACACACCAGAAATTCAGATAATTCTTCTTCTATAATCTTGAGCGTATTTATTTAGAGTTTAAGAAAGCTTTGAGCGTAGAAAATAGTGCAAGTTTTCTTCAAGAATATCCTCGCACTACCAGTCGGAATACTCTTCTTTCTAAGGTAAGAGGTATTATTTCTTTCGTATTCATGAAGAGAGTTTTTGTTATTCCATTCTTTATTATTATGTTGGAATAACTTTGCATACATGCTAAGCACCGCATACATGGTGAAATTCTTCCGTTATTCCATTCTTTATTATTATGTTAGAATAACTCATACTCTGCCAAGTACCGCATACATGGTGAAATTCTTACGTTATTCCATTCTTTATTATTATGTTGGAATAACTTTGCATCATCAAGTACCGCATACATGGTGAAATTCTTCGTTGTTCCATTCTTTATTATTCGTTGGAATATCACATGCATGCGTATTACATGCATGACACCGGTTCCATTATTTATTATTCTATGGAATAACTTTCGTCACGCTGGCACCGCATACATGGTGAATTCTCATTGTTATTCCATTCTTTATTATTCTATTGGAATATCTCCATGCATGCGGATTACGCATGACACGGGTTCCATTCTTTATTATTCTGTTGGGAATAACCTGTCTGTGCGGTCTATCGCATGCTTGGTGAATTCTTTTGTTATTCCATTCTTTATTATTCTGTTGGAATAACCTGTCTATATGGATTACTGCATGCTAGTGAATGATCCTTCGTATTCATTCCTTATTAAATTCTGGAAATGATCTGTTTACGTGGATTACCGCATGGCTGGTGAAAATCCATTTGCCGTTTCATATATTCTATTAAACTCAGTGGGTTAAAGTTTTGGCTTCTATACTCCATGAAATTAGTAGAATATCCTGGATATTTGCGCTTCATCCAGTATCTTTTCATGGAAATATTCTTCTGAGCATTCTTGAATATTACTCCACAAAGAAGTATCATGTTGACAATTTGGACATTATTGATTTCAGGATAAATTAACTTATAAATTCTTAAAATTTATTCTTGAACTTGTTTTATTGAATTATTATGTCATTGTCATCATCCTCATGCTTATATTGCGATGAAAGTCGTCTTTGGCTTACGTGCATAGATGAACTTGGTATAATTATGACTAGGGATTATTCGGTATAATCATGACCTGTAATGTTATAAATGATGTGGTAAAAGTTCTCAGTGACCTGCAGTGCATTGATGGACAGTTTTTGGTATGATTATGACCAGGGATTATTCGGTATAGTCATGACAATTGATGATTTAATGAATATCCTTGGCTCGTAGTGTAGGGATTACTCGATGATGTGGTTTATTTATTGTCGAGTCTCAAATGATAAAATTGATGAAAACATTTTAAATCATAGAAGATAATAGATATCATGCTCTACTTGACTCTTCTAATGGATTGCTTATTCCGCTGCAGTTAAATTTGATGTCTATTGTATTTTATCAGTTTAACATTGTTGAAGACTAATGATAATTTATTCGCATTATCTTAGTCATAATATTTTCTTTCGGGCTAGTTGAGCTCACCCTTATGCTTTTATTATTCTCTTCAGAAATGAGAGCGTGAAATAGGAACTAGTCGGGGAATGGAGTGATGGTCCGAGATGGTGTATTAGTAGTCCTCACTATTCTATAAAATAGTGTGACAATAAATGTAATGAAGACTCTATTTGAGAGTGGATATTGTCTAGAAGGCAACATTCCTGTTTAAACTCTCAGCTATGTTTTGTCGTATATTAAACGACGGTTATATAATTAAGTTTGTATTTGTATTCTGTACCATGTATTTGGCGACTAAAGATGGGTGATGTATACCTATTTTTTGGGCGTCACATGACGCCCCCACAACCTATTTTGAGTCGTCAAATACATACTACAAAATTTAAATATAAACTTTCCTATTTACAGTTATTAAATTATCGTGTAAAATACGACAACACACATACTGTGAGTTTCAATACAAATATCATATTGCATATAGTACAACAATATTCAAACCCAAATTATTACAATACCGTATAAAATAAGGCAACACATGTTTTAAGTACTCAGTATAATTATTATTATATTATTTTACAACATGGTGAATACTGTGAGACCCCAAATTATATGAATAAAGATTTAAATTTCTCAAAATATTTTTTTTCAAAATTATGGTGTGGATTTGAGATAATGTTATAGTTATGGGTAATATTTATAAATTTTAAAAAGTATGCAAGTTGTTATATAATATTCGATTGGTCAGGAAATATTCGTTTTAACAGGGAATATTCATACGACGGCACAATCATTGGTGGACCCCACAATGGAATTATTGTTGGATTGAGAAAACGACAAAATTATTTTATGAAAATAACGGCGGAAGTTTTACTGTTAACTGTTGAAACACCCGGTGTTAAAGAAATAAGAATACGCTGTGGTTGCATAGTAGCACACGGTATTGATTATTGATGCTTACGTGAGAAGTCACTCAGTGTTGTTTAATTATTGCTATAGTAATTGTTGCATAGTATCTCACGTTATTTGATTCAATTATTGTTGATATTTTATATATTATTAAATCAATAATTGAGATGACAGAGTTATTAATATTATTATTTACAATATTAATGATGTCTAGAAGTTCTGACAATGAGAGGTTTGGTCACCTAATTGCGCGCCAATAGGGAGAAATCCTTATTGGAAAGCCCCCTCTTTCCTGGGAACAACCTGGTCGATTAATATTGTGAATTATAATAAAGGTGATAAGTTTTGTTTTATTATTATTATAAATGTAATTAAACAGAAAACTTTTTATATAAAATAGAATACTTTTATAAAGTTATTCGTTTTATTAGACTATAAATAGAATATATAATATTCGATTATGCATAGTGTTTCAGATAAAGTGTTTCAGATAATTACTGCATAGATAAGTGTTTTCATAGTAAAATCTTTTTATATAAAAATGTAATACTTTTATAAAGTTATTCGTTTTATTAGACTATAAATAGAATATATAATATTCTATTATACATAGTGTTTCAGATAAGACTGTGATAGTGTTTGTATAGTAAAATCTTTTTATATAAAATGTAATACTTTTATAAAGTTATTCGCTTTTATTAGATTATAAATAGAATATATTATATTTTATTTAAAAGATTTTGTTTTATTAGAATATTTTATTAATACTTGTATAGTAAATTAATATGGACCTAACCGCTTAAAAGTAAACCAACTGGACCGCTCAATTAATTAGTTACTATTCAGTTCATTCTCCTATAAATAGAAACCCATTCCTTCATTATTTCTTACGAACTCACTGAAACTCTAGAGAGAAACTATAGAGAGAAAGAAGAAAAGTATTCTGCTACTTCACTACTCCTATATCTAGCTTTATTATAAGGTAAGGGGCATTATTTCTTTCGTATTCATGAAGAGAATTATTTTCTTTCAATACTCGTAAGGGGTATTATTTCGTTTGTATTCATGAAAGGAATTATTTTATTTCAATACTCGTAAGGAGTATTATTTCTTTTGTATTCATTAAGAGAACTTCTGTTATTCCATTCTTTATTATTTTGTTGGAATAACATGTATACGCGGACTACCCTATACTTGGTGAAATTCTTCTATTATTCCATTCTTTATTATTATGTTGGAATAACCTGTCTATGCGAAGTACCGCATACATGGTAAAATTCTTCTGTTATTCCATTCTTTATTATTATGTTGGAATAACCTGTCTATGCGAAGTACCGCATACTTGGTGAAATTTTTTTGTTATTCCATTCTTTATTATTCTGTTTGAATAACCTGTCTGTGCAGTCTATCGCATGCATGGTGAATTCTTTGTTTTTCCATTATTTATTATTCATTGGAATATCCACGTGCGTGCGTTCACGCATGATTCGGTTCCATTATTTATTATTACATTGGATTATCACATGCGTGCGTTTTACGCATGACTGGTTCCATTATTTATTATTCGTTGGAAATATCTTCGTATGCGTGCGTTTACGCAAGACTGGTTCCGTTATTTATTATTCTCGTTGGAACAACCGTGCATGCATGCGGTCTATTGCATGCCTGGTGATTTCTTTAGTTATTCCATTCTTTATTATACTCAGTTGGTTAAAGTTTTGACTTTTACACTCCATGAAATTAGTGGAATATCTTTGATATTTGCGTTTCATCCAGTATCTTTTCTTGAAAATATTCTTCTGAGTATTTTTAAATTTTACTCTACAAAGCAGTATCTTGTTGACAATTTGGACGTTATTGGTTCCTGGATAAATTAATTCTTGAATTTGTTTTATTGAATTCTTATATCATTGTCATCATTTTCATGTTTATATTATATTGAAAGTCATCTGTGGCCTGTAGTGCATAGTTGAACTTGGTATGATTATGACTCAGGATTATTCTATAATAATCGCTTAATCGTAATGTTACAAATGATGTGGTAAAAGTACTCATTGGCCCGTAGTGCATTGATGGATGATTGTTGGCATGATCGTGACCATTGATGAATACATGAATATCCTGGCCCGTAGTGCATGGATAATTTGTGGTTGTGATACTAATAAATATCCTTAGTCAGAAGTAGTGGGGATGATGTGGATTATTTATTGTCGAGTCCCAATGATAAAAGTGATGAAAACATTTTAAATCATAAAAGATAGTAGATTTTATTCTCTACTTGACTCTTTTAATGGATTCCTTGTTCCGCTGCAGTTAAACTTGATGTTTGTTATATTGTATCAGTTTAACACTGTTGAAGGCTAACGATAATTTATTCTGCATTATCTTAGTCATAATATTTATTACTGGGCTAGTTGAGCTCACCCTTTTACTTTCATTGTTCTCTTCAGGAAATGAGAACGTAGTAGGAACTAGTAGTCCTCACTATTCTATGAAATAGTGTGATAATAAATGTATTGAGGACTTATTTTGAGTTTGAATACTGTCTAGAAGACAATATTTGTATTAAAACTCACAGCTCATGTTGTATATTTAAGATTGTATTTTTATTTTGTACCAAGTATTTGGCGACTCAAAATAGGTGATGTATACCTATTTTGGGGCGCCATGATTGGTATCAAAGCTTAGGGATATGATCCTGGGTGAGATGTGAGACAAGAACTAGGAGGGGAGAGCGGGAATTCCTTTCGCTAAGTATGACCTACCTAAGTTTATTTGGTAAATAATTGGTCGGTCAGAGTATAGGGATAATATGTGATATGATAATTAACCCTTGTTTTGTGGCAGTATTTGAAAATGGCATCCGAAAATGTTGAGATAAGCAATGGAGCACAAGAGACCGTTGAGTCTCCACAGATCAATAATCAAGATAATGTGCATCAGGAAGGCGACAATCGTCATGCAAACAACAACACTGACCAAATGATGAACGATGGAATGTTCAGAGGTTTTATGTAATTCTTACAACATCTGGTAAGAGAGACTCCTGTTCAAAATATAGGTGGAAATAATGGCACCCCACGGTTGGTCACTGCTAAGCAGTTCAAGGAGCTTGGACCACCGGAGTTTTTGGAAAAGCCAGAACCACTTAAGGCGGAGACGTGGTTAAAGCAGATCACCAAGATATTTGATGTCTTGGGATGCTCCAAGGAGCGAAAGATTCCCTTTGCCACCTTTATGTTGCGTGAAGAGGCAGATTACTGGTGGGAATCTATAAAAGCATACCCGACTGGCGACTTTTCAAGATGTCTTGGGAGAAGTTTCAAGAATTGTTCAACGACAAGTACTTTCCTGAAAGTATTCGTCACATGAAGGAGGTGGAATTCATCAAGCTGGAGCAAAACAATATGACCGTGTCGCAAAGACGGTTAAGCTAAGTTTCTTTGAGTTATCCCGGTTGCATCCCATTTGTTCGATAATGAGGAGAGAATGACGCGAATGTTTCTGCGAGGTTTGAAACCGAAATACGCCAATACCTCATTTCTCACAAACTTTGTTTATATTGAGGATGTTGTGAATTGGGCTCGATTATTGGGCGTGATAATGAGTCAAGACAACCAAAAGGCAACGACCAACAACACGATAATAATCGTACCGGTGGCAACGACCATCGGAACAATGATAACCATCGTGGGGGAAATTATCATGCCAAGAATGGTAACCACTTCGATGGTAATCATGGCCAAGTTAATAGAAGTGGAAATTTCAAGAAGAGAAGGTTCAATAATGATGGAAAGACAGCAGCACCAGCACCCGTTTCAAAGGAAGAAGAACGACCACCGGTCGTATGTTTCAAATGTGGACAGGAGGGACACATCCGTCCAAACTGTACGCAGCAATCCAAAGCGTATTTCAATTGTGGAAGAGAATGTCACCTAGCTCGATTTTGTCGTGTAGTGAAGTCAAGTCTAGCTGGGATAGTGATGCCAAAGGATGTCTTAGACAAGTCAAAGTCGGTAGTTTAAGTGAGAGCGTTTGTCGAGGAACTCAAACGAAGTTATCACGGGTAAGTTAATTATAAATTTTTATGAAGTCTATACCTTATTAGATACCGATTCTACCCATTCTTTTATCTCTCTTACTTGCGTTCAACGATTAAATTTAACTCCAGAGAATTTTGACTTTGACTTATCTGTTGAAGCTCCATTAGGAGAAACCTTCATTACATGTGCTATCCAAGTCTTGGATGAGAGTCACAATTTTGAATGATATTTCTATTATTAATAAATTTCCTGACGTATTCCTGAAGACTTCTTAGCTTACTTCAGAGGCGTGAAATCGAATTTTGTATTGACCCCAAAGACAAAACCCATTTCTAAAACCCTCAAATATTTCTTTACCTAAAACGATCGATAATGTGCCAAAGACGTTGGCTCGAGTCATTGAAGATTACGATCATACCATTCAAAGATTATCATTATGGAAGAGAACGTGGTAGCCGACGGCGTTGAGTAGAAGATCGTATGCATTTACGAGTGCGATGTTGTTAACACAAAAACCCATTTCGTATAACTTATAAATGATGAAGATAGAGTTAAAGACTCTAGGGACCCACGTGAAGATAGCGAATATACGATTAGAATCGACTTTAATCGATAAAGTTAAAGCCGCTCAAACTACACACCTGGAGCTGATGAATGTGAAGAAGAAGGTTCAAGAGGGCGTTATTCTAGAAGCAAGAATCGATGAAGAGAGGAAATCTCAACCCTCGATTTTATTGGCCCATTTGAAATCCTTGATCGAGTAGGAACTGTGGCCTATAGACTCGTTTTACCACCAAGTATGTCGCGTGTTCATAACGTTTTTCACGTATCGATGTTACGTAAATATGTGGATGACCCGAACCACATTATTGAATTAGAACTAGACGAGAAAGTAGAAGATTTAACGTATGAGGAGATACGTGTTACAATCTTGGATAAGAAGGATCGAATTCAACACTCAAAAGTTATACCTCAAGATTTAGAATCTGAAATGAAGTCAAGGTATCCTCATCTCTTTGGCATACCAGGTACGTACGTAAATTTTGAAGGCAAAATTTCATAAGGAGGGGAGATTATGAGACCCCAAATTTTATGAATAAAGATTTAAATTTCTCGAAATATTTTTTTTCAAAATTATGGTGTGGATTTGAGATAATGTTATAGTTGTGGGTAATATTTATAAATTTCGAAAAGTATGCAAGTTGTTATATAATATTCGATTGGTCGGGGAATATTCATTTTAACAGGGAATATTCGTACGATGGCACAATCATTGGTGGACCCCACAATGGAATTATTATCGAATTGAGAAAACGATAAAATTATTTTATGAAAATAACGGCAGAAGTTTTACCGTTAACTGTTGAAACACCCGGTGTTAAAAGTACAGTAATACATGTGGTTGCATAGTAGCACACGGTATTGATTATTGATGCTTACGTGAGAAGTCACTCAGTGTTGTTCAATTATTACTACAGTAATTGTTGCATAGTATCTCACGTTATTTGATTCAATTATTGTCGATATTTTATATATTATTAAATCAATAATTGAGATGACAGAGTTATTAATATTATTATTTGCAATATTAACGATGTCTAGAAGTTCTGCCAATGAGAGGTTTGGTCACCTAATTGCGTGCCAATAGGGAGAAATCCTTATTGGAAAACTGTGACGCCCCCAAAATAGGTCCATTCCATCCAACCCATTCTGAGTCGCCAAATACATGGTACAGAAACAACTACAACTTTATTATTACAACAGTAAAACTGTGAGTTAAATACAAATATTATCTTCTAGACAATATTTATACTCAAATAAATCCTCATCACATTTATTGATACATTATTTTACAATAATGGTGAGGACTACTAAACAACTCTCTAGAACCTTCATTCCATACCCCACTAGTACTTCGCTTACATTCTCGCCTCCCGAGAAGAAAAATGGAACAACAAGGAAAAGGGTGAGCTCAACTAGCCCGAAAAAGAATGTTATGACTAAGATAATATACAACAAATTATCGTTAGTCTCCAACAGGAAAAATCGATAGAATACAATAGACAACAAGTTTCAGATCAATATTCGCAATTTGAAATAATAATTCATAGAAGAGTTACGTAGAGAATGAAATCTACTATAATCTATGAATTTAACAAATCCATCATCAATATTTTATCCTCAGTAAAATCAATCAATATTCATCTCAAATCAAATATTCATCTTTGCACTATGCCAAAGATATTCATCAATCGATCATGTTCATCTCAACACTGTTCATCTTTGCACTAAAGGCCAAAGATATTCATCGATCGGCCATGTTCATTTAAACACTGCTCATCTTTGCACTAAAGGCCAAAGATATTCTTCAGAAATCATTCATCTTTGCACTACGTGCCAAAGATATTCAATACTATCATCATTTAAGACCGAGGATGATGAAAATACTTTAAAGAACGAATCCGGTGAAACAAAATGACAAATATTATGGATTCGTACTTTAAACAATCCAGGAGTTCAAAAATACTTCATAAATAATCATAGTGAAGTAAAATTCAAGAATGATCAAAACATGGATACAATCAAAGCTAGTATCCGTAATAGATATTTTAGATTTAAAAGAAAAAATTTTCATTTTTCTAGGTGAATAAGTCCGTATTCGTGAATAAGTGTCAGATACGTGAATAAGGTCGATATCGTGAATAGTAACTCCAACACCAAAAGATAGAAATTCCACAAAAAACATTTTCACGCTTCATGAATAGTACTCGTGAATAGTAACTCGTGAATAGTAACTCATGAATAGTAACTCGTGAATAGTAACTCATGAATAGTAACCCGACATGAAAAAGTTCCAAATTTGATAAAAAGTACCAACCAATATTTCAAAGATAATGATATTGAAGAATTAATATCATTTGAGAAGAAAATAACATCCCTTACCTCAAAGAATCAAGATTTCTAAGGAAAGGTGGAAGTGATCTTTGAATGAAACTTCAGATCAATAAAGAACTCTCAAAGTATCTAAATACTCACAAAATACGCCAATAATATATAGAGAGAGAGAGAAAACTTTGTTTCGGTGTGATTTTCAATTCTAACTTAGCCCTCTATTTATAGGAAAATGTTAGCCCACCAAAGCAGACTTGACTGCACACCGATGGCTTTTACCGCTACTATTGCCACCCACCACATTTGAAATAAAATTCAGCACATTTTTCACCAACCACAAGTGGGGCCCACTCAATTCTAGAATTTTCCACCAAAATCAATAATAACCACGATTTAGAATCGGACACCTCTTAAAATTCATAACAAATCATTCGTGAAATTTTAAATTGGTTCAAAATTTGTGGACATATACTCAACTTATGTATGTATAACATACCCAAAAATTACCACAATCCAATCTATCGGATTAAAAATTATAACCCCATAATATATCTCAAAACCCACGATTTGATTTTTAATACCTCCAATCCGATAAAATACCGATAAAACACCTCAACATTAATTCCTTCATTAATAACCACATAAATAAATCCATCATTTATATTCATATAAAATAAATATTTCCTTATCATATGAATCAATAATTAATTATTCACAAATAATATTACGTAATCACATTTATGACAACCAGCATTGCTCCCGTGAAGAGGGGCTTTCAATAAGGATCTCTCCTCATCTTGGCCAAGCAATTAGGTGACCAAACCTCTCCTTAGATGTAACTTTCTAGACATTGCCAATAATGTTATCTAATAATATTATTCAAATAATATGAATTATTGATCCGATAATGGGAAATCTTGTGCGTTGACAATTATGAAACAAAGAATAATATAAAATATCAACGCAAAGAATTATTGAATCAATAAAATAAAATATTGAAAATAAAGAATCACCGTGAAAATTATTGAGTAAAGTGCCATCTTACGCATTTAATCAATAATTCAACAATCTCGTGCAATACCGTGTGCTTCTGCGGCAACCACGCCAGACATCGTATTTTAACCAACCGGGTATTCCAACAATCTTAATTCAGAATAACTACGCCGTTATTTATAACCACCCAAACTTTGTCGTTTTCCTCATTCAATCGCTTTCAGTTATGGGCCCAATATTATCGGTGCTAGCCGTCGCATTTAATATTCCTCGACAAAGACGAATATTCCACGACCAAACAAATATTCCCCGACAAAATGAATATTTTATAACCACTTGCTTATTTTGAAATATTTGCGTATTTAACCCTTAACTATCCACATTAATCAAATCCACCCTTACTATTTCAAAATAATAAATAAAGGAAATTCCTTTTATTTAAAAAATTTTTGGGTCTTACAACCTCCCTCCTTATAAAATTTCGTCCCTCGAAATTGACGTGACGTACTGGTGTTTCAAAAGGTAAAGATACCTCGCTTTCATTTTCATTTCCAACTCCTGTGTCATTTTCTCAATAAAGCATGGTTTCTCCACAAAACTTTAACTTATGGTATAACCTCAGACATAGGTCATGTTCTTTCCTCTACAAAATCTTGACAGTACCTCCTCGTGACGTTAAGTCTTTGGCTATCTCGTCCGGGTTCTAACTCAATAGCGTGTTTGGGTCGTCCACATATTTACGTAACATCGATACGTGAAAAATGTTATGAACACGCGTCATACTTGGTGGTAAAAACGAGTTACATAGGCTACGTTCCTATTCGATCGAGAATTTCAAATGGATTAATAAATCAAAGGTTTGAGCTTTCCTCACCTCACCGATTCTCGCTTTTAAAATAACAACTTCTTGCACCTCCTTCTTCAAATTCATCATTTCCCGGTGGTAGCTTGAATGCTTTAACTTTATCGATTAAAGTTGATTATACTCGTATATCATCACGCATCAGATATCATCACGTGGGTACCTAGAGTTTTCATCTCCATCTCTATTATTTGTATATTATACTGAAATGAGTCTTTGACAATATTGTACTCGTGCTTGTATACGATCTTCTACTCAACACGTCACTACCACGCTCGCTTTTCCAGGATGGCATGGTCGTAACATATCTTTGAAATGAGTCTCTCTCGAGTTCTTGAAGCTCTTCCCACATTCCTTGCTCCATTCGAATTTTGTATCTCTACGAGTCAATTTGCGATAATGGAATAGCGATTCGAGAATATCCTTCAACGAATCTCCGATAATAACCAACTAAGCCTAGAAAGCTACGTATTTCGACATCGACTTAGGTTGTTCTCAATCGTGACTCATATCACAACCTTGGATAAAGACGTCACAATGACACCTATCGCTTTACTATCGCATCTAATATGACGCCCCTACAGAGAGTTCGGCTTCGGTGAATTCCACAAAGGAAGTCACAAGATAAAGGCTCAGTACCAAATTCTATAATTGAATTTTAACTCCGAAGTTCAATAGAGCCATTCGATATGAGATTTTAGAAATGAGTTTTAGATCTGGGGTTCAAAGTCGATACAAAATTTAATATCATCTTTGGGAGTAAGCCAATAAATTCTTCAGGAAATACGTCAAGAAAAATCAATAACAACAAGAATATTATTCAAATCTGGCGTGTCTTTATTCAAATCCATAACATGGACTAAGAAAACTTGACATCCGTAATAAACGAATGACTTCATGGCTTGATATGAAAATGTTTGACTACAATGGTTTGATTCGCTTGAGTTCAAATAACAAAGTTGCTTAGGAATATGAAAACTAACAACCTTACAAAAGCAATCAATTTTGGCATGATGAGTAGTTAACCAATCAATCCTCAAAAGCAAGTATCTTTAAAGAGATAAGGTCAACAAGGTAAGGTAATGGTGCCAACTTGAATCAAACAAGATTTTTAAACAACGGATGTAATGAAAGTTTCTCCTAACTGAGTCTCCATAAATAGGTCAAAGTCTAATTTCTCCGTAGTCAAGTCAAACGTTGAGCGCAAGCAAAAGAGATAAAAGAATGGGTAGAACCCAGATTCTAGTAAGGTATAAACTTCGCAAAAATTTATAATTAACTAACCCGTGCTAACTTCGTTTGGGTTCCTCGATTTTATTTGGCCACGACAAACGCTCTTCGTGAATCGTTGACTTTGACTTTTTCTTGGACATCCTTTCGAGTCACCATTCATTGGACTGGTTTCGATATCGCATAATCTCGAGCGATATGTCCTTCCTTTCCACAATTATAGCATACCTTAAACCGTTGTGGACGGCCAATGATATGTCCCTCTTTCCCAAGATTTGTAACATACTGAATCGATGGTCTTTCTCCTCCTTGGAACCGATTTGCCACTTTGGCCACGACGTCTTCACATGGTCGTTGTTGAATCTCCTCTTTTAAAATCTCCTCCCGACTCGCTTCTTCTATTTTCATGGCCACGATTACCACCGGAGTGGTTACCGCCTTTGTCTCAGTATTCTTCTTTCTCCCTTTGGTTATCGTTATTCGATGATCGCTATCTTTGGTATGATCCTCGGTTATGGTCCCTCGGTTGAACGTATTTTCGTTATCTCGCTTCTAACAACTGAGCCCTATCGACAACATCTAAATAGAGAGAAAATTTATGAGAAATGAGATATCGACGTATCGGGTTTCAAACCTCTAAGAAACATCCGCGCCATACCTTCCTCATTCTCCACCAAATGAGGTGCAAACCTCGATAACTCCGCAAACTTCGCCAGATTGGGACACCGCTATGTTATTCGCTGCTCGCCTAATAAACTCCACTTCCTTCATATGACGAATACTTTCGTGGAAGTACTTGTCATTGAACTGCTTCAAACGTCTCCCACGACACGCCGAAAATTTGAATGGTACGCTTCACGATTCCCACCAATGTCCGCTCGCCACGGAACATAAAAGTAGCGAATGGAACTTTCTTTCCTTCGCATCCCAAGACATCGAATATCTTGGTAATTTGTTTGACCCATGTTTCCGCCATGATCGGATCTCGCTTTCCTGCAATCTGGTGGTCCCAACTCTTTGAACCGCTTGCATTTGTGACCACCCGTGAATTGCTATCATCTCCTCTCGTATTTTGAACACGAGTCTCTTCGCCCGATTTTGCATGAACCGCAAAAAGCTTCTAAACATCCCTCGCTCATCATCTCGCCGTTGGTGTTATTCACAGAGGTACATTGCCACTGTTGCACGTTCTCCTCGTTATTAAATATGTGCATCTCCACGGTCTCATTTACTCCACTATTAATATTCTCACGACATTCTCAAACATCGCCATAAAACAAGGGTTAATTAAGGAAATCAATCACATAATATCCCTATATATCGACCAACTAACAAATAAGCTTAGGTAGGACACTTAGCGAAGGATTTACTCGCCTCTCTCCCTCCTAGTTCTATTCCCCGATCTCCGCCAGAGATCATATCCCTAGCTCTCGATACCAACCGTGGACGCCCCAAAATAGGTCCATTCCATCCAACCCATTCTCGAAGTCGCCAAATACATGGTACGTAAACAACTACAACTTTATTATTACAACAAGAAATCGTGGAGTTAAATACAAATATTATCTTCTAGACAATATTTATACTCAAATAAATCCTCATCACATTTATTGATACATTATTTTACAATAATGGTGAGGACTACTAAACAACTCTCTCTAGAACCTTCATTCCATACCCGACTAGTACTCGCTACATTCTCGCCTCCCCGAGAAGAAAAATGGAACAACAAGGAAAAGGGTGAGCTCAACTAGCCCAAAGAAGAATGTTATGACTAAGATAATATACAACAAATTATCGTTAGTCTCCAACAGGAAAAATCGATAGAATACAATACAACAAGTTTCGGATCAATATTCGCAGTGAAATAATAATTCATGAAGAGTTACGTAGAGAATGAAATCTACTATAATCTATGAATTTAACAAATCCATCATCAATATTTTATCCTCGTAACATCAATCAATATTTATCTCAAATCAAATATTCATCTTTGCACACTACAGCCAAAGATATTCATCAATCGGTCATGTTCATCTCAACACTGCTCATCTTTGCACTAAAGGCCAAAGATATTCATCGATCGGTCATGTTCATTTAAACACTGCTCATCTTTGCACTAAAGGCCAAAGATATTCTTCAGAAATCATTCATCTGCACTACAGCCAAAGATATTCAATACTATCATCATTTAAGACCGAGGATGATGAAAATACTTTTAAAGAACGAATCCGGTGAAACAAAATGACAAATATTATGGATTCGTACTTTAAACAATCCGAAGTTAAAAATACTTCATAAATAATCATAGTGAAGTAAAATTCAAGAATGATCAAAACATGGATACAATCAAAGCTAGTATCCGTAATAGATATTTTATTTAAAAGAAAAATTTTCATTTTTCTATGAATAAAGTGCATGATTCGTGAATAGTTAAAGATATCGTGAATAAAGGTCAGTATAACGTGAATAGTAACTCAGACACCAAAAGATAGAAATTCCACAAAAAAACATTTTCACGCATTTAATAGTACTCGTGAATAAGAACTCGTGAATAGTAACTCATGAATAGTAACTCGTGAATAGTAACTCATGAATAGTAACCCATACATGAAAAAGTTCCAAATTTGATAAAAAGTACCAACCAATATTTCAAAGATAATGATATTGAAGAATTAATATCATTTGAGAAGAAAATAACATCCCTTACCTCAAAGAATCAAATTTCTTGGAAGGAAAGGTGGGAAGTGATCTTTGAATGAAACTCAGATCTTGAACAAAGAACTCTCAAAGTATCTAAATACTCACAAAATACATTTCAATAATATAGAGAGAAAGAGAAAAACTTTGTTTCGGTGTGATTTTCAATTCTAACTTAGCCCTCTATTTATAGGAAAATGTTAGCCCACCAAGCGGACTTGACTCAAGCACCGATGGCTTTACTGCGCTACTATTGCCACCCACCACATTTGAAATAAAATTCAGCACATTTTTTCACCAACCACAAGTGGGGCCCACTCAATTCTAGAATTTTCCACCAAAATCAATTATAACCCCGATTTAAATCGGACACCTCTTAAAATTCATAACAAATCATTCGTGAATTTTAACGGTTCAAAATTTGTGGACATATACTCAACTTACGTATGTATAACATACCCAAAAATTACCACAATCCAACAAATGGATTAAAAATTATAACCCCGCAATATATCTCAAAACCTCGATTTGATTTTTAATACCTCCATCAGATAAAATCTTGATAAAACACCTCAACATTAATTCCTTCATTAATAACCACATAAATAAATCCATCATTTATATTCATATAAAATAAATATTTCCTTATCATATGAATCAATAATTAATTATTCACAAATAATATTACGTAATCACATTTATGACAACCAGTCATTCCTCAGAAAGAGGGGCTTTCAATAAGGATCTCTCCATCGGGCGCCGCAATTAGGTGACCAAACCTCTCCTTAGATGTAACTTTCTAGACATTGCCAATAATGTTATCTAATAATATTATTCAAATAATATGAATTATTGATCCGATAATGGAAAATCTTGTGCGTTGACAATTATTGAAACAAAGAATAATATAAAATATCAACGCAAAGCAATTATTGAATCAATAAAATAAAATATTGAACAAGAATCATCTTGTGAAAATTATTGAGTAAAGTGCCATCTTCACGCATTTAATCAATAATTCAACAACATGCTGTAATACCGTGCCATCTGTGCGCAACCACGCAGACATCAGTATTTTAACCACCGGGTATTCCAACAGCCTTAATTCAGAATAACTACGCCGTTATTTATAACCACCCAAACTTTGTCGCTTTCCTCATCCAATCGCTTTCTCAGTTATGGGGCCCACACATGGTGCTGCCATGTCGCATTTAATATTCTCGACGAAGCATTTAATATTCCACGACCAAACGAATATTCCCGACAAAATGAATATTTTATAACCACTTGCTTATTTTAAAATATTTGCATGATTTAACCCTTAACTATCCACATTAATCAAATCCACCCTTACTATTTCAAAATAATAAATAAAGGAAATTCCTTTTTATTTAAAAAAAATTTTCGTGGTCTTACAAAAACCCCTCTTTCTGGGAACAACACGGTCGATTAATATTGTGAATTATAATAAAGGTGATAAGTTTTGTTTTATTATTATTATAAATATAATAAAATGAAAACTTTTATATAAAATGTAATACTTTTATAAAGGTATTCATTTTATTAGACTATAAATAGAATATATAATATTCTATTATGCTTAAATGTTTTGCATAGTGCTGCGCATAGTGTTTTGTAAAGTAAAATCTTTATATAAAGTTATTCGTTTTATTATACTATAAATAGAATATATAATATTCTATTATGATAGTGTTTCAGATAAGACCAGATAGTGTTTCAGATATAGTAAAATCTTTTTATATAAAAATGTAATACTTTTATAAAGTTATTCGTTTTATTAGATTATAAATAGAATATATTATATTTTATTTAAAAGATTTTTTTTTAGTAGAATATTTTATTAATAATTTGCATAGTAAATTAATATGGACCGTCTAGTTTTAAAAGTAAATTAATCGAACCGTTTATGAATTAGTTCTTATTAGGTCCATTCTCCTATAAATAAGCTCATTCCTTCATTATTTCTTACGAACTCATTGAAACTCTAGAGAGAGAAACTATAGAGAGAAAGAAGAAAAGTATTCTGCTACTTCACTACTCTTATATCCAGTTTTATTCTAAGGTAAAGGGCATTATTTCTTTCATATTCATGATGAGAATTATTTTCTTTCAATACTCGTAAGGAGTATTATTTCGTATGTATTCATGAAGTGAATTATTTTCTTTCAATACTCGTAATTAGTATTATTTCTTTTGTATTCATGAAGAGAACTTCGTTATTCCATTCTTTATTATTCATTGGAATAACTTGATACGCTGGACTACCCTATACTTGGTGAAATTCTTACATTATTCCATTCTTTATTATTATGTTGGAATAACTCATCTGTCGCGATGTACCGCATACGTGGTAAAAATTCTTCCATTATTCCATTCTTTATTATTATGTTGGAATAACTCGCATACATCAATACCGCATACTTGGTGAAATTCTTTTGTTATTCCATTCTTTATTATTCTTTGGAATATATCCGTGCATGCGCGCGGACGCGTGATTAATTGGTTCCATTCTTTATTATTCGTTGGAATATCCTCATGCATGCGAATTACGCGTGACACGGTTCCATTCTTTATTATTTTGTGAGAATAACCTGTCTGCAAGGTGCCGCACGTGATGCATGGTGAATTCTTCGTTATTCCATTCTTTATTATTCTCGTTAGAATAACTTCATACATGTGGACTACCGCATGCATGGTGAATTATCCTTCGTATTTATTCCTTATTAAATTGTGGAAATGATCTGCTTTACGTGGATTACCGCATGGCGGTGAAAATCCATTTGCGAGTTTCAGTATTTTTTTCGACCCTCAAAAATTCTGAAAAATTTGAAATGATAATTTGATGAGTTTTCTATATTGTGTCCAAAGATGGCGATTTTTGGATGTAAAGATTAAGAGTTATGAATTTTATGGGAAAATACTATTTTAAAAGTAAATCCTTATAACTCCTTGTGATTAACTCCAAAATTGGTGAAATTTTTATTGGGAGTACATGTATATAACAGGAGTATACCCTGTAAATTTTGAAATTTTTGGACAAAATTACAATTTATGATAAATGTCTAAATATTCGGCAGTTCTGGCCATATGAAAAATAGTAAATGAATTTTAAAAATTCCGAGAAAAATATATGTTCAATATGGGACTATATTCTGCTAAATCCCAGAAAAGAAATATTTTTGGAACTTATTTGCTATTTTTCATGAAAATGAACTAGTTATGAGTAAATGAATTAAATATGTTATGTGAAGTAACAAAATTGGAAAATAGGATTTTATGGCTTGGGAATCCTATATAGGGTATATACAGATTTTTGATGAGGGATTTGATCATTGGTGATGAAATCTTATGAGTATAGAATTTTTGAATGATTAAATACATTATTTGGTAAAGTGTAAACAATTGAAATAAATTGTTTATAAGTTTAAGAAGTGATTAAAATATTGTTATAATATTAATAATATTAGATTATGAGTTTATTAAGTGATTGATAATATTTAGATAAATTTAAAGTCTTTAATATTTATCCTTGTTTTCGTTTGATTAATGCTTATATCATTGCCATCATCCTCATGCTTATATTGTGATGAAAGTCATCTTTGGCTTACGTGCAAAGATGGACCGTTGATTATTGATTTTATAATTGTATATTTTTGAATTTACAAAAGGTGGATCGTTGATTATTGGTTTTATAGTTGTATATCTTTCGCTTACGTGCAAAGATGGACTGTTGATTATTGGTTTTACTAACAGTATATCTTTGGCTTACTTACGTCTAAGGATGGACTGTTGATTATTGGTTTTACAGCTTGTATATCTTTGGCTTACGTGCAAAGATGAACTATTGATTGATGAGTATCTTTCGCTTATATGCATAGATGAACTGTTTATTGGTATGATTATGACTGTGAATCATTCGGTATAATCAAGACCCGTAATGTTATAGATGATGTGGTAAAAGTCCTCATCGGCCCGTAGTGCATTGATGGATGATTATTGGTATGATTATAACCGTGGATTATTCGGTATAATCATGACCATCGATGATTACATGAATATCCTCGGTCAGAAAGTGCGGGGATGATTCGATGATGTGGATTATTTATTAAGTTGAATCTCAACGATAAAATATTGATTATACACTTTTAATTCAGTAAAAGATAGTAGATATCATGCTACTCTTGACTCTTCTAAAATACGAGTTGTATGTCTTTTGGCCCAGTAAAAAAAGATGAATTGTTAATGAATATCTTTGGTCGTAGTGCAAAGATGAATTTATTAGTATGCTTATGAGCAAGAATTTTGATTTAGTAACCATGATTTTTGATGTTTCAGTTGAAGATAGGTGATGAAAATTATCTTCGTCCTGGGTGCAAAGAGGAATTTAGAATCACAATTATGATTATGAGTTATTCATATGATTGTGGATGTGAATTGTTGATTGATGTTCTAGTGGATAAAACATTATTGGTGGACTTTTAACATGGAGAAGATAATAGACTCGATGGTCTATTTCGACTCTTCTAATGGATCGCTTCGTTCCACTCGCAACTATGGTTGAAAAGTTTTATCATCTACCATATGTTCTAAATCTTTGATTTATTATTGATTGAAGGCTATTGATAATTTAATTATCTTTAGTCATGATATTCTTTTATCAGGTTATTTGTGCTCACCCTTTGCTTTACAATTCCTTTCAGGTAATAAGAGTGTAGCTGGGTCGAGCGGGAATAACAGGAAAATAGTGTGATGGTTTGAGACTGTCGAAGTTTCTCAAAACATTATATAATGGTATGACATGCAACAAATAATTGTATTGAGGACCTAAGATGTGTGTGTCGTATTTTATACGTCACTTAATAATTGATTTTGGCAAACAACAATATGGTGATGAGAACCAGACTTTGAAAGCGTTAAAAGTGCACCTCATTAGAATGAATATGATAGTAATCTTCTCATTCTTCTTTGGGGTCTTAAAATATTTGCTACTGTATTTTATATGGAATTATAACAATTTGAGTTTGGATACTGTCTACGAGACAGTATTATATTAAAACTCACAGCTTATTTATTGTCTTACTCTGCACGACAGTTCAACAATTGTATAAATGAAGTTTGTATTAAATTTTTATAGAGTGATATCTGGCGACTCAGAATGGGTCGTGTGGACCTATTTTGGGGGCATCACAAATGGTATCAGAGCTTAGGGATATAGTCGCTGGCGGAGATATTAGTCTAGAACTAGGAGGGGAGAGACGAGTAATATACTTCGCTAGGGTGTGACTTACCTAAGCTGAAATTGTTTATTTGATAAGTTGAAAATTTGTGATCTGTCAATTAACCTTTGTTTTGAAGATATATTCTAGAATGATATCTGAAATACAAGAGATGAGCAATGGAAAAATCATGATACAGAGAAAATAACCAGGAAGGTACAACCCAAAAAGAAAGCAAGGTATTCTCATCTCTTGAACTACAGTAAACGTAAATTTTGAGGGCTTAAATTTCATAAGGAGGGAGATTGTAAGACCCCGAATTTTACTAAATAAAAGTATTCAATTTTTATAATTATTATTCTATTTTGTAAATGGTTAAATTGATAAAAGAATACAAGAATACGCGTGGTTGCATATAAGAAGACACGGTATTGATTATTATCGATACTTATGTGAGAAGTCACTCATTTATACTCAATTATCGCTACAATAATTGTTTGATCATATCTCTCATATTATTGATTCAATTATTGTAACAGTATCATCTGCATAATATTTTATATATTATTAAATCAATAATTGAGAAGACAAAGTTATTCATATTATTATTTGCAATATTGACAATGTCTAGAAGTTCTATCAATGAGAGATTTGGTTACCTAATTGCGCGCCAATAAGGAAAAAACCTTATCGAAAAGCCCCCTCTTTCCTGGGAACGACCTGGTTGTTAAATATTGTGAGTTATAATATTAATGATGAATGTTATTAAAAATCAAATTTGAGTTCGGAGTTAAATTTGGAGACGGGAACGTGATATTTGAGTCCGGAATGATGAAATTAGTACAAATAGACTATAAACACAAAATTTGTCGGGGTTGACTTTTTGGTCAAAAAAGTCAACAGTTGACTTTTTCAGAAAAAGTCAAACTTTGAAATTTCAAAAATAAAATTTTTGAGAAAAATATTTCCATTGTGTTGGGATTGTTAGTGTTAGTCGAAATCGATATTTATTTCGATAATAACTGATGTTTGGAGGTTATATTGACCAATCGGGTAATTAATCGAATAAATGAACAATTAATTGCTATTAATTCACATGATTATAACTATTTGTTCACATGTGTGTACTATTGATTCACATTCTTGTACTATTAGGGGAGTTGGTGCAAGATTGATAATATTTGCATGACTAAGTTAAAAATGGAGGTATAGATGGAGGTACTATCTTTGTAATTCAGATTTTCACATGATTATAACTATTGATTCACATGATTGAACTATTGATTCACATTATTTACTATTAGGGGGGTGGTGCAAGTTTGATAATACTTGCAGGACTAAAATAAAAATGAAGAAAAGAGGAAGGTATTATATCAGTAATATTTCGAGCCCCAAAAAACGCAATTATCAAAACTATATTTTCCTATAAATAAGCTCATTCTTCCTTCATTTTTCACTTATTCACTAAAGCTTTAGATCAATTATTATAGAGAAATTATAGAGAGAAAGAAGAAGAGAAGTCTCCGCTTCCTCATTATTCCAATATCCAGCTTCTTTCTAAGGTAAAGGGGTATTATTTCTATCATATTCATGAAGAGAGCTTTGTTATTCCATTCTTTATTATTATGTTGGAATAACTCGTCATGCCAAGTACTACATACATGGTGAAATTCTTCGTTATTCCATTCTTTATTATTCTCATTTGAATAACTCGTCTGTATGGTCCATCGCATACATGGTGAATTCTTTGTTATTCCATTCTTTATTATTCGTTAGAATATCTTGTCTGCAAAGCGGATTACGCTAGAACACCGGTTCCATTCTTTATTATTCTCATTGGAATATTCTTGTTCATGCGGATTACGCTAGACTCGATTCCATTCTTTATTATTCTCGTTAGAATAACCTATCTCTAAGTGATCTATCGCATGCATGGTGAATTTCGTGTTATTCCATTCTTTATTATTCTTTGAATATCCTGTTTGTAAGATGATTACGCTAGACACTGGTTCCATTCTTTATTATTCGTTGGAATAACTCGTCTGCGTGCGATTCTATCGCATTTACGGTAAATTCTTTCGTTATTCTATTCTTTATTATTATGTTGGAATATCCTCGTCTGCAATGATTACGCATGCACGACCGATTCCATTCCTTATTATTCTATTGGAATAACCTGTCCGTGTGGTCTATCGCATGCCTGGTGAATTATATTGTTATTCTATTCTTTATTATTCTGTTGAAATATCATTCATATTATGATTACATATGACTGGTTCCATTCTTTATTATTCTATTGGAATATCCTATCTGCATGATTACGCATGACACGGTTCCATTCTTTATTATTCATTGGGAATAACACATTATGCATGGCTTCACCGCATGCATGGTGAATTCTTTCGTTATTCCATTCTTTATTATTCGTTGGAATAACTCTATCTATGTGGACTACTGCATGCATGGTGAATGATCCTTCGATTCATTCCTTATTAAATTGTGGAAATGATTGTATACGTGAATTACCGCATTGGCGAGTGAAAATTCATTTGCAGCTTTCGTAATTTTTCGACCCTTTAAAAATTCTCGGAAAAATTTGAAATGATACTTTGATGAGTTTTCTATATTGTGTCCAAAGATGGCGTATTTTTGGATGTATACATTAAGAGTTATGGATTTTATGGAAAAGACTATTTTAAAAGTAACCCTTATAACTCATTGGGTTAACTCCAAAATTGGTGAAATTTTTTATTGGGAGTACATGTATATAACAGAGTATACCTCAGTAAATTTGGAATTTTTGGACAAAAGTACAATTTATGATAAATGTCTAAATATTCGGCAGCTTTGGCTATATGAAAAATAGTAAATGAATTTTAAAAATTTCGAGAAAATAAATGTTCAATATGGGACTATATTCGCTAAATCCCGTAAAAGAAAATTTTTTGAACTGATTTGGTATTTTTCATGAAAATGAACTAGTTATGAGTAAATGAATTAAATATGTTATGTGAAGTAACAAAATTGGAAAATAGGATTTTATGGCTTGGGAATCCTATATAAGGTATATACAGATTTTTATGAGAGATTTGATCATTGGTGATGAAATCTTATAAGTATGGCATTTTTAAATGATTAAATGCATTATTTGGTAAAGTGTAAATAATTGAAATAAATTGTTTATAAGTTTAAGAAGTGATTAAAATATTGTTATAATATTAATAATATTAGATTATGAGTTTATTAAGTGATTGATAATATTTAAATAAATTTAAAGTCTTTAATATTTATCCTTGTTTTCGCGTTTGATTAACGCTTATATCATCACATCATCCTCATGCTTATATTATGATGAAAGTCATCTTTCGCTTACGTGCAAAGATGGATGTTGATTATTGATTTTACAATTATATATCTTTCGCTTACGTGCAAGATGGACTATTGATTATTGGTTTTACGCTATATATCTTCGCTTACGTGCAAGGATGGACTATTGATTATTAGTTTTATAAATTGTATATCTTTGGCTTACGTGCAAAGATGAACTATTGATTGATGAGTATATTTGGTTTATATGCATAGATGAACTGTTTATTGGTATGATTATGACCAGGGATCATTCGGTATAATCAAGACCCGTAATGTTATAGATGATGTGGTAAAAGTCCTCATCGGCTGTAGTGCATTGATGGACGATTATTGGTATGATTATAACCGTGGATTATTCTAAGATAATCATGATCATTGATGATTACATGAATATCCTCGCCATAAAAGTGCAGGATGATTTGATGATGTGGATTATTTATTGTTGAATCTCAAATGATAAAATATTGATTATACACTTTTAATTCATAAAAGATAGTAGATATCATGCTCTACTACTGACTCTTCTAAAATATACAGTTGTATGTCTTTGGCTCAGTAGCAAAAGATGAATTGTTAATGAATATTTTCGTCAGTAGTGCAAAGATGAATTTATTAGTATGATTATGAAAGCAGAATTTTATTTGGTATAACCATGATTTTTGATGTTTCAGTGAAGATAGTGATTAAAATTATCTTCGCCTCCGGTGTGAAGAGGAATTTAGAATCACAATTATGATTATGAAGTTATTCATATGATTCAGGATGTGAATTGTTGATTGATGTTACAGTGGATAAAACATTATTGGTGGACTTTTAACATAGAGAAGATAATAGACCGACGGTCTATTCGACTCTTCTAATGGATCGCTTCGTTCCAATCAGAACTATGGTTGAAAAGTTTTATCATCTACCATATGTTCTAAATCTCGATTTATTATCGATTAAGGCTATTGATAATTTAATTATCTTTAGTCATGATATTCTTTACTGGGCTATTTGTGCTCACCCTTTGCTTCATAATTCCTTTCAGGTAATAAGAGTGTAGCTGGGTCGAGCGAGGATAACAGGAAAATAGTGTGATGGTCTGAGACTGTCGAAGTTTCTCAATACATTATAAAACGGCATGACATGCAACAGATAATTATATTAAGGACCTAAGATGTGTGTGTCGTATTTTATACGTCACTTAATAATTAATTTTGGCGAAAAACAATAAGGGTGATAAGAACCCGACTTTGAAAGCATCAAAAGTGCACCTCATTAAAATGAATATGATAGTAATCTTCTCGTTCTTCTTTGGGGTCTTAAAATATTTGCTACTGTATTTTATATGGCATTGTAACAATTTGAGTTTGGATACTGTCTACGAGATAATATTGTATTAAAACTCACAGCTTATCTGTTGTCGTACTCTGCACGACAGTTCAACAGTTCTATAAATAAAGTTTGTATTTGATTTTTATAGAGTGATATCTGGCAACTCAGAATGGGTCATGTGGACCTATTTTGGGGGCGTCACAATTCATGTTTTGTTGTCGCATCTTCTTACTTGCACTCAAATCTGGATTGATGCCCCTTGCATATCTAACCATGGGACCAAGATAATGGGACCTATTCCTTGACCCTAAAACTTCAACTTCTTCGTCTTCATTTTCTTCTGGAATTGCCTCCACTTCCACTTCCGCTCTAACATTCACGTCATCTATCCGCTTGTCCATCTTTTTAGTTACTGTCTTGTCAAGTGCCATCTTACACTTTTCTTTATCTTCGTTGGTTGACTTGGGGCATGATGCTACATTTCCCTTGTTATTTGCTATGTGTTGTTTCAATCTATACTCCTCCACCATACTCTTTGTCACACAATTTGCATCTCCAACGATCCTTGTTGTTAGGATTTACAAGGAAGCCATATTCCCATCCAATATCATCCAAGCTCTTTTATATCGAACACTCGTAAGTATTAGAGGTCACAAGACAAAGATGGTAATTGAGCCATTGATAGTGATATTATGCCTATGCATAAAAATATAAAATCAGTCATTTCTCCAAACCCCACAGTCAAATTTTAATAATTTAATTTTTAACTGAAGTTGAAAAAATTTAAAATTTAAAATGAAATATTACAATTAACTAAAAAAATTAACTAAAAAGTAACTAATTTAATTTATCCAACCTTTTCTTTAATGCGCCCACTAAGGAACTAATTAACTAAAACCAAAAAAATTAATAAAATAATAATTTTGCCCAGTTTGCCGACAAACTGTTTATGCCTTATAAGCCTTATATCAGTATTCAGTTGATTGTAAACTGTTTACAAAAAAAAAAATAGAGAAATTGGGAGAGAAAGACGAGCCGGAAAAGAACTACCTAATCGCCGAAGATGATGAAGATGAAGAGCAAAGAATCGAAGATGAAAGCAAAGTGAAAGCAATGAAAGTCGAAGAAGGAGAAGAAGAAGCGAGCTTAGATCCGATCCAAATGGCTACAAAGAATAGTCGTCGTCGGAGATGCGACGCAAGATAGTGATCGGCGTCGTTATCAAGAAGAAGCGAAGAGTCGTCGCTCGATCTATTTTTTTCAAGAAGAAGCGAGAGTAATCGGCAAGCAGAGGGAGGTAGGGTTTAAATTTTAAAGTTATAAACAAAATCCATAAATTACACTATGGTCCCAAACATTTTACATGTTCTGTTTTTTACCTTGATATGTTCCGATTTGTTCAGATTTACCCCGACTTTACCGACTAGTCGTCCCGACTAAGTCGGCCAGCGACTAAATCAAAGGACTAAGGCCTGGTCGACTCGGCCAGCCTCTGACCCCGACCTAGTCGCCAACTAGTCGGCCGACTAGGCCGACTTTTAGAACACTGTAAAATATTGTGTAGATATTATTGTAACTATTATTGAATAAATAATATGAGATACTACGCAATAACTACTGTACAATTATTGAATTAATAATATGAAATATTATGTGACTACTTCTGTAGCAATTATGGAGTTATATAAAATACTATGTGGTTGTTACTGTAGTAATTATTGAATCAATAATCAGAGATACGGTGCAATACCACGTACTACTGTGGAGTATCGCGTGCTACTGTGAAATAACGTGTATTACTGTATTTTTATCATCGAGTATTTAAACAGTTAACGATAAAAGTTATGCTGCCAATTTTTTTTTAAAAAAAGTTATTTTTATCACTTTCTATATCGATAGCTTATTCTACATGTGTGATTCACTAATGATTCGTTATTTCATCGTCAGTCGCATTTAATAATCTAATTATATGAAACAGGTTAAAAACATTTATTTTGCTTGATGAGTTTGATGTACAACTCATTGAATTGAAGAGACTGATGAAACATAAAATATGAAAATAACAAATAATACTCTTCAAATTGTCATGTAAATCAACAAACTTTAATTTGAAGAGTTTTTTTTGTTATTACTGTTAAAGATGCTCTAAGACTTTACCTAACGATGGATGAACTTGAAGACATAAATCCCCACAAGAAAGACTTTTTTGAAAACTCAATACAAGGACAATGACATTATACTTATTATAATTTACAAATTTGATAACAATGGATGAACTTAAAGACGTAAATCCCCACAAGAAAGACTTTTTTGAAAACTCAATACAAGGACATGATTGTTCAATATATACATGCATCTAAAATTTCGAGTAATCAAAGAGAATATGAAAAGATGATTAGAAATATACGTTATTTAATGCTAAAATTGCATGTAATTGAAGTTATTTTAATAGCAAACTCAATAACCAACCAAATCAATTTGAATTTAATAATTGTATGACCAATCAAATTAATTTGATTACATGATCCCTCTTAGCTTATTATATACTAGTATGTATTGATAAATATATTTTGACACTCCCACTACCACAAAATGAGTCTATTTGTTATAATATAATAATAATTAAAAAAGTTATTTATTTTGATGCTAGATTTATATATTAGTTCTAGGCATGAGCCTCTTGTAAGACAAGTGAATAGTAATAAATATGCACTACAATTTTATAATCAATCTTAAAATTTACATTATTCTGATTAAAGTTAATGCGGTCAATGTTATTTATTCATTTTTCTTTGTAATTAGCGAACAAATGAAGGAGGATCTATAAAATTAGTATTTTATATTATCCAATAACAATACGCCAAATATATAATTTTTAAGGATTTCAAATTCAAAATGACTAATTAAATTATTTTATCATAATAAATAATAATAACATAATTTCTTACTACAATTCAAAATTTTAATTTTATCCTAAATTTAACAACATGACATGTTACTATTGACTTACTTAAAACATAGACTATCTTTGTATATCTGAAAATTATGATAACAAATTTATAATACTTGGGTGGCGTAGGTATTAATACCCCATTCTAAGTCATTTTCTTATCTTATGATTCATGTTTCAATTTTTGAAACAAACAAAGGATAAGCTTTAATTGATCCAATTCTAAATGCAATCCTTCCAAACAAACATACTTCCATCTCATCTCATCCCATCTCATCATTCCAAACTTATAAATCTATTAAATATACTAAATTACAATACATAACACCATTGCATAACATTTGTTATTCACATATTTCAACACATGTCCTACATAATTAATATGCTCATCAATTTTCACACGTACTCAATAATTACACCGGTTTTTTAAATTTTATAATATTATACCTTTTATAATATTATACCATACATATATATATATATTCCAACATTACTAACCGTGACAACCCAATAAATTCATTTTAAAATTTTACAATATTATATACCATTTATAATCTTATACCATACATTACATCATACATATATATAATCCCACACTAATATGTTTATTTTATAATCCCCAAAATTCACTATTTTTTTAACTGTTACTAATTTAATTATGTTAAAACATAATTATTATATCCTAAAATCACTACTTTTCTAATATTATATTATTCATAATTATACCATACATTATATCATACATGTATGGTAATATTATAATACACATATATAACAAAATCACTGTCTATCTAAACTGTACAAATATTATCATTACTAATTTAATTATATTACAACTGTTATATTTGAAACCTACTTAATACATAATACACATTCAGCCATACTTGAGCATTACCACACCACAAATCCCTGGAAACAGTCTTGAACATAACCACAAATACAGTACATGGATATCAAATCACTGCCCTCAACCCATTTGCATAAAAATTACACATTAAGCCATACAAATGACATATAAATATAAATTTAAAGCCGCAAAAAAGATGAGACTAAAAATACATCTATAACGATTAAGATTTTTCTAAAGCATAACTGGCATCAACCCCATCCTTATTTATTTCATTGATTTACGCTGCAAAAGATTTAATCTAAGGCAACACATACATAATCTACCCAAATGCAAAATCCAAGACCTACAAACAAGTTAACCTTTACAGTGGGAGTTCAGTTTTCAGCAGAATAAATACATGTGATATACATAGTCATAGCAATGCAAATGTATTCTCAAGGACCAGAAGCTAAACAAGTCATCAATCCATCAGTCCAACACATTCCTGCAAATGAGAAAATATAGGGAAAAAAGATATACCACTTAGAAATGTTGTGCTGTTATTTAACTCCAGTCCCGTGGGTTATACAAGAGAAGAAGCTGATGACAACACACACTTTTTGAGTTTTTCAGACTCTACACCCACTTTCATTCAAGGGTAAAGAATATAGTGAAACTCAGGATTACATAGGGGGCTAGTTATTTAAAACTTCAAATTATTTATTTTAGATTAAAGAAACTTATGTGATTACAAGAGGCTTGGATGATATTAGGTGAATTGTGAAACAAGTGATGTGAAGCTCAGACATGTTGGATAAGAGTATACTCCCAGACCTTGTCGAAAGGTCTCATAGAGCTGGGATTAGATATTCATCCTCATTGCAACACACCACTACTTTCAGTTTGTTGTTTTTATCAATACTCTTAACCACACATCTCCAAACTACTAGCACAAATTGATAGCAATTCAATTACAATTCAATAAAATTACAAAAAAAAAATTATGTAGATAATGTAATAGAACAATAAAGCAGCCTAGATTTCAAATGAAAACATTTGCCTCAGTAAAACCCAGTAATATCACTTAAAATGTAGCTTAACCAAGGAGGTTCTCCCTGTAAACAGGGTCTTGGCTCCACTACACCTCATATAGTGGATTGAATCATCACTGGCAATTGCAAAAATTGACAATGATGTAAATAATATACCATTCAATTACTTATTTTATTTAAAAGAAAGGAAGTAACTTAGACCAGAAACCAATTAGAAGTATATCTGAAACAAGTAAATGCAGAAACATCTCAAATTAATCTACTAACTCAAACATGAATGCAGCAACACCAATAAGGTACACCAAAAAAATTAAACCACATACATCTAAAACCGAAATTAAGGAAATAAAATAGGCTCAGACTAAAACAGCTCTATCAATCAAGAATTTTCTGAAGCAGAACTGGCATTAAAGCTGTGTAATAAATCATCACTGCCAATACTAAAAACTAAAGATTCAAACTTCGGACATATCATTAAAATGGGACATCTTCCAATACATTAAAATGCATATGTAAAGATCAAAGTAGGCTCATATTAAGAAATTCAACCATTTTTATCCTTTCTGCTTCACTGATTACTCTCAGAAGCGCGGATAACATATAATCATGGCCATCAATTTAAAATTCAAACCAAATATGAAAACAAACCTATTTGATTATCATCAGGGTAAACATTTGGAAATGTAGCTGATGTTGTGTGTTTGAGTTTTGTTTTGAAGGTACGGAAAGGGAAAGCAAAGCAAAAGTTGGACTCTTTCTTTCTAAAATTAGAAGAAAAAAATGTTCAACTTTCCATTCCCTTCCCCTTTTATAAGGGAATCAAGCATATACTAACATGAGTAAATTTCTATAATTTAGCCGTCGATTTGACACAAAAAAGCCGTGGAAAAGTTGGTACAAGGGCTAAACTGCAACACTTAACGGCGATGTTTTAGCACGAGCATTGGGGCTTTCTTCCTCATCCACAAAATGTTTCAGAGAAGCCCGGGGTGCTACGTGCAAAAGCGACTGAAAATCAAAAAGCGCATAAAATCAAGACTTACGTAAGCTAGAGAGAGATCTTACAGGAAGCAAATTATTTCTGTTGAAACCCTAAACCTAGCTCCCAATGGAATTTTGAGACTGCAGTTGTCATTTTTGAAGAGATGGAAAAGAGTCTTCGTTTATATATAGATATGGATGGTAACTTCTGTTCTGAAACCCTAAAAATGAACTAGGCTAATACTTACAGGGCCTAACTATACTCTGCATGATACCTGATGTTATCATGTTGAACAATCGCTTGACCCAAATGTATTATTTGAGGCCCAAACTAGCTTAGTCTGTCTAACCTTCTTCTTTTTCTATTAATTATATTATGATACAATTTCTAGTAACATTATACATATATACAAATATTATAAAGATATTACCGCTAAAAGATTTTCAAGCTATCTGATTCAATGTTCCCTTTTGAGTTGATTTTACTTTTTCTTCAATGGTGGAGTTTCACTCATAATGCTTGAATGCAGAGAGCTAAAACTGCCCTCGATTTGTATATGCGGTGTGTGTAAGTGCTGAATATGTGCCAACAATTGCACAAATGACAAATCACTCCAACTGATATTATGGTGATGCAAACTCCAATCTGTAGAAAAGAAATAACGTGAGAGTGATATGAGATGTTTTAAACCATATAGATAGAAAGAAAAAAACACATGACAACGGACTTTGTTATTTGACCCGGGACTTTGTTAATGGACTATGGTGTACATCTCCCTCTTTTTTTTATGAACTAGAACAAATCTCATTATATTATCGTGACATGAGATTTTATATATGTTGAAAGCGTTCATATTATTCTACTCATTTCATAATACATTTGGATACTCGGATACCAATAAAACTTTAGAAACTACAGTACTTAATACGTTATAAAAATTAAAGTTTCACTTTTCATTTGAAATATATATACTTTATCGACGTATCGTCGACGCTTTTTTAGTAGAAATACCAAACTACATTTTTCACAAAATAATATAACAATGAAAATCTGTATGATCAAAAGTTGCAAAACTTCATACATGTGAGTAAACCACTAACAAGTAACATTAGCATACTAGTCCTCCATTCATTAGCATTCTCTCGTTACCAGCCATTGTTATTATTATTGTCCGTGAATTATACAGTAATTTCATATATTATACATACATAATCATATATTTTCATATATTAAGCTGTAACATATAATCATAATTATACATAATCATAATCATACATAATCATATATTTTTGTACATAATCATATATTTTCATATATTATACATACATAATCATAATCATATATTTTCAAAAATTATGATAATTTCATATATTATACATACATAATCATATATTAATGATGAATACATACACATCATATATTTTTATTTTCATATATTATACATACATAATCTTTACAATTGATATGAGAGTTTCATGATTTTATCTCACCTTTGTTGAACAAATATCTTTCCTCTTTCTGTTGAAAGCTTTCGAACAGCTGCTTTTTCCCTCACCAATTTAGATTAGGTCTTTAGTTATTTGTTTACTTATTAATATATCTTGTTAATTCTATTATTATAATAAATCTTATGGCCCAAATTTTACCAAATTATTTATCCATCACATATTAATATTTATTAGCCCATATAAAATAAATAATTAGTTTGACCCAATAAAAGACAAAGTCCAATTAATAACTAGTTTTATTCATCTTTGTGTTTATTTGGAAGTCTTTAGAAATCTTTAGAGATGAGATCAGACTTTGGATATGTGTTGATAGTTATAATTTTCTTCTAAAGTCTGTCAAACTCTACCATTTAATAGAAATCTGAAAAGTCTATGACTTTTTGAATACCAAAAATACTTTTATAGACTTTGTAAAAATCTTAATTCAATACCACCTAACTTTTAAAGACATTAAAAAAGTTGTAATTGAATACCACTAAACTTTTATAAACTCTTTAAATGTCTTGATTGAATACAACCAAACTTTTAAAATCTTTAAAAGTCTTTAAAAATCTTAATTGAATACACCCCCCTTAGATAACATGCGCATGGGAAGACTGGAGCATGTTATAAAACATAACTCCGCAAAGCAAAGTTAGACTAACACTTTGTTATGAGTTTTAAAATGGACAGAAAATAAAAAAAAAATAGACGAAAAATTAAAGTTTTCTTTCCAAAACCTATGTTTTTGAGTTTTTTAATAAGCGGAAAAGAAAATAAATGGATAAAAACTTGGCCACTCTTCCTGCCAAAGTTTTTTCGTCCAAAATTGACCTGATTTGGACGGAAAATAAATTGGAATAAGTAATATTTTTATAATTTTCATATTATCTTCAACTTTCAATATAATAAATTTTAAATTACAACCCATATTCTCAATTTATTTTTATCTACTAAACCTAAGTTGATAAATAGAAAGAGGCTTCGAACGACTACTTTGTTGCCGCGAACGAGTTCTCAGACTGGCTACTAGAAAATTAAGACAAGACACGAGCAATGTTTGAGTTACCATTAGAGAGGAGATTGAATTTCTTGAAAAATTTGATGAATAATATCCGTTAGTATTAATAACACAGATTATGTTTGATGACTTTTGGCCTTTTGGGTATGGTAATGACTTTGCAGAACAAGTTTTTGTATAACATTTATTTGGATTTTTGTATTTGATTATAAATTTTTTTTCTTTGAATATTTTTTTTCATGGTTCAATGATTATAATTAATAGAAGGATAAATTTATAAAAAATAATATTTTTCCTTTTATTGAAACTCAAAAACTCAAGATTTTTTTTTTTAAAAAAATTATATTCTTTTCTATTAAAAACTCAAAAATAACACAATTTTTTTTTCTTCTATTCTTTCTTTTTCTGTTCTAATTTAAGTTTTTTATTATTTTTTTTTCCATTCAAAACTCAAAAACAGAGTGTAAAAGAAATTGTTTATCTCATCACATCCTAAATCCAAGAAGTAGAAACATTAAAAAGAAGGGCTAATCATTTGAGGCTTCAGGAAACAAGAGTTTCATGTCCAAATTGCTACTAATCTATTACTATCTCACAAGTAATACAATTCACTTCCACAGACACCATTCTCTTCTTTGGCTTTTGAATATTTTTGTTCCCAAGCAAGGTCCTATAGAAACCATGTAAAAGGTAAGAGTAAAATTTTGGAGAAGCACAAAATATTGATTTTGACCACATTTTTTTCACAACATTATCCATTTTCTAAAGACAACACTTCCTTGACATCTACAAGGCAAGGCATAGCATCTTTGAACCAGAAGAATCTGATAGCCACCATGTCGTCAAACTATCATCCATGTCAAGTGTCGGTAGCCAGCCCATTTAGCAGCAACACGGACACCAATAGCCAATGCTGCACATAGCAATGGGATAGGAACCCTCCTACCTGTTGCAGGTGTTTCAGTTTCTTTTACTTCCAAAGGTTTGTTTGAATGATGAATAATAGCCAAAGCCAGATACAAGGCCATCACCACTACTCTAACCCATGGCTCTACAACGGCTGCTAGAATAGTTGCAACAGGCAATGCCGATGAGACATAGTCTCTCTTCTTCACAAACCGAGCAAATCCAAACATACCCACCAGAAGTGTCCAGAAGAAAGGCTCAGAGATGAAGCCTCTGACAGCAGCAAAGCCAGTTAGACCTGCTATTGTAAGAAGATAAGGTTGGCTGCTTACTGAGTCTGGAACTGTGGCCTCGGCAATAGCAAGTACAACAGATGCCAGCATGATAATCAGCGTAAGTTCTGGAACAGGGGCGTATGCCACTATCCCCGAGTAGAAAGCTCGAACAGTGTAAAGTGCAGTTTCAATACCTCTGATCATAGAAGTAATTGGATCACCTATAAAATGAAAAATTAGGGCCAATGCAAGTTTTGAGAGGTATCCTAAAAAATGAAATATCCCTGCCGCTGCCTTTTTCCAGTTATAAAGTTCCCACAAGACTGTTCTCCAAGCGTAGATAAGGAAAGCCAGCGCTGCAAATTATCGATTAATACAACAAATAAGTCAGTATCTGTTGCAGGCTAAAAGTTCTACAAACTATTAGATGGAAGAATAAGAAGCTAAGCAAAAAGAAGTACAATCCATGATTATATTTCAGATGTGCCTACATATGGAACAACATATTTTGACAATTTGAGGAGTACAAAATGGTGTATATATATTATGGGCTCTATTCCAGCTCAAGTGCATAAACCACTTCCTACGAAAGAAGGATTTCAAAATATTCTTTTATTAGGTTCATCATTTCCAAGTGGAATGCTTTGATGACTGGTTTAGATTTCGGATTACATACCAAACTTAAGCCACATTTCTAATAAATTAATTTATATGCTAAAACTGTCCTGGAACGTTAACTTTACTTTAGAGACAGTCCTCCTTGCTGGAAATAAAAACAATATAGAGAATACAGATTTGGTAGCAGTTCTAAACCCAGCTCAACAGGTAGCTCAACTTCACAACATTTACGAGTAGAAACAGTCAAGTCAGCAAACACATGTACAAAGCACGTAAACCAAAAGAAACTGATAAGTGTTATAAGATTATATTAATTCAGGCTTAATTGGGAATATGGAAAAAGTGAAGAATAATATTTGAATAAACCAATTAAGTAGTTCATCTCATTGTGGTTACCATCGCCAGATGGCCAGAAGCATATGGAATTTCTGGCACTATGGTAGCAGCAGACCAGACAACAATGAAGAATGATAAACTATTAGCATAATATACAGGCAGAATCTTTATAAAGGAGAGAAAGAAAGAAAAAACCGAAGTACTAGTAAAATGGAGTTTATGGCATGATTGTACATTGATTAATTTACTTATATAAGGTGACATCCACTACATTGTTGACTGAAAATGTGGACCAGTAATAGCTGTCCATGAACAGCCTATAATGAATGTCAAATACCATCTTTTCGGTGCAAAAGCTGATATGGCACTGTCTTATTGAGTGTGCAAGATGAACAAAGATGAGGCTTCCATAAGAAGCTTTACTAGATGATGATTCCTGATAGCAAAGGAAAGTTGACTGTTTCGTCACTAAGAGCAAACAGGGAAGCTACGAAGAATATGGGAAGTGAAGTTTATCGTTGATTTTGAGATTACGTGATTGAATGAAGGAGATGCTCAGAACATCATGGAATTATGAGGAGGAAGAATAAGCTTGTTTTCATTAGATGTTGAGGTAGTATTAGCCTCCAGTATGCACATCGGAAGGTGTTTTAGAGTGTCCCCAAGTTAGATGATCATGAGATATATTGAGGCTACACACTGTAGCTAGAAAAAAACACTTATGATGAAAGCCTAGTGTAATTGAATGATGAGATTGTAATGAGTCGAAATCCAGAATCTAGAGAAGAGCACATCAAATGATGGATTAAAATCTGGATTGAGGATCTAATAGTTCTAGTTTCTTCAATCAGCATTCAAAAGTAAATCTTTCAAACATTTAGATGAGCGTCGTCATTTTCTATAACAAAGACCAGTAGTACAACCAGAGATCATACCACACGATTATAATGTAGATTTATGCAAGAGACAACTATTATTTTGCTCCCGAAACAAACAAATTCCCCATTCTTTTCTGTTTTTTTTATTTAAAATGTGTTTTACATATATTATGTTTGAAACCCCCACTCTAAGCAAAAATAAGTAGATAAAGACAAATTGATTGTTCCTTTAGATGTAAATATGTTGTCATGAGCTTTAACTTTAAAATCAAATATTTCAATTTTCATGCAAAATAAATATAGTGGTATCATATATTCATAACACACTCTAACACTCTATTGAGTTATAATATGTCCAATCAAACTGTTTTTTTCTAGATGTGTAAATTAGCATACTTTATCCAAATACAAATTAACACAGGTCTCCATGTGAATAATAACCAAAAGCATCATTAAAGAGATAACATAAACTAATTAATTTTGCATTTATGTATATAAAATATAAATCTAACTAAAATTGAAACTGCATATAAAAGTCAGAATCAAACATGACAATCAAATAGCATTGATTCTTCCACTGGCATAACCTAATTAACAATTGACAGCTTTCGTTATTTAAGAAAAATCTAACCACTACAAAGAATTCATAAACAACTAAAATCAGTAAATACATATGTAGTGGAGATACCTATGAAATAAGGCCACCTGAAAGGCGGCTCAGGAGCTTCCTTGGTTAAGTACCTGAACCTCTCAGGCATAGTACTCTGCCCTCGAGCTTCCTGTTCAGCTTCATCTCCAGCAACTATCTTTCTCTCTCCACCTTCCCCATTTCCCACTTCTATGGAAAACCCAAAATTTCCCCCTAATGAAAATCCCAATTTCTTCCCTGAGTAACTATGGCTGCGCTCAAAATTGAACTATTGTATGTTGTTGGGGGAAGATCGAAAAGGAATGACTAGAGACCGAAACCCAGAAAAGAGGCGGGTATTTGAAGAAGAGGGACTGAACGGAAGGTGAAGAGATGGGCTCGGAGAGGACAGGGCTGAAAGAGTAGGAGACATTATATTGATGATTATTATGATGGCTATTGAGTTTGGAGAGGTTTAGGCGTTTAGCCATAACCACTATGAGTTTTAAAAACCGCAGATAAATACACAAAAATGGAGAGAAAGTAAGGTTGAAAAGTTTAAAAACTACAATTCCGTATTTATAAAATTTTAAAATATATAAGAAACCTTCAATGAATTTAACAAGATTTTCATCAATTTTAATATTACAATAAAAAAAATAGGCATATTTCTGAGAATAAAATTTTCTCTTTTAATTCACAAACTATAATAAAAAAGTTATACTTTCATTCACTTTTTTTCTTATAATCTTTATTTTATCACTAATGATCTTATGTTTTAGCTACCCATAGACAATTATAATACCAACTTTTAGATTAATCTTTGGTAAATATTTTAGATTAGGGTGTTTAATTACTACTAGATTTTCTTAGTAAATATATATATTGTATTACAATTTTTTTATTACTATTAATTAGATTTATTTATATATTTTGGTGACTCATATAAAAAATAATTTTAAATGTATTTAACTCTTTTAGACGTTTTGGAACTTTTATACAGCTATAAATTGTTTTGATTTGATTGGGTTAAGATTATTTGATCACATATAGCAAAAAATAATCATTTTAACTAATTTAGAAGTACGTATTTAGTAGTTTAAAAACTTGATTTTTCTTCTCTTCTCTGATATATATATATATATATATATTATGGATCCATAATTAAGTGGGAGTAGGATTAAATGCATAATTCCAAATCTTAATCTGAATAGATAACCAAACATTACATATACCGATTGTGTGTATATATATAGTATAATTTCCAAGCTCCAATTAGTCATTCTATATGCAAATCATGGATAACTTGTACAAGAAATTGCATACATGTTCCGGTATATTAGAGAGCTTCAAGAACAGTAGATGATAAACATGAATGCTTACTTTCAACAAGTTCAAGAACGACATCAAAAACAGATAAACAACGTCTATGCTTGCCTTCAACAACACTACATCAAGTTTTCGCAACAAGATATATCGCCAAATGCTCATCTTGTGAAGTGAGTTTAATTTTTTTAATTTCCCTTCTCATTCTTAATTAATTTATTCAATTATTTTTCATAATTTAATTAATTTGTTGTTAAGAAAATTGAAGGAAAATTCTTTTGAATTAATTTGATGCATGCATGCATGTTAGATACTCCATCCATCCGTTCCGATTAATTTTGATGACGGAGGGAGTATTAATTATTTTTTTGAAAATTCTTTGATATATTAATTGCAATTTGATTTTGAAACCTTTTGGTCTTGTATCCAAAAGACAGAGAAACAATGTTTTAACCGGCATGGAACAAGAAGAACAGGAATATGATAATCCCTCGGACTATTGTACCGAGCCAAACTCCGACCCTGACGACTCCAAATCTCTGGCTCGGATTTCAATCACTCCGCGGTACTCCAGTTCCGACTCCGACGACTCCAACTCTCTGGCTCGGATTTCAATCACTCCGCGGCACTCCAGTTCTGACACCACCGATCCACACTCCAGCTCGGACTATATATGCATAAATTCGTCTTTATCATTACTTAGACCAGATACTATGTATAAATTCGTCTTTATCATTACTTATTACTTATTAGACCAGATAGTTGTTTGAATTATGATGTTATGAAATATTCATTATATTCATCACTAACACTTTGGTATAAACGATAAGGCTAACATAATTTACATCTTAATCTATATAAACAATATGGCTTATTAGACATAATTTACATATTAATTTATAAATAATTGCTACATTTTTTATGACAGATATATATATATATATATATATAAAGGTTGTTTATAATCTATTTCAATTCAGGTTAGAAATGCTTATTGACCGAGTCACCGTATGAAAAAATAGAAGGAAAAAGAAAAGAAAAGAAAAGCTCAATTTGCATGAAAGTTGCTATCCCACTAATATGATTATCAGGTCCATCACAGAAGTTGTTTGATTTAATCTTATATATTTACATTATTAAATTAAAAATAAGAATAATATTGAAATAAATTTCAATATTAAGAGTGGGAGTTTATGTAAGAGTGTTAGGTCTATATAAAAATGCCGTAACCCAAGAAGGGATGCAGAAAAATGCAGTAACCCAAGAAAAGATCAGCACATCATGGAACAACAAGACTCCACGTAATCACTACCAACTCCAGGAGTAGAGGAAATTCTGGACAAGCAGAAGATAAAAATACAAGTCTAAAATTAGTTTTCCTAGTGATGGTTTCTTAAGTATACGTACAGTATGCTGCCAAAGAGTTTATATATGTTCAACTGCATGCCGTTAGTTAAGAAGTCTTTCAGTGTTTCTCCTTAAAAATTCGTTACAAAACCATACTCCTTTAAGATTAACACGAGTTCTTCGATCCCTGAGTTAACAATGCAAAATCAATCACTACTACTTCCCCACCAAAGGAAGGGAGGGAGAATTTGATCCGCGCGCACAAATGTACATAGTGCTTACCATGCATGCATGCTAGCTGACATTGATTGCCTTCACATCATCAGCTATAATCTAGCATAGAGAAAATTTTGAAGTATATAGAGGAAAATTTGAAGCATACATGGTGAAATTCTGAACAAACTTCACATAATGATTACATTAAAACTTCAATTGAAATGATAAAGAGATGAAGAAATTTGACAAAAGATCTAAAAAACATATTACCAAGATCAACATGCAGGGTGACAGGGATCTTAACAAAAATTCGATTCAGGTATTCACCTTATATATATATTGTTGTTGGCAAATTAAAAAAAATGAGTATTTGTCTCTGCATGTTTAATTTGTTCGAGCTGTTATCCAAATTCATGATATAGATTAGACCTGACAAAATATGGTTATGGGTTGGTTTTGGTTTTCAAAATATGGTTATGATTTCATTTAAGAACTAAAACCATATTAACCATTTTTAATATGGGTTGTGTGGGTTGGAATTATATGGTTATGGTTCAAAACCATATTAACCATTTTAAGATGTTTTGACTTTAAATATAACTTTTGAAAAATAAAATTATGACTGTCACAATTAAATTAATTAATTAATAATATGATATAAAAATTATTATTTTAAAAATTATTATTATAAATAATAAAATGCTAAAAAACTATACTAATAAAATTTTAAATTAAAATTATTAATACCCTTTCATATTTAAATCTTGCAAAGTAATATAATTAATGGATTTTAAATATAAAATATATATTATCTACGTATATTTTTTAATTATGCCACTCAAAATAGAATGGACGGAGTGGTATAATAATCACTAGTAAGAGGAAAAAATGAACTTTTGTTTCAATATTTGTGTTCCACGTTAATATTATAATAGAACAAATTTAAATTTATAACAATTATTTCAAAATATAAGATTAATTTTTAAAATGTTTTAAGTTTATTTATTTAAAATTATTAATTAATATTAGTATTATATTTTGAAAACGTATGGTGTAATTGATAAACATGAATACCATTTATGTATCTTTTTACAATCCTTCTATTGATTAGTGAGTGGTGACTTATAATTTGTAGTAATATTTAAGGATGGAAATGGTGTGAATTTATGTCCTGTCAAATTATAAATATTACATTAAATATATTAATATTAACCTTGATCTATTTAAAAATTGTGTTAAGATGTTCAAACTTACATCAACTTATTTATTAATAGTATTAAACGTGTCGAATCTTTTAATTTTTCAGTTTACAAATTATAATTTTAAAATAAAAATAAAATATCATTCACTTATTTATTGAATAATAATTATATTTATTCATTACGATAATATATATTTAACAAAATACAAGATAGAATGTTTAGAAAAATAACTAAAAAAGCAAAAAATTCAATACTTAAGTTAAGGCAAATTATATTTGTTTTAAAAATTCGGAATGGAATATGGGTTAAAAATGGTTAACCGGTTCAGAACTATATTTGTTTTAAAAAATATAAGTCCAAACTTTAACCAATTTGAATAAATAAAAATGATTAACCAATCCATTTAGTTCCAGTTAATATGGTTTGACCTAATAGTTAACTAAATATATTGCTAGGTCTAATATAGATAACAGATCAATGTATTCCAAGCTTGCTATCACCCATACCATTCAACTCGCCTTTCTCAATCATCGATCTCGTACGTGGATTGTGAGGAGGAAGAGTATTTCGGAATTGAAGTGCATAAACTAATTAATGGGTTGTGGCTATGTAGTGAAGAAGAAAAATTAAGGTGAGTTCATTCTATATACCAATTTACGAAAATATTTTTGAAAAAAAAATATTTAATTAATTTCATGCACCTCGAATTCCACCAAGAGAATAAATGAAAGTATGAAAAAAAGAAAAGAGTTTTTTTTTGGGAGAAACTACTGTTCGATCTTACAATCAAATTTTGAAAAAAGAAAGAGTTTTTCTTCTCGTTGGAAGATGTCCCCGCAGCTAAAGCTCTAAAATAAATAAATAATTCAGACTCGATTCGTACTCGCTAAAAGTTCGATTCGAACTCGACTCGCTCAATCAAAAGTTCGATTCAAGTTTGACTCAAAATCTAAATGATTCTGAGCAAATTTTAAAGTTCAATAAAATACTCGAATCTTCTCAAATTTTATTTTCTATTAATACTCGGATCATATTCGTTTGAAAAATTCAAACTGTTCGGGCTCGATTTGAGATCGTGCTCGGTTCTGTAGTTAAATGAGTCTCAATAAACCTTATTTTATACTCAATAAATTTTGTAAATTAAATCTGAATAAATCAATATTTAACTCGACTCCATTCATTTCTCCCAGTACTCCACATCTGGAACGCGAATATCTCTTCTTGACTTCATGACTACATCTAGTAGGCAGCTTTCTCAACATTTAATGTCATTTTCACAACCCCCTAACCTCCCTCCCTCCCCCCTCCCTCCCTAAATGACAATATTCAAGGGGGTTCAATTTAATTACCCATGCTTTGGGTTTTATTTTCAATACTCGATCTCTATTATTATTTTTTATGGTCAAATCGATTACTTTACAAATCAATATATTTTATTATTATTTTATATATTTGCAAAAAACCTATTAACATTATAAACCATATACAATTTAGTAATAATTTCAATATTTTCCTTTATTAATTTAAAAAATCTATTAATTATTTCTTTTAAAAATGATCAATTTCCCAAGAAAAGTTCTTGGTATTATGGGATGTTGCTAAAAGGTGCCTTTATTCCTCTGGCTCCCACCCACGACTAACAACCAAAACATATTGGCCTATACATTGTGAAAATTTTTAGTCAAACATTCAACATAGTTCAAGGCATTTTGTGCCTTAAATGAATTTGACATTGAGCTTATTGAATCAAATGTATAATCCCAAACCACCCAACTATTTGCATCTCCCGTAAATTCCTACTATTAATGTAACAAAAATAAATCCCAGTTAGCAACCAAGTTAGTTTTCCTCAGTAAAAACCAGTAATATCACTTAAAATGTAGCTTAACCAAGGAGGTTCTCCCTGTAATACACCTCATATAGTGGATTGAATCATCACTGGCAATTACAAAAATTGACAATGATGTAAATAATATACCATTCAATTACTTATTTTATTTAAAAGAAAGGAAGTAACTTAGACCAGAAACCAATTAGAAGTATATCTGAAACAAGTAAATGCAGAAACATCTCAAATTAATCTACTAACTCAAACATGAATGCAGCAACACCAATAAGGTACACCAAAAAAATTAAACCACATACATCTAAAACCGAAATTAAGGAAATAAAATAGACTCAGACTAAAACAGCTCTATCAATCAAGAATTTTCTGAAGCAGAACTGGCATTAAAGCTGTGTAATAAATCATCACTGCCAATACTAAAAACTAAAGATTCAAACTTCGGACATATCATCAAAATGGGACATCTTCCAATACATTAAAATGCATATGTAAAGATCAAAGTAGGCTCATATTAAGAAGTTCAACCATTTTTATCCTTTCTGCTTCACTGATTACTCTCAGAAGCGCGGATAACATATAATCATGGCCAACAATTTAAAATTCAAACCAAATATGAAAACAAACCTATTTGATTATCATCAGGGTAAACATTTGGAAATGTAGCTGATGTTGTGTGTTTGAGTTTTGTTTTGAAGGTATGGAAAGGGAAAGCAAAGCAAAAGTTGGACACTTTCTTTCTAAAATTAGAAGAAAAAAATGTTCAACTTTCCATTCCCTTCCCCTTTTACAAACTTATACTAACATGAGTAAATTTCGATAATTTATCCGTCTATTTGACACAGAAAAGCATATCCAGCGTCCATTTATCTCTGATCATATCAATCATTAAAAATTAAGCAACAAACTCCTTTAAGAACTTAAAAATTTTGCCTCAGTCTTGATTGATGACCCAACTACTACCTGGTGCTGCCTTCACTCCTCTCTCCTCCATTTCTCTTCTCATTCCCTGCGCTTCATCATGTCGCCCAGCAGTTGCATAAATTCTTGACATTAGTACATAATTGGCAGCATTATTAGGTTCTAGTTCAAACAAAGCTCTCCCTGCAATCTCTGCCAGCTCCATCTCTCCATAAGTTCGACAAGCCCCAAGCAGAGCTCCCCACGCTTTTGCAGTCACCGTCACGGGCATTTCTCTTATGACCTTATAAGCCTCATGCAATCTCCCTGCTCTACTCAAAACATCCACTAAACATGAATAGTGATCACTGCTAGGTTCCACACCATAATACTTATGCATACGAGCAAAGTATATCCGTGCTTCATCAGCCAAACCTGCATGACTACAAGCTTTCAACACCCCAAGAAAAGTGATCTCATCAGGCTTTACTTTAGCCAACTCCATTTGTGCAAAGATTTCAAGCGCAGTTCTTGCCTCCCCATGAAATGCATACGCGGAAATTAAGCTACTCCACGCAACCACATCCCTCTCTTTCATACTCTGAAATAATGTACACGCATTATCAAGACACCCACATCGCCCATAAGCCTCCACTAGTCCACTCCTCAAATGGGAATGCCCATCAATATCATTCCTAATTGAGTATCCATGTACTTCCTTGATCATATTCAAAGCCGCTATACCAACACAAGAACGTAGTAAAGCAAGAACAGTAATCAAATTAGGCTTCAAACCCAAGTCTTGCATCCGCCTATAGAACTCAATCGCCTTATACGACCCATCATCTTCCATTTCAGACAAACCGGCTATAATTGAGTTAAACGTGGAATGATTAGGCGGAACATCCATAACTCCAAACAACTGCAATGCCATGGAAACATTATTAGAATGGGTATAAAGTGAAATCATGGCATTCCACGCAACAACATTTCTGTCAGGAATTTCATCAAACAGCTTGCGAGCAGAGGAAATAGAAACACATTTGCCGTACATGTCGACAAGAGCGCAAGCGACAAATGGGTTGTTGGAGACGTGGGAGGCTTTGGTTAGGAGTGCGTGAATGGTTGTGCCGAGCTGCGGGCGGTGGACGGCGGCGCAGGACTTGAGGGCGAGTGGGAAAACGAAGGTGTCGAGAGATAGAGAAAGGGAGGAGTGAATGTGGTGGAAGAGAGAGAGGGCTTGCTCATGGCGGGCTTGGTTGACGTGAGAGGTCAATTGCTTAGTTAAAGAAAGCAGGCGAAGATAGTGTGAAGAGTAGCAGGAATTCATTATACATGCTTTTGCATATTTCTTTTGACAGTTGAGAAATTGTGGGCTGGGCGAGTGTTCGAATAATTACCCTCTAGGCCATCATCCCTTTGATGCGGCATATGGATGGATAAATATTAGACTTAATTTGCTTGTGCTATCTGTGACTATCTAATATCTTCCCAACTTTACGTATGATATGCAGTTAGAGTATTTTTCTTTCCCCTGGTCCCCCAATATGTGAAGTTTAAGCCTGTAAATTTATTATTCTTCCTTGCCAAGTGACATCCATTAGTCATCACCTGAAACCAACTTGGATGAATGTACTTTTCTTGTTTTATTTTGTGTTGGACTCTAATCATTAAACTTGTTATAAATGTCCAAAGTCTTGGACCAATCAATAGATGTCTCGCTATCTCATTTAAGACTACATGAAATAATTTCTAATTGTCTTGACCTAAATATATTATCTAGAGTTTTAGGGTTATAGTTGCACTATACTTGGACTGTTGATTGGAATATATATAGTGGGGGACTAGTTGTTTTGTGGAGTAATAAGGGAGGGAAATACATGGCTTGAAACATTTATCTATGTTAATGAAATCTGTTTTAATTTAGAATGCACATAAGATGTTTGTAAAAGTGTCTCTTTGTTTATTATCTCTCCTAGATTTTTAATAATCTTGTGACATGCTGAATATCTCTGTTTTTTTTCAATCTTGTACTTGCAGCTAATAGCTATGAAGTTTCATATACATTCTAGATTGTTCAGATTGTTAAGGCAAAATTTCCTGTAAAGGCAAAAGAGATACAATATAGTTTCAAGATGAAATTTTAGCAGAGCCCCAATACTTCCTGTATAGCATGTACTCGTGAAGTATAGATGTAAGCATTACCTTTCACTCAGAAAAGTAAATGTAGAATCGCAGAATGAAGAAGAGCCAAATTACGCTATGGTTGTGATCCTATAGAGCAGCCATGCATATTGCATAATGCATACTAATAAACATAAGAAAGAAGTGAGCTTCTGATACAGAAGATGTGTGACAGCTATATATATTGTAGTGCATGTTATCAATGTCAAAGGCTATATACTGCAACTGTATTAATCATGAGCAGAGCATAGGACATACAGTATAAAGCACATCCAAAGTTGATAAAACAAATACTTCATATATGATATTTCAGGGAGAAATAGCAAGGAGTTTGCCAATTGACTCCATACAGTTTATACTGTGGTCCTAAGATGACACAGGACTGAGGGCGGAAACTGTTGTTTAATGTCCAATCTTCTCGGAAAAATAAAACGTCAGCTGTTCTTTAGAAATGTCCAAATCATCCTGGTTTAGCAAACACAGACAAACTTATTAGAGATGTTTTTAAGTGGACCAGGAAAAAAAAAGTTTACAAAAATTAAATAAACCCTACTAACTGAGATTTTTGAAAATAAGGGAACGCTCGAGCAAGAATACACAAGTAAATGAATATCAAAAAACTTAAACTGCAGCACATATAGCAAAGTATGTAATAATACTATGCTGGATTAAACAAGCGACTCGACTTAAGAGAATAGTATAAATGCTGCTAGTATTCAAGGTAGAGCTTAAGACTTGAATTAAATTTATGTTAGACTATCCCATGATACAAATACTACCTTCTAATTATTTTTAGATATTATATAGTACGTTGAAACTTCAACAATGAAGACCAGAAGATTTTGGAGGAAAAAGTCAACATAAATATCGACTCTGAATTGCTTCATTTTTCTTTTGTTTTTTACTTAACTGTCAACTAAGTTAAACTTGTTGCTTTCCAGTTCATAACAAAATTAGTTTCAAAGGATAAGTTTGGGGATGTAGGAGTGATTTTCAATGTGCCTCAACCTTTTACGGTGAGAACCAGGAGGCTTTCTCAAGTAATTTGGATTAGTCATCATCATTTCAAGGAAATGATACAGCCGCTTAATGAAGATGGAAAGAATATTCTCATCAACTTTGTTCAGGTTTGAAATTAGTAGCAGCTTTTAGAATTCCATGATTTATTACTACTTTTGTGTTTTTCCCGGTTACTACAAGTTTAACACTCATTCATTCATGTAGTAAACGTCTTGAAAAATTGCACATGCATGTTTTCATGAGAATTCCACAATTTCCAGTTAATCAGACGATTCCTTATTGACATCATGTTTTCTGCTCGTACATCTTTCATTTTCCACAAGATTTAGAGTAACCCTTGCTAAAAAAAATTCATATATACCGACACTTCCATTTACAGTATTTAAAGGGACTAAAGAAGGAGATGCTGGATGAGTTACCTTTTCTATCAGATATGGTGGATGAGTTAAACATGGAGGTACTTCTTTATCTTAGACTAAAGATACATATAGTCATAGATACACTAAATAGTTGTAATAGCATCATTGCATATCTTCAAATTGATTCTTTTGCTGCTACTTGGGATCATAAATTTTGCATGCTAACACACCCATATGTACTTGTGTATTGACTGCCAAAAAATTTTATTTGCAAGTAAATGAACATGGCTTCATTGAACTTGGATTTGGAATTAGATTCGAAAAGATTTGGAATTGGATTTGATTTGGTTGTGCACAATGTTGCTGTGATTTGATTTATAGTTGGCTGTGCACAGGGGCGGATCTACGGCAGGGCAAGGGGCACCTGACCCCAATGAATTTTCAAGGGGTCAGGGGGCATATTAAGAAAAAAAAATAAGAGGGTCTAAAGTGAAATTTCGTATATATTACGTATACTAAGTCAGTAAGTCACCAATGCCTTTTTTCTCCACTAAGTCACTATCCCACCTTTTCCATTCCCCTTTTCTCCACTAAGTTACTATCCCACCTTTTCAATCCTTTTTTCTCCACTAAGTCACTATCCCACCTTTTCCAATCCCCTTTTCTCCACTAAGTTACTATCCCACCTTTTCTATTCTTCTATTCGGCAAGTGGCAACAGATGAACAGAGAGTGAATGTGAGACTCGAGTATAGCTGTAGAGGGTAAGTAACAAATCAAAAAGCAATCACTCAGACACTCACCAACAACGTCAGCGCAACACTCACCAATCTCAACAGAATAGAGCAAGCGATCAGCCGAGCACTCTGCATTCACCAATCACGATCCGAATCTGAAATTTCCAAAGTATATTTTAATTTTAGTTTTTTAATTTCACAAATTTAATATTTACTTTAGGAATTTTTGTAAATGTTTATGGATTTTTCTTGTTTGTACTTTTATAAAATTAGGGCTTTTTACTTCTTAAAGCAACACTACAACAATGAAGAGAACTCCATCAAATAAAAGTTCTTCAAGTATGTGTTTCTAATCTATTTTTACATTATTTAAATTTTGTAATTTATTTTGTAATGTTACTTGTTACTTGTTAGTGGTTTAATTGAGATCGTTTATTGTTGGTGCTAATTGCTAATTACACTTGAGTATTCATATTATATATTGATTTATTTTGATGTTGAATTAGTTTTTAAATATGTATTGATTGTCAGGCATGGACATACGTAACTGAGTTACAACAACTAAACGTACAAAATTTGAATCTATTCATGAAAAATATCCAAGCCAAAGGGATTAGTGACGAACATGTAACTGCTGATATTCACCAAGAAACTCACCCGCAAAGTGTTAACCTCCAAATCCAAGTACCAGAATCTTTTGCCCAAAATATCTACTTCCAAACCCATACATCGGTATCTCCTTCCCTTAATATTGAGGGGGATCCCGGTAAAAGACCACCAATAAGTTCTTATCCTGCTAGGGAAAGAGAGAATTTTCAAAGAAATTATCTACTTAGGGGCCCGACTCAACCAATACCTCACAAATTTCCAGATACACTAATTAGTGGAATTGCTCGTAAATTCAACAAGAATTGGTACAAAAAATATCAAAGTTGGTTGGAATATAGTTTGAGTGAAGATGCTCTATTTTGTTTGTGTTGTTACCTATTTAAAATTGATCATGGTTATGACGCCCCTAAAATAGGCATGCATCACCCATTCCGAGTCTCCAAATACATGGTACAAAAATAACTACAACTTCATAATACAATTGTCGTGCAAAATATGACAACACATAAACTGTGAGTTTAAATACAAATATTGTCTTCTAGACAATATCCACACTCAGATAAAGTCCTCGTTACAATTATTGATACACTATTTTACAAAATAGTGAGGACTGCTAAACAACTATCTAGAACCATCATTCCACACCCCGACTACTTTCCGCTATATTCTCGCTTCCTGAGAAGAAAAATAGAACAAAAAGGAAAAGGGTGAGCTCAACTAGCCCAGTAAAGAATATTATGACTAAGATAATGAACAAAAAATTATCGTCAGCCTTCAACAAATCAGATAAAATATAATGGACAACAAGTTTTAGATTAATATTCACAGCGGAAATAACAATTCATTAGAAGAGTTAAGTAGAGAATGAAATCTACTATCATCTATGAATTTAAAAGTCTGTTGGAAGAATGCATATTGTGATTTGATGTTTAATATAAATGCTCATGATTATGTGTAAAGTCCTTCCAGAAATATATGTACAAGGACTTAGTGATAGATCAAAATTGTTAGGTTGATCTTAGCCTTTAATGTTCACTTATATGGAGAAAGAGATCAAATATGTTAGGTTGATCTATGGCTAGAAAGAAATAGATAGGCCTTGAAGAGAATCGTAGTCTATCAAATTTGATCAACAAAATGCGGAAAGCTAAGTCGGGATCAGTAGTCTTTGAGATGATCGTAGTATACTTGCCTTGAAGGGCCTCTCCAGTAATCATAGAGTGGTCCAGACGTTTGCCTAAGCTAACTCTGAGATCGTAGTGTGCTCTCGGAAGCATAGAGACTGCAAAAACGAGCAAGTGAAGATCGTAGTATGCAAAACTATTGAAAGAAATCGTAGTGTTCTATTCAGACCAAGCACAAATATGACAAGACACCACAATATGTATTATAGAGTATCATCTGTCTTGTGTCAGAAGCGTCGAACCCTATCTCTTGTTTGGAAACAAATTCGAACAAATGTGGAATGAGTTTTGAACGTTGAAGCTCTCACCAGTCCCAACGGTACAAAAGATATCCTTAGTATTGATCAAAAGAAACGTATTCAAGAAGTTAAGAAAAGGACCATTGGGCAGAGGAAAACACCTTTTCAGGTGTTAGGTGAGAAAGCAGTCTGCTGTGTAAGTGGGCCAGATTGCAATTCAGAAGATGTGCAGAAAAGTCACCATCAAAGCTCAGAAATGTCAAACGCATTTAATGGCTCATCAAATGACTTCAACGGATAGATTTAAAGAGATCATATATATACAGAACAAAGACAGATAAGAAATCTAAGCAAGCATTTGAACAAAAAGCGATAAGGACACTCAACGCTTCAACTCTACGATCGAGAAAAAGAAAGCTTGCTCAGCTACTCAGTTCTTTCAAACAAGTGCTTAATAGTAACTGAGTAGCACCAATCACGATCTCAACAAACAACCAATCAATTAAAGTGAGAGTTCCAAGTCTGAAGGACTTGAAGAGTTCTAAGTGAACTGTGAAGAACCAAGTCTATTGGACTTGAAGAGTTCAAGAGTGAACTAAGAAGTGCTTAGACTCTTGGTCTAGAAGGAATCTGTGAGATTCAAGAAGTCTACTCAAGGAGTAGAAGAGTGGATTAGGAGCTTTAAGTGCTCTGAACCACTTAAAACTACTGTGTCCATTATAACTGCTATAATTGCTATAACTGTCATAACTGCCTCACTCTCATTAATGCAAGATATCTAAAAGAAGGTTTATCATATACTCATTCTGCTGTGCATTAATCACAATCATACTAACTAGTTTATAAGAAAAGTTTTTAATTATCTATTCAACCCCTCTTCTAGATATCTATTGTGCCTTCGGGAACTAACAATTGGTATCAGAGTAGGTTCTATAATACAACCTACAAAGCTTGAGTAGATCCAATGGCACACTTACCAAGCGAATCAAAGACTGGAGGAGGCAGCAAGCCACCCATGTGCAACAAAGATAAATTTGCTAACGGGAAGGTTAGGATGCAAGCTTACATGGATTCAATAGATGAAGATCTATTTGAAACTGTTCAGAATGGGCCCTATGTTCCTACAAAGCTTGCACCAACTCATGATGACCAGACAGAGAGTCTGGATCAAGGTCAAAGGAGAATGGACAGAGAGAGCGAGAAGAGAGCTGTCCAGCTCGATAAAAAGGCCAAAAACATCTTGTTCCAATCCTTAGAAGATGATCTGTTTGAAAACGTGGTCAACAACAAAATAACAAAGGAGGTTTGGGAAGCACTACTCATTATTCATGAAGGAACAGAAGAAGTCAGAGAAAACAAACAATCTCTCTTGACTCAGCAATATGAGATGTTTGCTCACGTTCAAGGAGAGAACGTTACTGCCACCTACGAAAGATTTAATGTTCTGCTCAACTCTCTTCGAGCCTATGGAAAGATCTATCCAAACAAAGATCTAATCATAAAGTTCATGAGAGCCTCGCCAAGCAAGTGGGATGCCAAAACCACTCCAATTAGAGAATCGAAGAATTTACATAAAATGACTGGCCAACAGTTGTACGACAACCTTCTCACATACGAACTGGATCTGACTCAACGAGCAGAAACCCTATCTGAAGGAAGAAAGAAGGATAAAGGTGTTGCTCTCAAAGCAACTGATAACACCTCCAAAGTCAGCACTGAAGTTGATTCTGAATACGATGAAGATAATGATGAGGACCTTGCAATGTTGGTGAAAAGACTAAGAAGGTTCATGCGACAAGGCAAAACCAGTAAGCCAAAGAAAGTCGAAGAATTCTGCAGCCGAGAGCAAATGAATGACCTATACTACAAGCTGTAAGAAACTGGTCACTTCATTGCCAAGCTACGCAACAAACCTCTCAGAGAAGAACTCAAAAAGAAATCACATTCAAAGAAGGAATACAAAGGCAACAAAAGGCCACAGAAGAAAGACAAAGGCCTTTTAGCTGGAGGATCATGGAGTGACTCAGACAATGACTCAACTCCGGAATCTGGAGATGATGAAGATCCTCAAATGGCAAATCTTTGCCTGATGGCCAAAAATGCAAGGGACAAACAGAACTCCAACATATATGAAGTAAGTATCGATGAGGTATTTGACTTCAACTCTTCTGATGTAGATATCGATGACCTTAGAACTGCATTACACGACATAACATCTGATCTGCACCAATACATGAAATGGTTTAGAGTGCTGTCTAAAGACTATTCACTTCTTCAAAAGGAGAAAGAGAAAGTTCAAGAGGAACTGAAAGCGACCCTTCTCAAATTACTAATTCTCTTTCAAAGTTTGAAGTCGAGAATAAGCTTTTGAGAGAAAGAAAATGAGCTCGATTGCACAAAGAGAGTCTAGTCAACCTCCAAGATTGAGGATCTAGAAAAGATAGTCTCTACATAGAATAAATCCTCTTCATCCATGAACTCCTTAATCTACAACCGGAGAAGTGTCTACGATAGAGCAGGTTAAGCTTTGGGGAATCTACCTCAGAGCGTGTGTGGAAAAAGTAAAGAGAGATTAGCATGAGTGATGCCTCTCAATTTTAAGTAGAGGCATTATATTTATGAAATCCTCACGTAAGCGATGAGCTGTCATCAAACCCCACCTTGGTGATTCAATTCATATTCCGAGAGTAAGGGATCTCATGCTTTGGTCTAGGTTTTGAAAAAAGAAGAAGAGTAATCTAGCTACTACTCATCAACCTCGAAGGATCGTAGAGTCCAATAAAATCAACTCTACGAACCAACCGGGAAGATACAGTAGAAGTAAGATACACTCCTCACAAATAATGAAACAAGAGAGCACACAGAAAAGGGAATATCAGCCTAGCAGGAGGATGACCAATAACCCACAAAAGTCTAAATGGAGGAAGAACTTTCACACACACACACACAATCATGCATCATATCAAATGTTTTGTGTGCTACAGAGTTGGCCACAAGGCTGAAAAGTGTCATTATAATTCCATGCATGTGAGAGCCAAAATCAAGCAGATTTAGGCCCCCAAGGGTACTAACATAGTAGGACCCATGCAATTATGGGTACCAAAATGAAGGTTTAATGTTACCTCAGGAAAAGAGCTCCACAAACACAGCCTGGTATCTGGATAGTGGATGTTCAAGACATATGATTGGGAACAAAGCCCTTCTGTCTAACTACATAGAGAAGGAGGGTCCCTCGATCATCTTTGGAGATAATGGCTTTGGCAAGACAAGAGGCTATGGCTAAGCTGGAAATGGTGCAGTATCCTTTAACAAAGTGGCCTATGTGGAAGGACTACAACACAATCTTCTAAGCATTAGCCAACTCTGCGACAAGGGTCATCAAGTAACATTTCTCAACAATCAATGTCATGTCCGAGACCTGAAGACATCTGCTATGAAGCTAACCGGAACAAGAGAAGGAAATGTCTACACAGTAAATCTTGGAAAACTGAGCTCAGACGAGATAATATGCTTTTTGGCTAAAGCATCTGAAGAAATGAGCTGGCTATGGCATCGAAAACTGTCTCATCTCAACTTCAAAATCATATCCAAATTAGCTTCAAAAGATCTAGTTGCAGGCCTACCCAAGTTCAATTTCATTAAAGAAAGGTCGTGCAATGCCTGTCAACTTGGAAAACAGACCAGAAGCATATTCAAGAGCAAAACTGTCAATTCAATTGACAAGCCTTTGTAGTTGCTACACATGGATCTTTTTGGGCCAATTCCAACAACGAGCCTTGGAGGAAAAAGATACTCTCTGGTCGTAGTAGATGACTTCACCAGATTTACATGGGTGTTCTTTTTAACCTCAAAAGATGAGACAAGTTCCCAGATGATCAAGATGTTCAAGCTTGTGATGAATGAGAAAGGAGAAAAAATCAAGGCTATAAGGAGTGATCATGGTAGAGAATTTGACTTCTCAGAAATGGACCAATTCTGCACAGACAATGGCATTAGTCACAACTTCTCAGCTCCACGAACTCCTCAACAAAATGGAGTTGCTGAGAGAAAGAACAAGACATTAATAGAGGCTGGAAGGACTCTACTAGCAGCAACTCATCTCACTCGAGTACTTCAAGCGGCGGTCAACATGCATTATATACTCGAACAGATCACTCATACACTCTACGATTAAGAAGACTCCTATGAAGCTGTGGAAAGGAAGAAAACCCAAGTGTCGCCTACTTTCGTGTCTTGATTTGTGCATGCTACATTCTCAACAATGGAAAGCAATACTTGACAAAGTTTCAACCAAAATCAGACGAAAGAATCTTTCTTGGATATGCCACAGACAGTAAGGCCTACAGAGTGTTCAACAAGAAGACACTGAGTGTTGAAGTCTCGATCCATATCATCTTTGATGAAACAGACTTAGGCAAAATAATGCCTTAAGACACTGCGACTAATAGTTCAGACACTACGAACGAGGTCGTCGAGCTCAATACTACAATCGTAGTACCAAACAATGAAATCGTTGAGCAAGGGAATGAAATCGTAGAGAGGCCTATGCTAGACAGCGAGCCTCCACATCAAGAAGAAGAAATAGATCTTGAAGATCTAAGACAAGAAGGCATAAGAACTGATGTCCCAACAGGAAGCAGATGGGCAAGAGATCACACTCATGATCTAATCATTGGAGATCCGAATGCAAGAGTCAAAACAAGAGCTGCTACTCAAAATGAATGCTTCTATCTAAGCTTCCTATCTCAAATAGAACCGAAGAAAATAGAGGATGCTATGGAAGACTCCAGCTGGATAGAGGCCATGTAGGAAGAACTTAATCAGTTCGAGAAAAGCAAAGTATGGAGATTGGTTCCAAGACCAAAGAATCATCCTGTAATTGGAACCAAGTGGGTCTTCAAAAATAAGATGGATGAAGATGGGGTGATAACCAGGAATTAGGCTAGACTAGTGGCCAAAGGTTACTCTCAGGAAGAAGACATTAACTACGATGAGACATTTGCACCTGTTGCCAGACTAGAAGCCATCAGAATATTTCTTGCCTTTGCTGCTCACATGAAATTCAAGGTCTTTCAGATGGATGTCAAGAGTGCATTCTTGAATGGTGAACTTCAAGAAGAAGTTACATGTAGAAGCGACCTCTGGTTTCATCAATCCATCTCTTTCTAATTATGTCTTTAGTTTAGACAAAGCCTTATATGGTCTTAAACAAGCACCTAGAGCATGGTATGAAACACTAAATAACTTCCTTATTGAAAATGGATTCACTAGAGGTAGAGTAGATACCACACACTATTTCTTAGAAAGCACAAAGACAAAGTCCTATTAGTTCAAATATATGTTGATGATATTATTTTTGATCTCTTGATGAAAAGCTATGCAAGAGATTCTCCAAGCTTATGCGGAGAGCAAGTTTGAAATGAAAGCGTGATGGGTGAATTTGAACTTCTTCCTCGATTGCAAGTAAAGCGTGATGATGAAGGAATCTTCATCAACCAAGCCAAGTACATTAAAGACTTACTTAAGAAGTATGGCATGGAGTCGACCTCTCCCATGAAAACCCCAATTGTTCCTATGAACCAAGCTTGACAAAGATGAAAAAGGTAAAAGTATTGATATAACTCAATCTGAGAGGTATGATTGGCTCTCTTTATATCTAAGCGCTATGAGACCGGATATATAATGTTTGTAACATGCATTTGTGCTAGATTTCAGGCTAGTCCTAAAGAATCTCATTTATCTGCTGTAAAGAGGGTTTTCAGATATCTCAAAGGTACACCCCACTTGGGGCTTTGGTATCCCAAGGAGTTCTCATTTGAGCTAACAGGATACATAGATGCTTATTTTGTAGGCTGCAAAATTGATAGAAAGAGTACCAGTGGCACCTGTCAATTGCTAGGAAACAAACTTGTGTCCTGGTTTAGCAAGAAGCAAAATTCAGTATCTACTTCAACTGCAGAAGCTGAATGCATTGCTGCAGGCAGTTGCTGTACTCAGATCTTATGGATGAAAAATCAATTAGCAGTTTATGGGTTTGAATTTAAATCCATTCCTATTCACTGTGATAACACAAGTGCGATTGCTATAACTCATAATCCTGTCATGCATTCTAGGACTAAGCATATAAAAATAAGGTATCACTTCATTAGGGATCATGTGCAAAATGGAACTATATCTTTACAATATATCCCTACTGAAAATTAACTTGCTGATGTCTTTACAAAGCCTCTAGATGAATCCAGATTTAACAAATTAATAAGTGAGCTAGTCATACTTAACTTACAACCATGAAAAATATGCTCTAGTATGAGCTAATCATACAGGTTTAAAGGCTATGTTCGAAATCATAGACATGATAAAAGGAAGTCCACGATCGTAGAACCGAAGTGTCATATAATGACAATGATAGAAGTGAAGACTCAATGATCGCAATGAAGACTCAACGATCGCGGTGCAGACTTAACGATAACAGAGCTACATCAAAACCAAATGAGCACCCTATGATGATCAAGTATCAAACAAAGCAATCTCTCTGATAAGTGCCTCAGGGACAAACCTAACCCTTGATTCATTCAATGAGTTTGGCCCTTCCTGAGCTACCTTAAACCAAGAAGAATGCTAAGTCAAAAGTTCATCATGAGGACTTGGTCAGACTCTACGATTGCAGCTCAGACACGACGATTACTGAACAAACTCAATGATGGTAGAACAGACTCGACGATTCCAAGGACCATTTCAACGATCGTAGTCCTCCCGAAGAACATATTATCCCAGAAAAAGTCAAGGGTAATTCAGTACAATCCCTCTTTGTCAAATTCGTAGACCCAAGCAGAATTCGACACCTGTCCCACTAAGCAAAATGGAGGATGGGAAGTTACTTGTACCATTTGAAGGCGCCCTTTTGAAATTAGAAGTTCAAAAGCTTATCCCTCTCCTTATCTCTGCAAGAAGAAACCCTAAATTGTCTAGAAAGCTCAGTAAATCACACTTCCTGCAAGAAAACCAATGGCGACTTCCAGTGTTATCTCCGGCTACAGACTCTACTTTGACGAGTTCAAAACAGCCGAACCCCAATTTCACAAGACTTTATCGCTACTGAAGAAGGCAGGTCTCGAAGAAGCCTTGAGTACAAACACATTGATCTACCCGAAGCTGGTAAAACAATTCTACAATAACGGAGTATTTAAAAACAACACCATCACTGTAAAAGTCAGGAACGTTGAAATCAAACTAAGGGCTGAGGACATCAATCTAGCCCTAGGTCTCAAATCTGAAGGGTATTCGTCCATAGATGGCATAAACTTCCATAAGGGGCTCAAAAAAATGCATCACAAGAAATCACCTTCTGTCAAAGGATATAAGAAGAAGGAGTTTCCACAAAGGTATGAATTTCTAGCTGATATTGTTGGAAAATGTATATGTTGCAAGAGCTCAGGTCATGACTTTGTGAATGAGGTGCAACTCAAGCTCATAACTGCCATATGTTATGGAATACAACTTAACTATGGGGCTTTATTACTTGAATGGATTGGAAAGTGGTTAATCAGCTCAAAGAAGATGAAGAGTTCTCAGAAGATGCTCTATGGGCGATTCATAAGCATTATCCTACAGGCTGCTCTTGGTGACTTAATTGAGGATGATGAAGGTGAAGCCATCAATCCAAATCGTCGAATGACCCAACAACTATTTGAGAACTGGAAAAGGAATCCAGCTGAAAATGTGAGGATGATGTCTGAATCCAGTGGAAGAACTGGTGAAATAAAGGAATTAGGAGTGCCAGGAAATATGTCAGTTGTCAAAGAAACTGAAGAAGAAGAAGAAGCTAACCAGGAAGAACACATTGCTTTAATCAAAAAAAGCAAGGGGAAAAGGAAGCTGAAAGCCAGAATTACAGAATAACCTCAAGGATCCACTACCGATAAGCCCATAGAGTCCTCAAACATTGAGACTCTAAGGATCCTAAGAAGGAAGCAACAATGAAAGTCGAGGCGTAAGAAGAAGATAAAGCAAACATATATCTCAATTTGTTGAAGAAGAATAAAATCAGCCATAAGACCAAAAGGCCATCAATCTCTTCGATCGTAGAGTCTCTGCCGATCGTAGAGACCAGACCAAACAACGAAGTAGCTGCAACAAACACTTTGGCTGATCAGAAGGATAAAACTAAAGAAAGTCCCGAGGCTGTGGCTCAACCTAGAAAAACAAGAAGAAAACTGGTTAAGAAGTATATCCTTGTTAATGAAGGAGTACTCAAAAAGGAAGACAAAGAGTCAAGTTATCTTTGAGCGAGGAACTGTCCAAAGAAAGTCAAATGGACAGAACTCAAGCTGAGGGGGAGACACCTGAAATTCTAATCACAGAGAACATGCCAGCTGAGGGGGAGATGCATGAAGAAAATGCTCCAGCTGAGGGGGAGCTGTTAATCGTCCAAGAGGATGATCACACTGAGGGGGAGGCTCATAATATCCCCATGATAGAAGAAGAGGTTCCTGCAGACAAAGAAGGAGAACCAGTATAAGAACATCATGAGGCCATTAATATAATGGAATCCTCAAACGAGAACAGAGAAGCGGATGAAGACGACGAGGTCGAGATCATAACGGTAGGCATAGATGGGTATAGAAAAGCTAACTATGAGCAAATGTTCTCCTATCTACCCATGATGCTTTTCCACCAAGCTCAAATTCTAAACTCCTGGAATCACATGTTCTGGAGCTTCAAAGAGTATCCGGTCATCTCAGTGCTAGCTAGTGGATTTCCAGGAAGATTAAATTTTGCCAAGAAACTACTCACCAACAACTCTTCCTCAAAGAACAAACCTGAGGTACTATCTATCCCAACCCCCTTTCAGAATTAATCACTTGCCATCATCCTCATTTAATCAATTTTATGAATTCCCACGATGGTTGGAAGTAATTCTTCATCCACTAAATCAATTTCCAGTTGCAGAATCCCAAAATTTTTATGGCGAGAACCAAATGCGACCAACTTCATAATGCTCCCACATCCCATCAACTCTACAATTCTGAGACTCTAACCCCAATAAAGAGTCCCAAGTCCAAATCGTAGAGCCACCTACTACATACACCCAAACACAGGCCCCTCCATCAGATATTCCCTCCTCATCCAGCAACGAATACTTCAATCTTGATCTTGCCCTCTACTCTTTGCAAGATCAATTCAAAGGCACATCAACTCCCTCCTCAAAATTTCCCAAATTGGATGAAATTCTTTCAGAGTTGTCCACAAAGGCTGATCTATCAGCAATGTCTGCGAAAGTGGTCAAGGAACTCGATGAGAGCCTTGAGGATCACACTGCACTTATTCAGCTGAGATTAACATCAATGATCAATGCTACAAATAATCTTCCAAGCTCCCTAAGCTCTGAGCTCTCTAAAACGCTTAAGGAGATCATCAAAGAAATGCTTCAAAGCATAAAAGACAGAGATGACATCCACTTTCTCGCAGCTAAAAGACATAGGGATGCTGTCTTGATCTTACAAAAGACTTAAGAATCTCAGAACGAGCTAATGATAAAGAGTATCACAAGTCTCCAAACTGCAGTCAAGGAATTTTAAGACTTCTCCATGGGTCAAATGCAGCAGACTGAAACTGTCCTAAACATTCTTCAACGATGTGAAACTCGTTCTGATGCTTTGATCCAAGAGAATCGCGAGGACATTGCCCAAACTCAGAGTCAACTCAACGAGCTTGTCCAAGGAGTCACTCGCCTTTCCGAAGACATTTGAACCCTTGATGCTGACATAAAGGGGGAGAATAAAGGGAAAGGAGATCAGGGAGGCAAGGGCAGAGGCAGAGGTCAATTCCAAACTCAAGCCTCGAGGAACCCTCCTGCAAGGCAAATCACCCAGAAGACTCCACGATCCAGCCATCAAGCCCAACGAGCTAATCAACAGGAAGTTTTAATGGCTCAACCATTAAGGAGTCTAGGGCCAACTACCAGCTCTCATGAGGTAACAACTACAGGCCTAAGAAGGCCAATTGGAGATCCTGCATTCATGAATAAGCATGATCACAATCCTAGACTAAGCCCAAGTGAGCTGGAAGATTTGGCCAGAAGAGATGAAGCAAGCAGAAAGAGGAGAGCTGAGGAATATGCAAATCCTCCAAGAAGCAAAAAGCCGAAGAAATAAAGATAAGTTGAATTTTAAGTTGTATTGATGTAGTCAAACTTAAATGTAATATCTGTCTTCATACATCAATAAATTCATGCTTATTCTCTAAAAATTTTAGCTGCTCACTGAAATACTAAGTCATGTTTACTTTGCTGCAACTGCATATAAAATTTAATAATCATCTCCATGGTTATGTCAACATCAAATAGGGGGAGATTGTTGGAAGAATGCATATTGTGATTTGATGTTTAATATAAATGCTCATGATTATGTGCAAAGTCCTTCCAGAAATATATGTACAAGGACTTAGTGATAGATCAAAATTGTTAGGTTAATTTTAGCCTTTAATATTCACATGTATAGAGAAAGAGATCAAATATGTTAGGTTGATCTATGGCTAGAAAGAAATAGATAGGCCTTGAAGAGAATCGTAGTCTATCCGGCTGATCAACAAAATGCAGAAGCTAAGTCAGGATCGTAGTGCTGAGATGATCGTAGTATACTTGCCTTGAAGGGCCTCTCCAGTAATCATAGAGTGGTCCAGACGTTTGCCTAAGCTAACTCTGAGATCGTAGTGTGCTCTCGGAAGCATAGAGACTGCAAAACGAGCAAGTGAAGATCGTAGTATGCAAAACTATTGAAAGAAATCGTAGTGTTCTATTCAGACCAAGCACAAATATGACAAAGCACCACGATATGTATCGTAGATTATCATCTGTCTTGTGTCAGAAGTGTCGAGCCCTATCTCTTATTTGGAAACAAATTCCAATAAATGTGGAATGAGTTTTGAACGTTGAAGCTCTCACCAGTCCCAATGGTACAAAAGATATCCTTAGTATTGATCAAAAGAAACGTATTTAAGAAGCTAAGAAAAGGACCATTGGGCAGAGGAAAACACCTTTTCAGGTGTTAGGTGAGAAAGCAGTCTGCTGTGTAAGTGGGCCAGATTGCAATTCAGAAGATGTGCAGAAAAGTCACCATCAAAGCTTAGAAATGTCAAATGCATTTAATGGCTCATCAAATGACTTCAACGGATAGATTTAAAGAGATCACATATATACAGAACAAAGACAGATGAGAAAGCTAAGCAAGCATTTGAACAAAAACGTACAAGGACACTCAACGCTCAACTCTACGATCTGAGAAAAAGAGAAAGCTTGCTCATCTACTCAGTTCTTTCAAACAAGTTCTTAATAGCAACTGAGTAGCACCAATCACGATCTCAATAAACAACCAATCAATTAAAGTGAGAGTTCCAAGTCTAAAGGACTTGAAGAGTTCTAAGTGAACTGTGAAGAACCAAGTCTGCTAGACTTGAAGAGTTCAAGAGTGAACTAAGAAGTGCCTAGACTGCTGGTCTAGAAGGAATCTGTGAGATTCAAGAAGTCTACTCAAGGAGTAGAAGAGTGGATTAGGAGCTTTAAGTGCTCTGAACCACTTAAAACTACTGTGTCCATTATAACTGTTATAACTGCTATAACTGCGATAACTATCATAACTGCCTCACTCTCATTAATGCAAGATATCTAAAAGAAGGTTTATCATATACTCATTCCGCTGTGCATTAATCACAATCATACTAACTAGTTTATAAGAAAAGTTTTTAATTATATATTCAACCCCCCCTTCTAGATATCTATTGTGCCTCCGGGAACTAACAAAGTCCATCATCAATATTTTATCCCTGTAACATCAATCAATATACATCTTGAATCAAATATTCATCTTTGCACTACGGGCCAAAGATATTCATTTGTATCACCAGTTGGTCATGTTCATCTCAACATCTGTTCATCTTTGCACTACGGGTCAAAGATTGTAAGACCCCAACTTTTATGAATAAAGATGAATTTTCTATAAATATTATTTTTGAATATTATGGAGTGAATTTGATATAATGTTATAGTTGTGGGTAATATTTATAAATTTTGCAAAGTACGTAAGTTGTTATATAATATTCGATTGGTGGGAATATTTGTTTTAACGAGGAATATTCGTGCATGACAAGACAATCATTGGTGGACCCCATATTTGAATTATTGTAGGATTGAGAAAGCGACATGAAAAAAATCTTTTTATGAAAATAACGAAGAAAGTTTTACAGTTAAGCATTGAAACACCCGGTGTTAAAAAGTACGATGTCTGGCGTAGTTGCATAGTAGCAATACCGGTATTGATTATTGATGTTTACGTGAGAAGTCTCTCGGTTTTGTTCAATTATTGCTACGATAATTCTTTGCAAGTATCTCACGTTATTTGATTCAATTATTGTCGATATTTTATATATTAGTAAATCAATAATTGAGACAACAAAGTTATTAATATTATTATTTGCAATATTAACGATGTCAGAAGTTACATCGATTGAGAGGTTTGGTCACCTAATTGTGCGTGATAGGGAGAAATCCTTATTGGAAAGCCCCTCTTTCCTGGGAACGACCTGGTCGATTAATATTGTGAATTATAATAATGATGATAAATGTTGTTAAAAATGTTGAGAGAATTTTTATGAAGTATTTGATGTAAATTTTATTTATTTTATGGACCCCATTTACCCATTTTTTAAATAATCGGTAGAAAGTTATTTTTTTTTTTTTGGGGGGGTGAGTGGGTCTCACATGTGGAGGAAAGTCTTGGAAGGTGGATGATTATTTTGGTGGCACGGGATGGAGTACTATATATATATATATATGTTTTGATTTGGAAGTTGGCAAGGAGGGAAGTATTTTTTTATTATATATATATATATATATATATATGTTAGTGGATTTTGGTGGAGTGTTGAAATGGATGGGGGAAGAAAAGTCTAGCCACACGGGTGGTGTTATATGGAAAGAGTACTATTATTATATGTTGATATATATATAATATTGGTGTGGGTGTGTGATTATATCATGTGATCAATTATATATATATATATATATATATATTATTGTACCTTGTTTTGTTTTTTATTGATAATACTTTGAAATTCATGGCCTAGCATCCAAAAGCTCTCGCTAAATAATTCATCCAAGTGAAATCATTGATGCATTACGGATTAAATAAATATCCCTTGATTCTCCTATAAATAGGATTCTTAATTAGAATTGAAAATCACACCAGAATCAGAGAATTCTTCTTCTATAATCTTGAGCATATTTCTTTAGAGTTTTAGAAAGCTTTGAGCGTAGAAAACAGTATAAGTTTTCTTCAAGAATATCCCGCCCTACTAGTCGGAATAATCTTCTTTTCAAGGTAAGGGGTATTATTTATTTCATATTCTGAAGAGTTATTATTTTTCGTATTCATAAGAAATTTTATTTCGTTCAATGTTCGTAATGACTATTTATTTTCGTTTAATATTCTTAATGAATATTATTTTCGTTTAATATTCATAAGGAATATTATTTTCGTTTGATATTAGTAAGGAATATTATTTTGTTCAATATTCGCTTGAAATAATATTTTCTTCCATACTCTGTAGGATGTAAGTAATATTATTTCGTTTCAGATTTCGAATTCTATATTCGTTTTGTTAAATTTTTGGCTTCTATACTCCATGAAATTAGTAGAATATCCTTGATATTTGCGCTTCATCCATTATCTTTTCATAGAAACATTATTCTGAGCATTCTTGAATTTTACTCTACAAAGCAGTATCATGTTGACAATTTGAACGTTATTGATTTCTGGATAAATTTAATTATAAATTCTTAAAATTTATCCTTGAACTTGTTTTATTGAATTCTTATATCATTGTCATCATCCTCATTATGTTTATATTATGTTGAAAGTCATCGTGGCACAGTAGTGCATAGATGGACTTGGTATGATTATGACCGAGGATTATTCGGTATAATCATGGTAGTAATGTTACAAATGATGTGGTAAAAGTCCTCATTGGCCCGTAGTGCATTGATGGACGAGTTGTTGGCATGATCATGACCATTGATGAAAACACGAATATCCTCGGCCGTAGTGCATGGATAATTTTGTGGTCGTGATCTTAATGAATATTCTTAGCCAGTAGTTCGGGGATGATGTGGATTATTTATTAAGGTCGTGTCTCAAATGATAAAAGTGATGAAAAACCTTTTAAATTATAGAAGATAGTAGATTTTATTCTCTACTTGACTCTTCTAATGGATTGCTTGTTCACTGCAGATTAAACTTGATGTTTGTTATATTTTATCGGTTTAACCTTTGTTGAAGGCTAACGATAATTTATTACGCATTATCTTAGTCATAATATTTCTTCTTTGGGCTAGTTGAGCTCACCTTTTTGCTTTCATTGTTCTCTTGAGGAAATGAGAAGCGTTAGCGAGGACTAGTCGGGGAATGGAGTAATGGTCCGAGATGGTGTCATAGTAGTCCTCACTATTCTATAAAATAGTGTGATAATAAATGTAATGAGGACTCCATTGAGTGTGGATATTTTCTAGATGACAATATTCGTATTAAAACTCTCAGTTTATGTTTTGTCATATTTTACAAAACAGTTGTATTATTAAGTTGTATTTGAATTTTGTACCATGTATTTGGCGACTCAAGATGGGTGATGTATACCAATTTTGGGTGCGTCACAAAGATATTCATCAAGTAATCATTCATCTTTGCACTACAGGCCAAAGATATTCAGTTATATCATCATTTAGGACTAAGGATGATGAAAAATATTTTTAAAAAATGAATCAAGTGAGACAAAAGAACAAAGATTAGGGATTCGTACTTTAGATAATCCAAGTTCAAAAACACTCCATAATAAACCAGAGTGGAGTAAAATTCAAGAATGAAGATCAAAACATGGATACAATCAAAGATAGTAACCATAATAGACATCTGGGACATAGAAGAGAAAATTTTATTTTTCGGTAAATAGTGCCGTATTTGTGAATAGTGTCGTATACGTGAATAGTGCCGTATACGTGAATAGTAATCTCGACACAAAAAGATAGAAATTCCATAATAAAATTTATATTAATATTTCAGCATAATGATATTGAAAGAAATAATATCATTTACGAAGAAAATAACATCCCTTACCTTAAAAGAATAGTATTTCTGACTGAAATATCAGATGTAATGCTGAAGGAAACTTGCACTGAATAGCAACTCTCAAAGTATCTAAATACTCACAAAATACGCTCGATAATATAGAGAGAGAAAGCTTATAATTCTGGTGTGATTTTCAATTCTAACTAAGCACCCTATTGATAGGAAAATGCTAGAACGCCAAAGGAGACTAAATTAATAAAATAATATTTTTTTCTTCTTCTACGCACCCTCCTTTGTTGAACAAGTTGAGCATGCCATCTTTGAAAAATTCTCAGCACATATTTTTACAAAAAAACAAAAGTGGGTCCCACCCATAATTTTAATAAAAATATTTAATTTTTGAAACTTCAATAATTCATAATAAATAGCCCTTTTATCAGAAAAATACGAATTTTATGTCCATTCCATAGGAAATTAAATTCTCTACAACTTTGTAGTTTTAAGTGTTTCCAAATTCCAAACAAAAAATGCCTGAAATCCACATACGGATAATTTTTAATACCTCCATTCTGACAAAATACTGATAAAACACCTTAGCATTAATTCCTTCATTTATATCCACACAAAATAAATATTTTCCTATCCGTCATTTATGTCCACATAAAATAAATATTTTCTTATCATATAAATTAATAATTAATTATTCCCAACTAATATTACAGAATCCTGATTATGATTAATTGGTCGTTCGAGGAAAGAATGGGCTTTAGATAAGGATTTCTACTTCTTTGGTAGCGTAATTAGGTGATCAAACCCCTTTTCTAGACAAAACTTCCTTAGACATTGCTAATAATGCTATCTAATAATATTATTCAAATAATATGAATTATTGATCTAATAATGGGAAATAATGTGCAATGATAATTATTGAAACAACAATAATATAAAATATCAACGCAACAATTATTGAATCAATAAAATAAAATATTGAATAAAGTAATTCCGTAACAATTATTGAGTAGTGCCTTTACGTAAGAATCAATAATTCAAAATCACATGCAATACCGGTGTACTCTTGTGCAATTCTACGCCAGACATCGTATTTTAACCACCAAGTAATCCAATCCAATTGTTACTTGCGGTAACAATTACTGTAGTTATTTATAAAAACTTCAGACTTATCGTTTTTTCTTCATCGGATCGTTTTTACGTTATGGGGCCCACAAATGGTTGCTTGCCGTCATACGAATATTCACAAACTGAGAAAAATATTTCACGACTAAACGAATATTCCCCGACAACAATGAATATTTTATAACCACTTGCTTATTTTTCAAAATTTACACATTTCACCCATAACCAAAACATTATATCAAATTAACTCCTTATTATTTCAAGATAATGAATAGAGGAAATTTAATTTTATTTATTAAAAAGTTGGGGTCTTACAATGGTAACCAAGGTGGTGGGGATGCATTTGTTGGCAGGGGATTTAGAAATTGGAAGAAGATGGACAGATTAAAAATACATGTTGGAGATCATGGTAGTGTTCATATATCGTAAATGTGAACAGGCTTGTCATGATTTATTGTATCAACCTCAACAAATAGATATCAATCTTGCTAACATAACTGAGCAACAAAGGATCGATTACCATCTTCGATTTCTCGCATCAATTAAATGTGTTAGGTTTCTTTTAAAAGAAGGATTGCCTTTTCGTGGTCACGATGAGTCAGAGGGTTCAAGAAAACGAGGGCTATTTATTTCTTATCTAGAGTTTCTTTCGGAAAACAATGATGAGGTGCATAAAGTTGTCCTAAAAATGCTCTAGAGAATCATAAATTGATTGCACACTCAATTCAAAAAGATATTTGTAGAGCCGCTGTATTTTTGACTACACAAGCTATCATTAAAGAAATTGGGGATGAGTTTTTTTCTTTGTTGGTTGATGAGGCTCGTGATACATCAATCAAAGAACAAATGGCAGTGGTTTTACGATATGTGAACAAGTATGGTTGTATAATTGAGCGATTTCTTGCCATTATGCGCATGTTCCTGAAACTTCTGCTTTGACACTAAAAACTGCTATTGATCAACTTTTTTCTAAACATGGATTAAGCATATCACGTGTGCGTGTTCAAGGTTATGATGGAGCTAGCAATATGTCAAGGAAGTTTAAAGGTATTAAGAGTTTAATATTATCTGAAAATCCACGTGCTTTCTATATTCATTGTTTTGCACATCAGCTTCAGTTGACATTTGTTGCAGTTGCTAAGAAACATAAGTCATTATGTTCTTTCTTTGATTATCTTGGATTGTTAGCAAATGTTGTTGGGGCTTCTTGAAAAAGAAAAGAAATTCTTCGATTGAAGCAATTTCAAAAAGTAGCCGAAGGAGTTGTTAGTGGCGAAATCAAGAGTGGACAAGGTTTGAATCAAGAAACAACAATAAAATGACATGGAAAAACGCGTTAGAGTTCACATTTTAAAACAATTTTGAGTCTTATTACCTTGTTTTCTCCAATAATGGACGTGCTCGATTTTGTAGCAGATGATGTCGAAAGGGAGAAAAGTACAGAAGCTAGTACACTTTTAAAATTCATGCATGATTTTGAGTTTGTGTTCTTGTTACACTTATTGAAAGGAGTCATGGGAATTACAAATGACTTATCACAAGCCTTACAGAGGAAAGATCAAGACATCTTAAATGCAATAGCTCTTGTCAATGTAACCAAGCAATGATTACGATGCATGAGAGAAAATTGGGATGATTTGTTAGCGGAAACTTGTGAATTTTGTGCATTGCATAACATAGTTGTCCCAAGGATGGAGGATATTTTTGTGTTTCCAGGAAGACCATGACGCAATATTGAAGAAATCACAAACCTTCATCACTTTAGGGTTCAATTATTTTTCACTGTGATTGATAGTCAACTTGGGGAGTTGAATGACCGTTTTGATAACACAAATACAGAGTTACTTTCAAGTATAGCATGTCTTGACCCACGTGACTCTTTCTCAACATTTGACAATAAAAAATTAATTGAATTTGTGAAACTTTACCCTTCAGAATTTGATATGGAACTTTTGGCACTTGATGGTTAACTCCAAAATTATATTGTGGATATGAGAAACGATTCCAATTTTTCGAGTATAAAAGGAATTGGTGAATTGACTCAAATGTTGGTTCAAAAAAGAAAGGATGATGTGTATCCCCAAGTCTATTGTTGCTAAAATTGGCTTTACTTTTGCTCGTTGCTACTGCAACTGTTGAAAGGACATTTTCAGCCATGAATATCGTGAAGAATGAACTCTGTAACCAAATGGGAGATTAATGGATGAATGATTGTTTAGTAACATACATTGAGCGTGATATTTTTGTAACTATTAAAAATGAAGCTATCATGCAACAATTTCAAGCAATGAAACCTCAAAAAATGTTATTATAAATAATATTTGAGGATTGTTTAGTTTTGTAAGTTATTTTATGAAATTTTTATTCATAAGAATTTTTTTTCAAGTTTGACCCCACTGAACTATCTGTCTGGATCCGTCCCTGGCTGTGCACAGTGTTGATGTGATTTGATTTATATTGTTGTGATTTTATTTGGCTGTGTTCGTGAACACTGTCTGTTGTTTTGGCTGTGATTTATGTTGCTTTCACACTGTGTTGTTGTGCCTGAAATTTATGTTGTTGTGATGTTTCGGGAGGTTTGGTTTACAGGCTTTGATATGGAATAGGAATAACACGCATATGATCATATTGTTGTGATGTTGCAGGAGGTTTGGTTTACACGTTCAGGTTGATATTACAGATATTACAGAAGGATTATATTGTTGTGATACATGTATATTATATTATAGATGTTACATGAGGTTTATATTATAGACGTTACATGAGGTTTATATTGCTGTGTTACATGATGTTATATATACTTTTCATATTTTAATTACTTCTTTAAATGGCCTGAGTGGGGGGCATAATCGACCTAAATTTTTTTTAAATCTGTCCACTAGAATTACTAGCGGACGTCGAACATCATTTTATAATATGGGTTGTTTATATTTCTAATGGAAGGTTAAGATGCTATATGCCACCTTTTATTCCATAGCAAATAGATGATATGAATCATTGCTCATATATATATATATATATATATATATATATATAGTGTTGTTGTATAGGAAAATTAATTTGATGGATTTTCTTGATTTTATTGTTTTCAGAAAGTTATATGCATGCATATATCTAATGCTTCAACCTGGGATGGCTATACGCTTCAGAAGGTTGATATAGTGTTGTTGTATAGGAAAATTAATTTGATGGATTTTCTTCATTTTATTTGTTTTCAGACGTTATATGTATGCGTATATCTAATGCTTCTACCCGAGATGGCTATATGCTTCAAAAGGTTGATAGATATTTGTTTTCAGGAGGTTTTATGCTTAGCAGTTTCCATCTTCATAGGGCTTGCCTTTTCCATTTTGTATTTGACTTGGCTTTTCTGTTTCTCATGTTACTTTTTTATCCAGTTACTGTGCATGAGTTGAATTCTCTTTGTTTGAAAATGTCTCCTTTCTTGTAGACCATTTGGTAACTTGCCTAGTATGACTTTCAATTAAAGTTGTAACAATTTATCCATTGTTCCATGTTATGTGTTGTATTCATTATTTTTAATTTTCCAATTTAAGTTAATTTATTTTGTGTTGATCCAAGGTATGTATAATGGGTTACCAAAATATATCCTAGTACTACCTTACTACCGGAAGCGTTTGGGCCGATGCTGAGTCAGCCCTCGACTACTCAGGTATACTATTCATAATATAATTTCAGTATATATTCTGCATGTTATGTAATTTTCATTTAATTAGTTATCTTTAACTGTATTATATATATATATATATATATATATATATATATGGACTAATGAGTTACATTATATTGTCTCTACAAGGTGACGATCGGGTTGACGATGCTGAGCGATTGGACGACGACGGCCCGTGACATAGTTCTGTAGATGATTTGTACATATTTACTTAGTTTTTAGCTTAATGTGATATAAATTTTAATAGTTTAGCTGATTTTTGACGTATTTTAGTTTTTATTTATCATTACTTTAGTTTGACATATTTACGTTAGTTTAAATGCATATTTGATATACTTTAGTTGATTAGAACTTTAGTTTAATGTCATATTCATGTTGACCTTGGTAATTCATATTCATGTTGGCCATTATTGTTGACCTTGGATTATATTTATGTTTTATGTGCTGTTGGGAAAAAAACAAGTTTACAGGTACAAAAAAATATGGGTATTATTACCCTGGATATTGCCAAAACAGTATAAATATTAAAAAAAAAGGGATAACCTTTACAGAATAACACTATCCTCAAATTCTGTCGAGATTATAAGTCCTTTCTAAATTTTTATGGGATGCCACATGGCAGATTTAGACTCGACAGAATATTTTCGACGGATAGAATTCAGTCGACCCTATCTTACTCTCGACCGAATATTCCGTCGAGATTAGGTCGATCGAGGATAGATATCTCTGACTGAAATATCGACGAACTTAATTTCAACGTGCTTATATCCAACTGAATTGCCGACCGAATATTCCGTCGGAATTAAGCATAATCTTGACGGATTATACTTAATTCCGACAGAATATTCCGTCGAAAATAACCCTTTTTATTGTTGTGTTATAATATTATACCATACATGTATGATAGTATAATATAATATTAGATAAGTAGTGATTTTAAAATATAATTATTTTAAATGTTTTAAACTGTATGTACGTAGGATATGATATAATTATAGATATAATTAATTATGAATGGTATAATAAACATATTAATGTGAAATGTATATTAATCATGTGATAGTGTTATATACTACAATTTAGTATATATAATTTAATAGATTTTCACCCCCTGCGCTTTGAATTTAACTGATCCCTTTAAAAAACATGTACAAAAAAATAAAGTGGGTAAACTCAAGGGTTGAGTGAGGCCAAAGTATGACCATTCTGAATACTGTCTGCGGAATCCAAAAAATGGGGTTTGACTTCTCATTATTACACATTTTCTCAAACTTCATCTAATATATTAATTATTTAATTTTAATAATTTTATTAGTAATAATCAAAATATTTTAATAAATAGTTGATGATATTAAAATTAATTATACACAAAAATTAAAATTATAAAAAAATTATCGTTAAAAGTTTAAAAGAAATTTTATTTATTAATGAAATTTTGATGAAAAATTCACATGTTTATTAAATTATAAAAATTGTCGGATAACTTTTATTTTAAAATAATTATGCTATTTTATATAATAAATTAATTGATCGGTATCAATTTTAATTATATTATTCAGAATTATAAAAACATAGTGATTTCAATTTAGTATAGATTATTATATGATCTTGTTATATAAAATACCATAAATGTATATATATTTATGTGATATATATAATTTTATATACTAAACAAAATTACAGGTGCACTAAAACTCGTTTCATAATTCATATTCTCAAAACAGGTGAAGTAACTTCTAGATCTATCTAGGGTTTCCTCCTCCCTCTCTTTCTCCTATCCATTTGATTCTAAAAGAAATTACAGAATTAGTACTGTTCTCTAACTCGTAGAAGCAAATCAAAGACTTTTAATTCTTTCACTCTTTTTATGTCACGACTCACCACCGAACTCCATGTGTATTTAATTATAATTATAACCACAGTCCTCGATCCTCCTCCTCCTCATTGGACATGCACCGAAACTATATATATATATATATACTACAAACATACTTCTAGAGGAAGTTTTAAGGAAAACTGGATGTAGTAAAATACTGCATACATTCAGCTTAGCCTGATTCGGAGGATAATTTGATATCAGAGTTGACAAACAACTCTGAAAGATTATTTTTCCAAGAGAGAACCTCATAATGCCGGACTGGATTAATTCCCAAACAAGTTCCCTTCTTCATGATGATTGACATGGTTTTCAAGTGCTCTGCCTTGCTCAGCAAAAACTCTACAAGCCTCATTTCTTCCTCTTCACCTTCAAACTTCGTCATCCTTACTTCTCTAAGGTGTTCGCTTACACAATCATGGGTGTTCATCTGGTAAATCATCTCATATTTTTCTTCCGAACTCAATTCCCGAAACTGAAAATTACAATAATTTTTAGTAAATTAAAACATGCACTTTTTTACTAGAGCAATGCTAGGAAATATAATATAACTAGACAATTCCAGACAAACACTGATGAGATATATAGTACAACTCATCAACCATTTGTGACATATGATGAATACTTGTACACTTAATTAGATGTCTACACAAGAATTATTGTCCTATATATTTTCTAGGATAAGTGTACTATCTGGTAGACAAGGTACATTGATAGTTGTAATTCAAAATATAAGTAGACTTACTAAGTTTTCATGAAATTAATTAACCAAATAGGAAGAGCTAGAGAAACATAAAAGAGGATGATTCTCACACTAAATTAAATTAATTAATAATAGTATGCACTTAATTTGCAGCAAACCCTACTTCTCTTCTGCTTAATAAAACGGAATATTGTACGTATTTACCTCCAATTCTATGCAACTTTTTGATTCCAGCTCTATGTACAAGGTTTTACGGCAAAGTGAAATGCGGAGCACAATACATAGAACCTCAACCAGACTTTCTGTTCCCATTAATCTTGTTTTTACCTTGAGATAATTCAGGTACTTTATCGGACACTCGCTAGCAGCTTTGAGCATCATCATACACTAGTTAATTATCAAGTGCAAAAGAAAAAAGAGAAGATTCGTAAACACGTTAGCAAGATTAGATCGAATAGAATTAATGTAAACTATATATTAAATGAAAAAATATATTATATTAGTCATTGTAAAATAAAGACTGTTCATCAAGTTTTTAGGCATATATATATGTACGTACATACCGTAGGGCAGTCGAAAATCAGTGTCACGGATTTAGTAAAAGTCGAAAATATCTGAAGAAAATCCTTCAACTTAACCAGCTTCAAATCGTCGTGGATGTGGTTGCGGTTGTGATATTGCTCTTTCAGATGCAGTTCGGCAGTGAGTTCATAAGAAGATATTACTCGAGAAAACTTCAAAACCGGCCCAACATACTTGAGGAACGCCAGTTTTCTAGCAAATATCCGGATGCTTTTCACATCAAAACATTCATCAACAACCAAAATCTCCAGGTTGCGGCTTATAAACCCGATTTCCTTCAATCCAGCACAGGATTGTAGTTTCAAATACTTAAGGAGAGGAGAATTTTCAACTGTGAACCTCAGTGCCATGCCCTTAATTTTGACACCATTTCCAATTATGATAAGATGTTGTAGAAACTTAAATTCCGTCTGAATCCATACAGAACCATATAAATTGTCTACATATTTAAGAAATATAAGAGCCCCAGCTGCATTAGTAAAATCCACTTGATCTTGAAAACAACAGTTGATAACGGTCAAGTTTCTTATTTTATCACCTGAAACTAATTGAAACCTTTCTATGATACTACAGTTTTTAAGTTTCATAGTCGTGAGGGTTGGGAAATTTGAAACCAATTGGTTAAGTGTTTCTGCTCTCATTCTGGCACGCGATATCTTTAAGGTCTTAAGATAACAATGCTGAATCTCACTCGAGGAATTAAACTCAAAATCATTCTCATCATAAGATCCTTTAAATTTGAAAGACTGAGGCTCAGGATATCTATATTAAAACCCTTCATTTCGTCGCTACATTGCAAAACCAAATGCCTAATTTTATTATGCTGGATGTGAATGAATTTTAGCCCGTGGCAGCGTCTTAGGGTTAAGGATCTAACAACCGGACAACCACTAATCAAAGCATGTAACGAATGTTCCGATATATGTACATTTTCCATGTATAGAGTTTTAAGAAATTGAAGATCTAGGGCACCACCACTAAAAGACTCAAAGCTACACCCCTCAACAGTTAAACTAACAAGGAATTTTGATCCTAAAGAGAATATCACCTCCGGTAACTTGTAACAAAAGCACATGATTCATTTTGTTCAAATTTACTAGTACTACTTGTGCTACTCCTAGTACTACTAATGAGGTGTGTTTGGTTATTAAATTCGAGAAAAAAGACGTTGCAGGCCACCCCTTATGGCTCTATCAACCAACTTATCAACAAGAAAATGAAGATTTTCATTACCGGGAAATAGAGTATTTATCTGAAGCTTCTTTAAATTCTCCATGCTGCGATGCAACAATGTCAGCTCGATCCATTCGATGAACCGATCTCTACACTGAGCTATGTAATCATCAACAAATGGTGCTCGGTTAAAATTGAAAATGTAATCTTCAATAAGATCGATTATAGGAAATGAACGCCATAAGGCTTGCCATCTTTTAGAAAGAGATGATGTTCGAGCTGCAGATTTGTCTTTCAGCAAAAGACTCAGGATTTTGTGGAGTATCTCATCAGGTAAGAGACTTATTCTATCGTAAGTCCGAGCTTGAGCCTGTGCTTGGATTTGTTTCGAGTTATGATCCATATATGTCTGTTTAACCTAAAAAAAGATTTTAGGGTTTGAGATTTTAAGGTTGAAGGAAGGAGAAATAGAGGCTGGGGAGAACTAGAAGAATTAGAGATGGAGAATTCAGTTGTCTTGGCTGAGATTTATAGTGCTGAACTGGGTTCTCTTGAAAAATTATGTATTAGAAATTTAATTTGGAAAGTATATTTATTACCGTTGAAATGTTTTCATTAATTGCAATACGAGTAAGCAGTAAGCACCAAACCCAAATAATGTAGATAATTTCGCGTACTCGCATTGTCATTAATGACACTTTGAAATTTTGCATGTTTGTAATTAAGTTTTTATAACAAACATTAATTTGGGATATGCAATAAATAAAGGAAATTGATATTCTTATCCACAAAATTGATATCTCTCACATAAATAATAAATGAACTCCATACAATCATATAACTAAAGATTCTTAAAATATCAAATTTTATTTGTGAAAATATAAATTCTAAATAAAATTTGCACACGTGTATTAAAGAAAATAAAATATCCTACTTTACTAGATTGATAAAATCTTTATTATTTTTTTTGTTACTAAATTAGGTTGATAAAATCTAGTTTCTTTTAATTTCATTTATTTCTCTATAATCAAATTTCTTTATTAATCCGTAATAACTCATTCAGAGATTTATGCTCCAAATCAGATTCTATTCCTGAGCTATTGGCTAGACCCTATATAAAGTTTTTTTACCTAGTATTCGCTTCATCCCTATATTAAATATATTAATTAATTTATTTCTCTTTCATCTTTTCAATGAACCTTAGAAGAATAATATTGAGATTTAAATCTAATTTACTAAATCCGATAAAACATTAATTATATTTTTTAATGTTCGTGTTTTCTCCTAAAATATCAACTAGAAGGAAATAGAGGTACCGATCCTTTTCAATTGTGTAATTAATGTTAGAATTTGAGTTAAAATTAAATAAAAGTGAGTTTTAATAATTATTTTAAATAAATTAGCATATCAATGTGTTCTATGAGTAGATTAAATTGAGTATTTATAAGCTCAAAATCGTGGAGTAATGAATGAGATATTAACTACTCGAAAATTAAATGCTTTGAAAATGATAAATGATAATATATAAATATATGTGGGAAGACAAGTCGCATCAATTAAAACTAAAAGTTTAATATGTTTATATATACTAGAAAATTGCTCCTGACTTTGGGCCCCAAGAGGTACCCCATTTTTGTGGAAGGGAGATGACCTAATCAAGACTTGGTTCAAACAAACTTGCGCGCCGAGGGATCTGATGTGTAACAAATCCAATATATTCATTTTTATCAGTATAATCAATTTCATAAAGTTATATTCTATTCAAAATTAGAGATATATTTATAAAATAATAAATTTTAAAATATATTATTTTCAAACATATCCCTAATATTTTTAATTAAAAATATAATATTAGTATCATAATAGTATTCATTCAACTAAAAATGAAAATAATTAATGACATATATAAGAAACATGATGTCATTTTATTGTCAAAAATAAAATCATGTATTTAATTTTGAAACGGACAAATAAAAATATATTTCTATTTGAAAAGGAGGAGTTATTATATTTACATGATAAAAATATATTTTTATTTGAAAAGGAGAGAGTATGATCAGCATTTCACCGATCACAATTTGTCAAAATAAAAATAAAGATATCACCAAATGCATGCACTGATATTATTTAATCCATATTTAAATTTAAACAACGTAACCAAGTCTTGAGGAAATTAAACCCCATGCCACTTAAATTAGAACAAACATAGTCAAAATAAAAATATCACCTAATCCATGCATTGTATATGATTTAATCCATATTTAAAATTTAAACAACGTAACCAATTAAGTCTTGAGAAATTAAACTCCATGCCACTTAAATTAGAACAAACATAGTCAAAATAAAATAAAAATATCACCTAATGCATGCACTGTATATTATTAATCCATATTTAAATTTAAATAACGTAACCAAGTCTAGAGGAAATTAAACCCCCATTCCATTTAAATTAGAACTAACACAGTCAAGAAATAAGTACACGAGCAGTCTAATTAGCTCACTTAACTATACTCTAAAATTTATGTTTATTCTGAAATTATATTTGAGATAGGATTAATTAATCAAAAATGTCTTTATTTGTTTTCAATTTATTTCTTTGGCTATTAATCTAGGGATTATAAAATAACTTAATAGTCTTAATTTATATTATAATCTTAAGATTAATAGTCTTAGATTTTTATAATCTTTACAAACAAACATAGCCTAAATATTGAGCGCCCTGCACGTTCGTCTGGACACTCTACTGTCCTCCATCCTGACATGTTTGATGTAATTAATGTCGTCAACATTTGATCGGTCGTTTAACTTTGCAGCAACAGAATGAATGCTTGTCCTCATCATCCTTCTTTACTTGTAATTAATTTTTCATACCCGAACTGCAAATTTATAGTAATATTATGAAGTTAAGCAAATTTTAGAGCAAAACAAAGTAGAAACATAGATGATAGAACCATGTATGTCCTCAAATATATCATACTTTCGTACAATTTTTTTTTGATATTTCAATTGTTCTTATATTAATATGAGTCTCATATATAATTCATGTTAAGAGAACTTTGCGAAAAATAATTTTTTCGAGGTCATGTTTAGTGGAAATGGAATAAAGAGAGAGGGACTGGGAGAGAGAAAGAGAAATTAAAATTAGATGTAATTTGTGATAAAATGAAAGATAAAATAATTATTATAATTGGTCAAATTAACTTATTTAAAATAACTTATAAGTTATTTTAAAAATCATAAGTAATTGTTCTTTGTTTAACTACGTGGTGGGTTTCCTCTAATGCCGGTTTTGCATGGCTAATCGAATGAAAAAACTTAAACTAAGGGAATATTTCAAGCAAATCAAAACCTGTACCCAACTTTACTACTTTCTTCACCATTTCCTTGGAGCAAATCCCCCAATTATAAGCGATTTTCTTCGCCCTAGTGGCAGTTTTGTGATGGTACCACTAGTTTTGAAGTTCATATTTTATAGAGTAAAATCTTGTGACAACCTCTTCTAAATTTAATTATAATAACATTCACCAAAACTCTAATTTTTAAGTAACAATTAATATTCTTGTAAGTTTTAGAAATTTGACTAAATATATAAAATTACATATTAACCCTTATATGTTATCAAATTTTAATTCCTAATAATATATATATATATATATATATATGTTTAAATTATCTTTTTAATACAATACATTTTAATTATATTTTTATTTGTAATTAAGACTATATCATTCAAATAATTTAATTTAATTAACAAATATTTTTGGATAAGTGATACAAATATTAAAATTTTAAATTAAATTATTAAGGGAGGTTTTTCTAATTAAAATGATTATGTTGATAGTTTAGTTTTTGGTGTTTAACAACAAAATTATTATTTGAATTCTTAGTTTCATATTATGATTTTTATATGTTAAATTTTCTTGAGTATATGTCAAAATTTGGGATGTTTATGATTTTAATTACATTTTTAGATATCTGTTAATTGTTGTTTTTTATACCAAAAAAGCAAATATAGTAATATTTATTACTACATCTATCTTATTAAAAGATTTTTTAATATATTTTTTTTTGAGTAATAACATTTGTCATTTTATTGTAAATAATTATGCTTATGATTACTTATATTTAGTTTAATATTTGAGAAAAATAATTAATTATAATTTTTAATACTTTTTATATATGAATATATAATAAGATTAGATTATGTAATAATAAGTTTATTTTACATAAATTTTAATACATGAGAAAATAATTATAATTTTTTTCGTTAATTTGTACATTATGCTTATTAAAATTTTACTTTTTAATTACAAAAATATATTTGAATGTATATTACGTAAATTTTAATCTTTAAAATTTTAATTAATAAAAGTGTATGACTTTATTTTTTGATAAATAATTATTTATTATTTTGAGAAATATGTTATTATTAATGCACAAATTCATAATTTAATTAATTAGATCAAGTTAAGTAAAAATTATAACATACAAATTTATATTTAGTGGATATATTAAACACTATAACTTGAAGGGTATATTAGATATTATATTAAAATTATTTTTGAATATTAGTTGGCCAACTATACTAGGGATAGGGATAGTAAATGTTACATATTATAAACTAGGGCTATGTTTGTTTGCAAGAATTATAATCTAAAAACTATTAATCCTAGTATTATAATGTTGGAATTATAATTGTGACACCCCCAAATCCGGTACTTCCATTTTCACAGGATTTGGTGTTCACTGTACAAACATCATCTATCTATCTACCCATAAATAAAATGTAAACCATGCAATAGAATAAATAAATAATAAATCTCTCCCCTTATGGGGTTACATCAACTGAATAAAAATAAATTCCAGGTTACTCTAACCTTAAATCATCTGTGCGGAAAACATAAACAATAAGTTTGAAGAAACATCAACTCTAAATGTCATTATACAACCACATAAACAAATAGTCTTCATTACTTGCTAATCTTGCCCTTGCCTTTACTAGTGGAAGGTTCGTCTGCCCTTTCGTTCTTAACTGCAATGTTATTATTACGCAAGAGTGATCACGATTGCCCACAGGTATAACAATATAACAATGAATAATAACATGCGAGAGAAATAATAACCCGATATAAAGCTCAACTTTTGAATCAAGAATGAATAACAAGAATCAAAAGAAATTACGAGGGTCATAAGACCTTGAACTATATCTAGGTTGTCATGTGTTTTTACTTGAAACCTTTAACGATCATAAGACTATGGACCCTTCTTCTACCGTCTTGGGGATCGACCCTCAGTCTTATCTTGTGCATTAATATCTTAACGCTTAATCGCAGTAAATAATCCCCTATCTGAGGTTGTTCATCTCGATTTGACATTCGATGCGCACCAAAGGAAGTTTGGTTTGGATAATTCATCAAGGGTTACGAAATTTAACGCTCATCAACTATGGACTAGTCGAATTAATAAGGGTTCACTAATCTAATAAGGTTTAACGGTAATGAATATTTAACTTGAATAACATCTCAAAAGGTATACAATAAAATAATTATTGTATAACAACATCATCTTGAAGATTAATAGACTTTAATATACAAGATGAAGCGATCGATAATAATGAGAACTTGCTTAACGAAAGTTTAGGATAAGAAACTTGCCTCGTGCGTAGATTACACTTAAACAAATTCGTTCTTTGAATTAAATCCTACATACCAATTACGTTCATAATACCAGTCAATAATAACGTACTAACATCAAAACTTTACTCTTTGTTTAACTCGAATTCATAACTATACTTAGTCAATTATTACACTTAGTGTAAAATTAAGACTTCACAAAAAATAAACTAATTATGCATTCGATCATTCAATCCACACGTAATTGTGTTATGGACATGTTATGAATTTATTTTAACATCTCATTATAGGTCTAACAAGTCCTTATAATCATTAGACTAAGTTGTTAACTCGTTTCTATACTTGAACATTAAAAATTTGCATTTTACGGACATTTACGCTAAGTGGTATTTTGCCACTCACTTTGTGACTGCTCTTAATGACTCTTAGTATTGGATTTGGACATATTGACGTTGATGGCTTATTATTGCGAGAAATGAACGGGAGTTGGCGGCATGTGATGAGACTTGATTCAATTTACTGATTAGCGAAAATTGCGAATCGACTAAAAATTTCAATCAACTTATTTTTACACGAATTTAGACATACCCACATGCTAGAATTCATAAATAATCAATACTTAACATCTATGGAGTGATTTTCACCCATTAAAACACATAATCTGAAATTAAAGCATGCAAATTGAATTGTTTTTGATGTTCTTGAAGTTCTTGAACAAAAACATGGATTTTAATGCTCTGAATTAGTTATAAAGCCAAATCTAGCCATTCAAGTTTCATTTGTTCATTTTAACATGCATAATCATATCGATGTGTGAATTTTGCAAAATAAATTATATTTGACATATAAAAATCACGTATAAGGCCATATGGCCATATCACGTACTCAGAATCGTATCTTTGTAAAATTTCATGAAACCGATGATATGGAATTATGCAATATATATATAAAATATGCCATACAACTCGAATTATTACATATATTCTTATAACATTGAATTTCCCAAATATAGAGACTCACGAAAACTTAAGCCATATTCAGAAACTTAAAAGGCGTAAAATATATAAATTGGGTTGAAGAGATTACCCAAGCGTAGATTAATTTACTAGGAAGTGAATTCCTCCTCCACCAAAACTCTGAATTCTCAACTCTCTCTTGTATCTTTCTCTGAAACTCTCTCTGACACTATCTAGACTTAGGAAAACTAATGAAGAAAAGGGAGGGGAAGGCGTATAATAAAGAAGAATCTGACGAGTTGTGGTGGATTACCCCACGCCGGTAGGTAAGCTGCTCTCAACTCCCTCTAAGGCCATGTTTGGCTGGCAAGGAAATAATTTAGAAACCATTTAATTTAATAAATCATTGTCATATAGTTTAAATAATGTCACATCCATATAAAATAAATCTAATATCTTATTTAATTTACTTTAAATAGAATATAATAATTTCGTTAATTCACATAGTCACATAATTCAAATTCTCTTTGATTAATAATGTCAAATTATTAAATCTCTAATTAATAATTAAATTAATTAAAATAACATTAGGCTTATTAAATATTTTTTTAATTCAATAAGCTCACATAATCACATACTTGAATAATAAAATTCTCCACATTAAATTAATAAATGTAACACATATAATTAAATTAATCTATCACAACTTCATCAATTAATTAATTAATCTAATAATTAATTCATTGGAAAAAATATTTATTCAATCAAATAAATATTCAAAATTAATTTACAAAATTACGGTTGTCACATCTTTCCCTCTTAAAAGGATTACATCCTCGAATCACAACTCAAAATTCGTATTCAAAATTAATTTACAAAATTACGGTTATCACATCTTTCCCTCTTAAAAGGATTACGTCCCCGAATCGCTTATAACAATTGAAAGTAAACAAATGAGGATAATTCTTTATCATATTCTCTTGAGTTCCCACGTAGCTTCTTCGTTGTGGTTCCTACAAATTACCTTAATAGAAGGTATTACTTTATTTCTCGAACTTGTTCTTTTCGATTCCGATAATTTGAGCGAGAATTTCTTCGTAAAAGACAAGTCTTTGCCGAAATGTAGGGGTTCATATTCAATCACGCGTTTTTAATGGGTTTGTAGGGTCGTAGGATCCAGGGCATGGAAAATATTGTGGACATTCTCTAGAGATGGAGGTAAAGGCTACCTCATAAGCAACTCTCTACCCTTTTCGAGAACTTCAAAGGTCCAATGAATCTTGGGCTCAATTTTCCTTTCTTTAAGAATCGATCTTTCCCTTCCGAGGAGAGACCTTTTAAAACACATAACTACTGGTTCGAACTCAACATTCTTAACGATGTGGATCGACGTATTTCTTCTGTCTATCTTGAAATTCTTTGTCGGTCTTGCTCGAATCACCTTGACTATCTCTGCTTTGTTTTGTTGTACCAATTAGGGCCTAGTAGTTGTCTTTCGCATGACTCCATCCTGATATAGTGGAGTTACGCACTTTCTACCGTATAACGCTTCATAAGGTGGCATTCAATACTAGCGTGTGGTAATTGTTGTTGTAACCGAACTCTGGTGGTAAATGATCATCAATTTCCTTTAAAATCCATTATACAAGCTCTTAACATATCTTCCGATATGCGAATTGTTCTCTCCTCATCCATACATGCGAGGGTGATATGTTGTGCTCATTCGCAATTGTGTACCCATGCATTCACTGTAGAGCGTTTCCGAAGTTTGGATGTAAAGCGCGGATCTCTATCAGAAATAATTGACACAGGAACTCCGTGCCTTGAAACAATCTCTTTCACATATAACCTTGCCAACTGATCTAGGTTGAATCTGATTCTGATCGGAAGGAAGTGTGCGAATTTCGTCAATCGGTCAACAATAACCCATACTGCGTCGTAGCCTTTCTGAGTCGTCGGTAGGCCAACCACGAAATCCATCGTAAATTATCGTTAACCTTCAATCATGTTAAACTGATAGAATACAATAAACAACAAGTTTAACTGCAGTGGAACAAGCAATCCATTAGAAGAGTCAAGTAGAGCATGATATCTACTATCTTCTATGTTTTAAAAAGTTTATCATCAATTTTATCGCTAAGACTCAACTCTATAAATAATCCACATCACTGAATTATCCATGCACTTTCTGTTAAAGATGTAGCGCCCCCAAAATAGGTATACATCACCCATCTTGAGTGCCATGAATACATGTAACAAAATTCAAATACAACTTAATTATACAATGTAAAATGTGTGTAAAATCGATAAAACATAATCTAAGAGTTTTAATAAGAATATTGTCATCTAGACAATATCCACACTCAATGGAGTCCTCATTACATTTATTGTCACACTATTTAACGAGAATAGTGAGGACTCTAATCTTATCATCAGGAACCGTATCACTCCATTCCCCGATTAGTCCCATTACGTTCTCATTTCCTAAAGAAAACGGTGAAAGAAAGGTGAGCTCAACTAGCCGGTCACGAAATATTATGACTAAGATAATGCGAGAATAAATTATCATTAGTCTTTGACAATCATTAAAATGATAAAATACAATAGACATCAAGTTTAAGCTGCGGACGGAATAAGCAATCCATTAGAAGAGTCGAAGTAGAGTATGATATCTATTATCTTATGTTTTAAAATGTTTTCATCAACTTTTATCGCTAAGACTCAACTTAATAAATAAACCACATCATCGAATCATCCACCTTTCTGAGCCGAGGATATTCATTAAATCATCAATGATCATGACTATCTTAGAATAATCCACCGGTCATAATCATACCAAAAATTATCCATCAATGATACCACTAAAGCCACTGAGGACTTTTACCACATCATTTATAACATTACAGTCATGATTATCTTGAATGATCCACTGATCGTAATCATACCAAATCCATCCTATGCACGTAAGCGAAGATGACTTTCATCACAATATAAGCATGAGGATGATGATGATAATATAAACATTAATCAAGACGAAAACAAGGATAAATATCAAAGACTTTAAATTTATCCAAATATTATCAATCACTTAATAAACTCATCATCTAATATTATTAATTTTATAACCATATTTTAATCACTTCTTAAACTTATAAACAATTTATTTTAATTATTTACACTTTACCAAATAATGCATTTAATCATTCAAAATGCTATACTCATAAGATTTCATCACCAATGATCAAATCCTCATCAAAAATCTGCATATACCCTATATAGGATTCTCAAAGCCATAAAATCCTATTTTCCAATTTTGTTACTTCACATAACATATTTAATTCATTTATTCATAACTAGTTCATTTTCATGAAAATACCGATTCGATACCAAAATATTTTTTTTTCTGCGATTTAACAGAATATAGTCTCATATTGAACATATATTTTCTCGAATTTTTAAAATTCATTTACTATTTTCATATGGGTCAAAAGCTTACGAATATTTAAACATTTATCATAAATTATACTTTTGTCCAAAAATTCGAAATTTAGGGTATACTCTCATATATACATGTACTCCCAATAAAAAATTTATCAATTTTGGAGTTAACCACAAGGAGTTACTGAGGGTTTACTTTTAAAATAGTCTTTTCCATAAAATCCATAACTCTTAATCTATACATCCAAAAATCGCCATCTTTGGACACAATATGAAAACTCATCAAATTATCATTTCAAATTTTCGAGAATTTTAAGGGTCGGAAAATTACGAAGCTGCAAATAGATTTTCACCGTCATCACGATAATCCACGTGAAACCAGATCATTTCTACAATTTAATAAGGAATGAATACAAAGGATCATTCACCA